>JACBXF010000142.1:718017-1030744 GCA_014183025.1 Harringtonia lauricola | reverse complement strand
CCCCCCCCTCCCCTCCCCTCCCTCCTCGCCAACACGAAAGGGGGGGAAAAAGGCCAGGAACGGGTCAGGGGCTTTCCATCCCTGCCCTCTGCTTTAGCGGGCCCGATCTGCGCTAGCGCGTGGGCCCCCGAGACATCAACAAGACCAGGACAAGCGCCGTGATCCTTTCAGTATAGCAGCCCCGCACCGATCCTGGCGCCTGAAAATCCCGCTTCCCAGGCCTTTTTGCGCCGGTCTTCAGTTGACCTGCTAGTGTGTGCGTCTGCGCACGCGTGTGTGTGCGTGTGTGGTGTCTACATAGCATGCATTGGCGGTGGCGTTCACCGTTCAGCCGTCGCACCCATGCTATCTTGTTGCCAATGCAAGATACTCGTACATGCCAGCCGTGCCACCCGATACGGCAGCCCATGCGGCACTCGTACGGCACCGCACAGCGCCCCTCCCCCCTTCACCCCTTCAGAAGCCTCTTTAGCCTCTAGCTAGCGCGAACGCAGAAATGTCCAGTACCAGGAATCCCTTCCTATATGCATAACAGGCGAGGGCTGTTTTTATACTCTCTGCTCCCAGGCATACCGGTATTAACTGTTTGATCAAGGATCATATGTTAATGGCCGGCCGCTTTTGCCCATAGTTTCTTTTACTCCCGGTTTTCTGGATTCACCCTCTCTCCTTTATTAATTTCCTGGCCCCTGCTGCTCGCCGTTCGGCTTGTTTCGCTCCTTTCCCTTTTGTCACTTTGCTCGTTGCCTTGTTCGAGCTTCTCTTCGCCGCTTTCCTTTTTCTCGTTCCTTTTTCGGCTTCTTTTCTTTTCCCTCGTTCTGAATTTGTTTGCCACTCCTTCCTCCGTCACTATCACCAACACCACCAATAACATTATACCACTACCACTACCACTACCACCACCACCACGAACGCCACCTTCTCACACCTTTCGATCTCTTCTTTTTCTTCTTCTCTCTCCTCTACCCCTCTAGCTCAAGATCGCATGCCAGATGAGATATGCTTCCCCTCTACGAGCCCTGACGACATTTCAACCTGCAGGGAAACGACGACGCCGATGCCGACCCGCCTTCTTCTCGACTGAACAACGCTGCACTCCTTTCGCTTTGACTTGCGTCTCTGGTGCGGCCGGCCGTCAACCGTCTTTCCTCTGACAGATCTTTCCGCCGTTCACGCTCTCGTTGTCATTTGGCCTGTCTCTTTGACGGATCGAGCTTCTTCGCCCCAGCAACATGCTGTCGACTTTTAATTCATAATTGCCACCCTTTTCTTTTACCGTCTGAGATACCCCCCCGTTTCTGTCTCTTGGCTGAAACACGCCCTCCTCGCTTTCATGGAGGGCACACTTCACGTCCCGCCAGACCGCGGGACCATCATTGGCCGGGCTATCTGGAAGGCTCGCTATGTCGTCGTCGATGTGCCTCGAGACCAGAGGCAGCGCCAGCTCCAGCTTCAAACCGCTCACGCTATTGTCAAGAGCTCCACAGCCTATCAGAATCAGTTGCCCCAGGACCGGGTGTCCACACCTCGCAGTCCGACCAGCTTTCCCCCAGAGTCCATGTTCCTCTCCATCTTCAAGAACAAGGTAAGCTCCCGCCGTCTGTTGTCCCGACGAGGTCCCACTAACATGAATAGGGCGATATCGAACCCGTCCAGCAACATGCCATTGCCTCCATTACCGACTGTCAGGTGCATATGATTGCCCACCGCAAGCAGGGCCCTGTGCTGCCGACACTCGTCATCAACATCTCTCCTGACCCGACGACTGACAAGCTGCGGAAGCGTCGCTCCAGTCGCACGGCTGGTCTCACCACGACCAAGGAGACGACGCCCTCCACGCTGTGGTTCCGCGCAAGTGACGACAGCCAACACCAGAACAAGCACGTTCTGTATGAATGGTGCCGCTTCATCCAGTCGCTCATGCAGCAGCTCACCATCAACACGACAAACATCAACACAAACATCCCCGGACCCCTGAGTCCACTCACGCCAGCGTCACCCACGTTCATTAACCCATTTTCTTCTCCGCGGGCAAGGGACACGCCCGAGTTCCTCCCACAGAGCCAGTTTTCGCCGCGACCCGGCAGCGACAACCGTGCAGCCGGCCTCAACCGCAAGGCGTCGAACCAAACCAGCCAGACGAGCCAGACCACCCAGACGACGTTTTCCAGTCGCGAGCGGCCCAAGACCTTCTCCGAGTCTCCCAGCCTGCGCTCGCGGCGGAGCGACCTGTCGCACGCCAGCTCAACGGTGCCTCCGCATGTCACACCCGGCTGGGGTGCCGGCAACGGCAACGGTGGCTTTTCGCTGCCCATGTTCCCGCATCGCCCGGCTGATCTGCCATCGCCTGCCACCACCGTCGGCGAATCGCAGGGCGAGTTCATCGAGGGCTGGACATCCGCACAAGGCCGGTCTTCCACGCTGAGCTCGGCTGGCCGCGGCCGCGACAGCGTCAGCTCCCAGCCGTCGCAGACCACGGCGACGACGCCGAGCGCGGTGATCAGCTCGAGCTCGCCACCTGTGCCGAGGGAGACGATTTTGGATCGTGCCTTCCAAATGCGCTTCATCCCTGGATCGGAGCGCGAAATCCCCGGCGAAGAGAAGCTGAGCTCTCTGGCTCGATTTGACGCCCTCATGCGCGAGGCTGAGCTGCGAGGCCGTCAAAAGAACAAGCCTGTCCAGCAGTCCAAGACAACCGCCAGCATCGCCACCACTGCTGCTGCGGCCGCTGCACCAGAGGCGCAACCGAGAAGTGAGTTTGATTTTGACGAGGATGATTCGGACAAGGACGATTCCGACCAGGAGGGGAGCCAGAGCGACGAGGATGACGTGGCGGGAAGCGACACGGATTCGATTGACGAGCGGGCGCGGCGGCAGGCGGAGGCCATGTACATGCGCCGACGCGAGCAGCTGGACCCAGTCAGTCAGATCCCTACCAACGCGCAAAGAGCGCTGGACTTTATCGCCAGCCGTCACAATGACAGCCCGGACCGGCATCGCAAGTCGCGCGCAGCGACGACGTCGGGTCTGCCGATCCAAATTCCGTCGTCGACGTCGTCGTCCTCGTCGTTTGCCAAGGCCTCGAGCCGCGTACCATCTGGCCGCGGAGGCGGCGCAGACTATGACGCGCAGACGCTCAAGGCACTTCACAGTGGGTATCATCCTTCCGCGGCGCAGCAGCAGCAGACGCAGCAGGAGCAGCAGCTCCTGCGGCCGCAGACCGGCTACGCTCGCAACCGGCCACCCATTGCTCAACGAACACATAGTCAACCGCAGCTCGCGGCGCTGATCACCAGCAGCCATGCAGCCCACCTGGCGGCCCTGGATGATGCGCCCTTCAAGGCGGCGGTGGCAGCGGCGACGGCGGCGGCGGCCGGGCCGGTGTCGTCCGCCACGGTCTTGCGACGATCGGCCACGGCGTCGGCCGTCGTCGGTCCTGCGTCAGCACCTCTGGCCGCCACCGCGCCGCCTGACAACCGGCAGTCTGCCTCCAGCACCAAGCACCTCAGCTTCAGCGAGTTCACCAAGCGTCTCAGCAGCAGCACGAGCAGCCTGCTGCTCGTCCAGACCAACGTCAGCAGCACCTGTGGCAGCAGTGCTGGTGCTGTCAGCACCGGCGGTGCTGGCAGTGGTGGTGGCGCTGGCGCTGGCGGCACTGTTGGTGTGGACATCGTTCACGAAGATGAACCGCCGGCTGCTCATGGCGACCAGCGTCGTCATTACCACCCTGGCCAGCGAATGCTGCCACCGCCACCGCCGCCGGCCGAGCGCTGCGGCTGGCGTGGCAGCGTCGGTGTTTTCGGCACGGACGGTGGGTTCTTGTAGACGAAAGAAACCGTCGCCCCATTGTTCCCTTTTCTTTCTTGCTTTTTTTTCGTCTTCTTCTGCACGCGGACAGTGCACCATTGTATTACCATTTTCTATTCCATGGCATCGCGGAGCATGGATTTTCCTCCATGGCCATCGGGTCGGTTCCTCGTCTCCTTCACTGCCATTTGTTGGTTCTTTTGATCTTCCCGCGATTTCTTCATTAGTTTTTCTTTCTGATAACGAACTTCACGAACAACGATAGCCAACTTTGTATAATCCGAAGAATGATAGCGGGAGATGTATTGGCGGGGCAGAGTCGAGGTAGAGAAGAAAGAACAGACGGGCGTTATTTGAATAGCTACATAGCATGAAAGCGACTTGGTTCCGATTGACTTCTTCTGCGTACCGGCCGTATTGGGTCGAGTCTGAAACAGCAGGCTTGGTCATAATGAACACGAATGTCGGGCTGGACACCCCACGTCATTCACGCAGCCCGTTGTTGTCCGTCCCTATCACACGCTGTCCACGAGACGCAGGACCCTCCAAGACTAGCATTGGCGTACGAGTGCTGCAGTATAAGCCACCGCATTGCTCGGTACACGTATTCTCGGAAATAGTCTGTGGTTCTTTTTGGCGGCTACATCGCCTGACGCTTCTCGTCCAATCAATTGAATGGGAGTGCTTTCTGCACATGTCGGCCACAAGAAGAACCAAAAAAAAAAAGACGCAGACCGACACACGCAGCTGCATGTCGACGGTTTTGTTGGGCTGAGTGAGACCCAACACAAGCAAGGGAGATCAGAGGCGAGAGACACATAGTGCCCACGGCCATTGCACACACGGTGGAGATTGCTGCGCTGGCCCATCCTGACGGGCGTTTTTCCCGCTAATGAGATGCTGCCGGGACGCCCAGACGGGTCCTAATACGCCCACTGTCTGCTGCCTCCCCCGCCCTAAACCGCCAGCCAGCTCACAGCAGCAGAGCCGATAACGAATCAGGCGGCAGAATCACGCTCCAGAGGAGACCCACGCCAAGGCAGCCGCCAGCCGTCCAGCTTGTTGCCCATACCTGCCTGCCCTTCGTTCTCCGCCTGCCTCTTTCTTCTTCCCGCAACCAACGAACTCCCCTCCCTCTCCACCACCACCACCACAACTACAACCACAACCACCTCGATCACTGCAACCACCGCTTGCCTCCATCGACTCTGTGATATTTGTAACCTGCCACGGACAGCAACCCCAGCAACACACAATAGGCGCACTGCACGCAGAACCTCTGCACACTACACAACCAGCATTTCTACTCGCTTGGCCCCCTCCGTTCTGAAGCTCACCAGATAGCGCTGCCTATCGAGGCTTCTGGCCTGCGGATACGTTGGGCCCGCCGAGCGGATTTGGCCCATTTTACCAGACGACAAGACGCTTCGAACTGTGCACTATCTGCTCCTTCATTCCGTCGTCCGGATTGCTCTCTCACCGATGACCGCCTCCCTACTGGCTCATCTGTGAAAGGTGCTCTCCCTCTCTTCTGTTCGAGTTGCCTGGATCGGATCTGTGGACTCGGCCCGAGTTGCCTTTGCCTCTTGACGAGTGCATGTTTCCATCGCTCTAGCTGCGCTCGTGCGTGTGTGGAAAAGCCCGCTCTCTCTCGCTCTCTCGCTCTCTCCGGCCGTTTGGCGTGGCCGCTTTTTCCGAGCAGGGTCCGCCTTTTCCTTTCTCTCCTCATTTCGCCACGGTCGACTCCCGCGGGAGGCTCTCCGATCCTCCTGCCTCCGGCCATCGACGCCGTGGCCGACTCAACCCCCAGCTCTGCCACCCCCCTGCCCCCATCCACGCCACTGCCGACCTTCCCTGCTTCGTCCTCTACCCCTGCCGGCCCGGCCAGCACTGCCCTTTCTCCTTCCCTCGATCTCCTCGACTCCCGTGACTGGGACAGCTCGCAGACCGCCGCGCTCTCGCAGGCACAGACGCAGGCACAGACGCACATCATCCCGCTGACGCACGACCGCCGCTCGGGCCGCTCCCAGCCTCCCCAGATACTCGGCCGACGTCGTCGGCCCATTGTCGAAGAAGAAGAGGACGAGGACGAGGACACTGGGGGAAGCAGTGCCAACCAAGGCCTTTCTGCGCCCGCTACCGCCTCGGCCATAGAGTCCGCAGCGGCGACTACCGAGCACAGACGTGCCGGTTCCGATTGCGGACATCAGCTTCCGCCTCTGAAGCGTATGCGGACCAACGACATGCTCACCAGCACTGACGGAGAGGTGGGTACTTTTTTTTTCTTTTTTCTCTTTTTCTGCTCTTGTGCACTTCATACTAACTGCCAGATCGTTTCGTCTTCGTCCGCACCCCTCAACGGCTCCATGCAGCTGCAAAACGGCAAAGAGCGGGCGCGCCACCCGTCGTCCGCCCTGACCTCGCCCACCTCTTCCCACCCCTTCCCCGCCTCGAGCACATACTTTGGCCACGACCGAGAAGAGATCACGCGGATCCTCATCCAAGCCCTCGGCGACCTGGGCTACACCGACGCCGCCGAGAGCGTTATCAACCAAAGCGGCTTTGCCCTCGAGAGCCAGACCGTCTCGCAGTTCCGCCGCGCCGTCATCGGCGGCCACTGGGCCGAGGCCGAGCGCCTGCTGCTCGGCGCCACGACGGCTGTCGTCACGCCCTCGTCGTCCATAGGCTCGGCCGATGATCGGACCGTAACAGCGGCGTCTGCAGCCGCCGCTGCCGCCGCCGCAAGCGGTCTCGTGCTCATTCCGGGCGCCGATCGGAATCTGATGCGGTTCTGGATACGGCAGCAAAAGTACCTGGAGCTGCTGGAGCAGCGGGAGACGGGGCGGGCCCTGACGGTGCTGCGCACGGAGCTGGCGACGCTCTATCAGGACACGCAGAAGCTGCACTTCTTGTCTAGCTTGCTGATGTGCCAGTCGCCGGAGAACCTTAAGGAGACGGCCGAGTGGGACGGGGCATTTGGCGAGTCGCGGCAGGCCCTGCTCTCGGACTTGTCGCGGTTCATCTCGCCATCGGTCATGCTGCCGGAGCACCGGCTGGCGGTGCTGCTGGAGCAGGTGCGGAACTACCAGGTGGCGGGGTGCGTGTTCCACACGAGCGTGACGTCGCCGTCGCTCTACGCGGACCACTACTGCGACAAGGACAACTTCCCGTCGCAGGTGATGTACGAGCTGGACAGCCACTCGGGCGAGGTGTGGCAGGTACGTTTCTCGCACGACGGGCGGTACCTGGCGAGCTGCGGCGACGGGCGCTACGTGGTGATCTGGGAGGTGCCGTCGTTTAAGATGCTGCTGAAACTGGACGGACACACGGACGGCGTGGGCGACGTGGCGTGGAGCCCCAACGACTCGATGCTGGTGTCGTGCGGGCGGGACTGCAGGGCGCGGATATGGGACACGAACACGGGCCTGCTGGTGCACCTGTTTGAGCGGTTCGACGAGCCGGTGACGTGCTGCGTGTGGGCGGGCGACGGGGAGTCGATCGTGCTGGGGTCGCTGGACAAGGAGCGGTCGCTGTGCCAGTGGAGCCTGACGGGCGAGCGGCTGCACACGCTGACCAAGAAGTACCGGACGGAAGACCTGGCGCTGTCGCCGGACGGGCAGTGGCTGGTGGCCATGGACAGCGACGAGCGGCTGCACGTGTACAACTTTGTGACGCGGGAGCTGGAGTACGACATGGAGCTGAGCAGCCGGGCGATGTCGGTGGCCATCAGCGCGGACTCGCAGTTTCTGCTGGTCAACCGGCAGGACGGCGAGATCCACCTGTACAACATGGCGCTGCGCGGCGGGCCCGTCCATAAATACATGGGGACGGTGGGTGCGCGGTGCATGATTCGGTGCGGGTTTGGGGGGGCGGACGAGTCGTTTGTCGTGAGCGGGAGCGAGAGTGAGTTTTTTTTTCCCTTTTCTCTCTTCTCCCCTTTTCCTTTACTTTATCTTTCTTTCTTCTCTTCCATGCTAACCTACAGATGGCAAAATCAACATCTGGCACAAGAATTTGGGCGTGCGCATGTTTAAGCTGGATGCGCATAAGCCGCGCTGCAACGCAGTATCATGGAGCCCAACGGACCCGTGCCTGTTTGCGACGTGCGGCGACGACAACAAGATCAAGATGTATGTGATGTCCTAGCGAGTGGGCGGAGAAGAGTCCGTGCTAACAGCGCAGATGGTCCAACAGCGAGCGCGTGCGGACGCGCGATGTCGAGGTCGGCCATACTAACGGAATCAGCAGCCGCGCATCAAATGGATGGCCAATAGAGCCCAGTAACCCATAGGGAAGGCTCTGCCGGCGACGATGAAGGCGGTGAAAACGATGGCATAGATGATCTGATGGGCATTATGCTATCCGACGAACGACGACTCAGACGCTACAAAGATAGACCCGTCACCCGTCAGCACTTTGGTCTCCTATTGTCCGTTCCCCTGATAAAGAACATGCACCTTATTGGCCGGGTCCATTGATTATTTGCTTTTGTGTTTCTTGCTGTTGCTCATCGTCAGCTGGGTTGTTGGCTTTTTGTCTTGTTACGTCGCTGGAAAGGACAAGGAGCAATATGGTTACTCTTTTATTTTTATTTACTGTTGTTCTTGCTCTCGCTAGACCTTGTTATACCTTTTACACAACACGCATACATTCATCTGTGTTTTGGCCCATCTGATGACGTGCATCGCATTCTACCAGGCCAACTTGGCCAGCAGGCCGCGCGGGTTCCGGCGCACGAAGAACTTGCGAGCCTCGTCGAGCAGCAGGATGCCGAGGCCAAAGGCCATGGGCAGGAACCAGTGCTCGACGGGAACGGGCTCGTTGCCGAGCTTGGTCTGGAAGACGGGGACGTAGAGCCAAAAGATGGCCATGACGACAGCGAAGGCGATGGCGGCAAAGAGATAGAGGTTCTGGGTCTGCTTGTTGAAGGCGGGCGGGTGCTGGAAGATGGACAGGCGGCGGGTGCGCAAGGCCATGAGGGAGAACCATTGCCTGGGATGTCAGTAGAAGCAAAAGAGAAGAGAGGAAAGGAGGCGCTTACATGACGACGAGGTTGACAAAGTAGATGGAGCTGGCGACGTTGACCTTGTAGGCGTAGTAGTCGGGGTCGATGTCAGCGGGCAGCTGGCCGAAGCGGAACCAGATGGCGCGGAAGAAGGGGATGCCGCTGCGCTGGAGGTACCAGTAGGACATGGCAAAGGAGCAGACGGTCTCGAGGACGCCGACGAAGCCGTAGGCCTGGAGGACGAGCTGCCAGTCGACGAGGCGGTCGCGGCCGACGACGCGAGGGGGCCGGAGGAGGACGTCGGCCTCGGGGGTCTCGTAGGCCATGGCGATGGCGGCCATGGGGTCGGTGAAGAGGCAGATGAAGATCATGAGGATGCTGCTGAGGATCTGGGGGACGCCAAAGACGACGTTGGTGAGGATGGGCCAGAACTCGCTAAAGGAGCCGGCGGGCAGCAGGTAGGCAATGGTCTTCTTGAGGTTGTCAAACATCATGCGGCCGTAGCGCAGGGCCTCGACGACGCTGGCAAAGGAGTCGTCGAGGAGGACCATGTCGGCGGCCTCGCGGGCCATGTCGCTGCCGGCGCCCATGGCGATGCCAATGTCGGCGGCGCGCAGCGAGGGCGCGTCGTTGACGCCGTCGCCGGTCATGGCGACGACAAAGGCGCGGGCGCGCAGCTCGCGGACGATGCGCAGCTTCTGCTCGGGCGTGGTGCGGGCAAAGACAATCTCCTCGTAGGCGGCCAGGGCGTCCCACTGGGCGTCGTTGAGGCCCAGCAGCTCGGGCCCGCTGAGCACGATGGCGGGGCGCGTGGCCAGGGGGACAAAGGGCCTGCGGCCGGAAGGTGGGGGGACGGCGGCCAGGTCGCTGCTGCCGTTTCGGTCGAGGTCGGCGAGGGAGTGGATCACGTGCGAGCGCACGATGCCGCACTCTTTGGCGATGGCGTGGGCGGTGAGGGCAAAGTCGCCGGTGACCATGAAGACGCGGACGCCGGCGCGGCGCAGGGTGCGGACGACGTCGGGGATCTCGGGCCGCGGCGGGTCGACGATGCCGACGATGCCGACGAGGGTGAGGCCGCTGCGGGCCTGGCGCTGCATCTCGTCCTCGAACGCGGCGGACGAGAGGCCCTGGGGCAGGGCGGCGGCCGAGAGGGTCTTGCGGGCCAGCAGCAGGACGCGGCGGCCCTGGGCGGACCAGGCGTCCTTGGTGGCGCCGATGGCGGCGCGGGCGGCGTCGTCGAGGGCCAGAGGGGCGCCCGACTGGGGGTGGACGACGTGGCTGACCCGGTCGAGCAGGATCTCGGGGGCGCCCTTGACGGTCAGCAGGATGTCGGCGGCCGGATCAAAGACGGCGGCGACGTGGGCGGGCAGGGCCATGGCCAGGCCGTCGCGGCGGGCCAGCGTCAGGGCCCGCAGCATGTACTTGTTCTTGCTGTTGAAGGGCAGGCTGTAGCGGGCGACCCAGGTGCGGCGGAGGTCGGCCACGGAGGCGTCGGTGCCGAGGCTGAGGCTCTCGGCGAAGCGCAGCACCGCCTGGTCGGTGGCGTCGCCGTGGATGGTCTGCTGGCTCAGCGGCAGGCCGCGCGTGGCGGCGTCGAACTGGCCGTCGTTGCAGAGGCCGGCGACGGCGCGCAGCTGGTCGAGAGGCGCGGCCGACACTGACAAGGGAGTGGCGCCGTCGATGCCGGCGGTGCCCGTCTCGGCCTCGAGGTGGCGCTGGACGGCCAGGGCGTCGCGGGCGGCGTCGGCGGTGAGGACGGTCTGGCCGTCGACGGCGCACTCGGTGACGACCATCTTGTTCTGGGTCAGGGTGCCGGTCTTGTCGGAGCAGATGATGGAGACGGCGCCGAGGGTCTCGACCGTCTTGAGCGACTTGCAGAGGATGCGGTTGCGGCGCATCATGTTGGCGCTGATGGTCATGCTGGCGGCCAGGGCCACCGGCAGGCCCTCGGGCACAAAGGCGACGGCCACGGACACGCACGAGATGATGAGGTTCGGCACGCTGATCCAGTCCGGGTACGACTTATGCAGCCAGCCGCCCCACACGGCCAGCACCAGCACGATCATGGCCACCATGATGGAGCAGATGATGAGCACGAAATGAAACACCTCGCGCTCCAGCGTCGTCTTGCCCGTCTTGGGCGTGCTGGCCAGCCGGGCGATGCGCCCAAACACGGTGCCGTCGCCCGTCGCCACCACGACGCCCTTGCACGTGCCCGACACGCAGTGCGTGCCCTGCAGGCCGATGCAGCGCGTCTCCAGGTAGTTGTCGTCGGTCGACGTCGTCGTCGCCGCCAGCGGCGCCGCCTCACCCGTGAGGATGGACCGGTCAAACTTGGCGTCCGACGACGCCTCGACGAAGCGCACGTCCGCCGGCAGCTTGCTGCCCGCCTTGACCAGCAGCACGTCGCCCGGCACCAGCCCCTCGGCCGGCACCCGCGTCGCCTGCCCCTCGGACCGCAGCACCATGCACGCGTCCGGCAGCATCGTCTGGATCGACGCCATCACCCGCGCCGACGACCAGTCCTGCCACATGTTGAACGTCGCCTGCAGCACAAACACCCCCAGCAGCACAATCGCCAGCGCCAGGTTCGCCACCGCCGGCGGCTTCCCCAGCGGCTTCCACGCCACAAACACCAGGATCGCCGACACCAGCAGCACGGGGCCGAACCCGCTGAAAAAGTACCCCCACACCTTGCGCATCCGGTGCCGCGGCGCCGCCGACGGCACGTTCTTGCCGTGCTGCCCCAGCCGCCGCTCCACCTGCTCCGCCGACAGGCCCCCCGTCACCGACGTCGACAGCTGCCGCGCCAGCTCCTCCACCGTCACCTTGTGCCAGTGCAGCTGCGCCACGTCCGCCACCGCCGCCTTGTCCGTCTTGCCGCTCTTGAGCCCGGCATCGAGCTTCTGCGCATAGTCGTCCACGTCGATGGACCTGTTTTTTTTGTCAGCAAAATCCTTCTCATACACACCACACACACTCACAGAGTCCGGTACTGGATCGGCAGCGCCGCCGACGCGTCCATCGACCCCCGGCGTGGGTGCGGCCGGATCGACAGCGAGCCGCTCGACACAGCACGCTTCAGCACAGGATGGGCTTTGGGGCCCACCTGGCCCGTCTCCTCGTCCTCGTCAAAGTTGATGTGATCTTTCGACATGTTGGAGAGTGTGAGGCGAGAAGTGGTGGAGAGGAAGAGAGAAAGAGATAGAGAAAAGGAGAGAGAGACCAGGAAGATCAGGGAGAACAGGTGGGACAGGTAGGACAGGTAGGACAGGTAAACTGAGCACAGATTGACTGAGCCGAAGCGTCACTCCAGCACTTATACTCAACCCGTATCGCTCACCTCCCGTCGGCTGCGCTCCTCCGTGTAAGTGGTCATCAAAAGTCTCCAGAATAGGACATGGCGTATAGTCCCCTCCACACACGCGTCAGCCGCTAGGAGACAAAGGTAAAAAGAAATCGCTCATATCTTGTTTCGCTTTTTCTAGTTTGTATTTTTTTATTCTCTCTCGTCTATTTTTCCGTCTGCTGGCCATGAAGCTGGCTGTGTGTCATAAATTGCCAAATAAAAACCACAACAAAAGGGGGTGAAGAACGAGACAAGGGGGGAGTGCATGTCGAAACACGCTACCACCTGTAAGCGGACCATGCTCTCTCGGGCAGCTGGATCGACCGTTGGATCAAGACCAGCTTAGGGCTGGGCTTGGTTGTGCTTGTTACTGGCTGGAAGCTATTGCTACTTTCTTTGTATGCTTCCTGCTGACTCTGCTGCATATGACACTCGGAAAGTGCCCGTCTTTCTTTTCCTGCGCCCTTCCCTCCACACGGCCCTTCCTGCGGCTCTGGGATGATCGTAATATTCCACTGGCTGACAGACACGGAATTCATTCACAAACAAAAGGGAGCCAGCCGAGCGTGGAAAAAGGGCCAAAAAAAAAAAACTCGCATGCCATATTGGCCTTCTGGCCTAGACGCAAAAAGGCTGTGCCGAGTGACGTCACCCAGCCCGGCACTCGCTGCTCCATGTGGCCCGTGCACGCTTCTCCTCGTCTTTCTCTTTTTTCGTCTTCCTCTCACCCCCCCCCCCTACATAGCACCAACCTGCGCACTTTCGGACGTTTCACGAATTAGACTTCCTACCGGTGGATTTTCTAGCTCTGCTGCTGCTCCCTCTCCCGTCGATCATTGCTCTACCGGTAGCGCTGTTGGCTCGCGGAATGCTGCCCGCATCCATCAACATGGAATTGCCGCCCTTTCCACGACCTTGTTCTTTAGCGTGTTTGTCCAATCAGCGCTCACTATTCTCCAACCACACCCCCCAGGAGGCTGTGCTCGAACTAGCTGACCGTCTTTTAGCCTATGCTACACTGACCTTCGGACTGAGAACCTGTCCGTAGCGTCATCCTCTCTCTTTTGGCCCTGGCCCGTGCTCTACGGTATACTCGTCCAGATCCTCTTCCTCCTCTCTCCCTCCTCATCACTGAGGAACCGCAAACCACCTCGTTCTCCCAATCAAGCTAAGCGTCGACGAAACAAGCTTTCTCAAATATGGAGAAATACATAATAATGCCTCAGCCAAAAAAGCTATGCCCACCTCGCGTACATTATACAGCACAACTTCTTTCCCCCCCCCCCCCCCCCCCTTAACCCCCCCTTTCCCTGTCCTTCTACCAATTAGTGACCACACAATTCCCCCTTGTCCTGTCTCTCATTACCTCCCGTTACCTGTCTCTACCTGTCCCGTCCGCGCTCCGTCTGCCCCAGGGCCTTGTCCACTCTTGTGCTACCCGGTAGATGCATCGTCACTTTGATTTTTTCTCTTTTCATTCTTCATTTTCCCTTTCATTCTGTTACTCCGTAAATTATCCCGCCCTAGCTTTCCTCCCCTCACTCCCCCAATTTCTGCTCCTCGCCTGCCCGCCTGCCATCTTCCACTCTTCTTAGCCTGCTTTCGCCATTGTCCTTCCTAACACCCAAGGCCCTCCCACCTCCCTCTCGACCACCATCCTGCTCATTTCCTTTCCCCTTCTCGCCCTTTTCACGCTCTTTTCCTTCCTGTCTCCTTCCTGTCCCCTTCCTGCCTGGTCCCCGTCTTTCTCTGCCTTTGCTAGCACTGCCATGCACCCTGCCGCTCGGCCGCACTCGCCCGCCTCGGTTCTCTCTCACATGCGCTTCCCTGCTCCTCCTCTCTCTCAGCCATTCCACCACCTTTTGCATTCCACTCCCCTGCGTCTCTCTAGCACATCTACTCCACGCATGAGGCAATTATTGTATTATCTAGTTCCAGCTCGTAGAGACGCTCGTCTCTCACTGAAACTATTAGAAAGTTTGCAAAAAAAAGTCCCCCAGTGACCAGTTGCCGCAAAACAAGATTTTTTTTCAGCACGCGTACAACTGTAGAAAGACGACTGCACCAGCAGCGCCTGCTCGCAAGCTGCTTGCGCCAGCCCCCTTTTTTCCTGGCCTGGCCAATCCGCCCACCCTACCGTGGCTGAAATCAGGGCGGCACGTTGCACGTCGCACGTTGCATCCAACTGTGCTTTTGTCCTTTTTTATCATAGCAAGATCTGGTCGTCTGCCCTGCTCCACACGAGTACGGAGTATTTGCCCGTGCTTTTCCAGCCCACACGGGGGTGAAATAAGAATCGCCCAGGGCGGCTAGCAATACTAGCAGGGCGGGTATGTTCTTTCTTTGAACACCACCACGTGCCGTCCCTCGGCAACCCCCCCTGGGAACGTTGTCATTACGAAAAAAAAGATTGTTTTGATTTTCCCAGCCTATCTTGGTCCACAGGCATGTCAGCGATGACCTTCCAGGCCATTCTCGTTGCGGACTGGCCCGTTGCAATCTCGTCCAGGAGCGCAAGCATGGTCACTCCTGCACCAGCAGCATGCAATGCACCAGATTATAGGAGGAGGCCTCCGGAGTATCCCACCATTTTAGGAAATATGCGTGCCAATGCTTGGAGAGCTTGTCTGCGCGCATGCATGCATGGCTGCAGCAAAAAAGAAAAAAAGCATCACGGCTTGAGCCATTTGAATACCCGACTCCACCACCAAAGCATGACCGACAGCCGGTTTTTTTTTAAAAAAAAAACAAAAGCTGCATCGCGTGAAATAAATGGAAAAACAGACTCGCTCGTCGTGAGTAGCTCTGACAAGTTTCTCCAAATTTGTCCAGGCAGTGGCGGCGTCTGCGTCTATAGATCCCCCCCCTTCCCCTTTGAGTGGTTCTTGGCCCAGAGGCATCACCAAACACAAGCACCGCCGACACGAGCGATTTTCCTCTCAAAATGCTGCCGCTGTTCTGTCCATCACATGGCGTTTTTGCAGGAGATGTATATAGTGCGAAGGGCGTCTGCACTATGTATCTGGCACGTGACATCAATCTCAGACGTTCCCCCTTTTCGCTGTTTCGACGAAAGAAAAGATGACATCTTACAAGCTGTTTGGAAAATTTCCCTATGCCTTGCATACTCCTACGGTGCCATAGCTAATATACCTCTGGAAGCAGCTAAAATGTTCTCCTTGGCCATTGTTTGTCTCAAGGTCGCCGTTCTATATGCAGCCATGCGCATCGTGTCGACAAGACCGCACAAAAAATACGACGCTTTCGAGCAGAATAAGATGGAAAAAGGATCATTTCCTTGATGTAGATTCACTGTATTTTCCCGATCTCTTATCTTCTATGCTTGGCTGACGCTGACACTTCTATACAGAGACTAACACGAAGACACGACCATGCTCCATAGAGCAGCTTGAACGAGAGAAGACGATGAGCGAGAGCAGATACAAGTCCCTAGCCCATCCCTACAAACAGCGACATTATAGCCAGGTATAGAAGGAACTCTCTTTCGAAACTCTTCCACTATTCAATCTTGCTTTCAAGGGCTGATACATGAAAAGCAGCTTCTCGGTTAGTACGACCAGAGAAGACAGCGAACATAGAAAGCGCGGGTTAACTATCAACAACATTAATGTGTCTCCTGACGGTGATATCATGGCCTATAAAAGCAAGGCGATCGGGCCGTCTTTGAGATTGGCCTGGACGAACGCTTGCAAGGAAAAGGGGGTATATTGACCTTTAAAAAAAAAAAAAAAAACTACCGTGTCGCCTGCTTGAACCGACGCCTCTACAGATAAAAAGCTTCGCAAATACCTAGGAATTATCCACGGCGACCTCGTCACATCAAATGGGCGTGGAGGGGCCAGAGAACCATGGCGGCAAAATACAAGAGCCCGCACATCTTTCCAAGCAGGATGCCACTCACGGAGCCATCAGGGTTTTTCGTTACATATGACAGAAGGTGCCGTTGTTGTGTGCACTATTGGCGTGAAGGAAAGAGACAGCGAGCGTGAGTAAGCACTACTCTTGCTGGCAGGCGCCTTGGGTCGGTCGCCGTCTCTCTTGCCTGTAATTCCGCAAAGTTGCTGGACCAGATGGAAGAGGAAGCTGTCAGGTATCAAAGAACACGAGTGAAGCTTGCAAATAAGACACGATAAGGTCTGAACAGGTGCCTGCTAGCTATCCGTGGCCCAAAGCGACCGCCAACTTTGTGGGCGAATCCAGGATGAGTAGAGCACTAAACGAGGTTCAGGCAGAAAGAAAGAGAAAGAGCATCCGCATACTCGTCCTACCAAGCTCTTGCTTATTTACATTCTCAAACTTGTCCCCCTTGTTGCTTATAATAGAAGGCACCCCCTACGAGTCTTTTAATCTTCTCAAGAATTTCCTCCGAATTTTAGCATTTTCTAGACAGCAAGACCGAGAAACATGTCACAACTAAAGGTCAAAGCAAGAAGGAAGCACTGCATCAATCCACGCCAAACAAGAAAGAACTCGATTCAAAGTACTAGAGACAGCAGAGAGAACTAGGCAGGCCCCAATAAATCATCCAAATCTTACGGAAGGTGCAGCAGTCGACCCAGTAACGACAGCACGATCGCTACCAATAGCTGCTTGTCAAGGCCATTGCCACCATGACTCGTATGTTGTGAGGGGCAGTCTCAACTTCTCCTCCTGGCCTCTTGTGATGCAGATGTATATGAACGGCCTGGCTGCCCCTATTTACGTTTTCTTTCTCCCTTATCTCTTTTTTTCATCTACCGATGATCAAAGCTTGAAACAATAAAAAAAAGTAAGCCTTCTAATTTTCTTGCCTCATTTCCTTGCCACTCTCAGCAGCATGGGCGCAGGCACCTATGTAAGAACTGTCGACAATATTAGGTAGATTGTCGTGGCAGTGATAACGGCAATCGTCTACTTCTTCGACTGGTCGAAATCGAAGATTGAATGCCGAGATGGCAAAATAGAGGCCATGGGGGGAAGACAAGACAGACTCGAGACGGAAATGGCTACCCTCAGAACACACTACTCTCACCTCTACGCCTCCGCCTCCGCCTCCGACCCCGCCTCCGCCTTCCCGCCCCGCCTTTCACTGTCCCGGATCTCTTGAGGCTGCCGGCCTCGCTTGCTTCTTGGTGAAAAGTGTCCGACAACCGATTTGGTCAACCATTCCGGCACGGCTGTTAAAAAATTGTGCGCGTGAGGAGGGGGGCAGGATGGAAGCAGAAACGCTCGCACCTCCGTGGTTTCTGGGTTCAGTAACCTCTGTTGAGGTGAAGCCAACGCAAGCATTTGGCATCGAGTTGAATGTGGCGAGTGCTTTCCCTCCGTTACGCGATGCAACGGTATTTGCAGCCATCAGGTAAAAGAACAGCGGTACAGTGTAAATGAGGAGATCGTCAATATGGTCGCCTGGACTTGGCAAAGGGTGGCGGAAAGGGGTGGCGGAAGAGGGAAGAACGTAGGAAATTGTGCAAATACTGTGTCAAAGTTTTCGTCTATGACGTTATTTACCTTCAACGTTTCCCACGTACTATTTAATGGAAGCTGAAAACCATTCATACTCTCGCTACCCTTTCCCGTCGTCCAGTTTCGATTTTTTGGTTGCTTCCGACGGCACTCTTTACCGCACAATGGAGTCTTGCCAGCTTGATACCATTTCTGGCCTCGATGCCACGCCCCGTTCGCCTCGATGCCCCCCGTCTCAAAGTCCCGACTGCCGGCTTCTCCAACTACTACCATACGAATTGATCTACGACCTGGGCGACCTGCTCTCCCCAGAGAGTCGTATTTTTCTTTCGCGAACATGCCGCTCGCTAAGGGTGCTACTGGGGAGAGTTGACGATCTTCACGCTGTGGCTGGTTTATCACGTCGAGTGCGTGCTGAATTTCTTTCTATTGCGGCCCGCGATCACCAGGACCAGTGGCTTTGCGACAGCTGCATGAGATTACACTCTATCCTGCCGTTGGAGAGTCCCGACTTGATGTACAATGGTTTCTACAGTTTAGACGACTGCATTAATGGGGGAGAAGAA
Source organism: Harringtonia lauricola (assembly GCA_014183025.1). Taxonomy (NCBI): domain Eukaryota; kingdom Fungi; phylum Ascomycota; class Sordariomycetes; order Ophiostomatales; family Ophiostomataceae; genus Harringtonia; species Harringtonia lauricola. The sequence continues at coordinate 1,012,551 of JACBXF010000142.1, read as the reverse complement.
AGCACTTCTCTTCTTTCCCAGATCAAACATCGCCACGTCCAGCTCGCCCTCAAATACACGCGGATGAAGGAGGAGTGCTCCCTTTACCACAAATACTATTTCGGGCGCCTGTTGAAGCCATTTTACAGAACCCGACCCCTTTTGATATTTGACGATAAAAACTTCAAATATAAAAACGCCAAGTGTTCGTTTTACCCGAAGATCGTTTTGGGCTCAGAAGGACGGCCTCGATATCTTCTCTCGGGGGTCCTGCGTTGCAAGAAAAGGCCAACCACCGAGTACACGTACGGTGCAATAGGAGCCATCGACATCTGCCCACATATGTCGACGGAATATTTCTCAGAACGGGAAATATGGCGCTATGAATACTTACCATACACAATCCCCTTCGTGCAATGGGCTGACCTTCAAATTGCGATTCGTGATACGTTTCAAAGCATACATGCCAGGGGAAAGAGCAGCAGAATTTACTACAGCAAAGAGTTCCGCGGAAGCTGCCCTCGCTGTCCCTTGGACTTTTCTGTACGCGCGACGCGCCGTACCGTCGAGATTCGCACGTGGCAGGATTTTGGACCAGAGGGCTCTCCGAGCGACCTGGCGTGGCAGGTCCATACGCATTGGCCACCCCCTTTCGTTGAACCACCCATGCACATCTATGCGAGGCCGGCTTTGCACCATAAGAAGGGGAGTGTCCGAAGACTCTACGAGGGCAAGGAAGCGCGCATGGAACCGCAAGAACACGAGGATGGGGATGAGGATAGGGAAGATGAGGATGAGGAAGATGAAGACGAGGAAGATGAAGATGAAGATGAAGATGAAGATGAAGATGAAGATGAAGATGAAGATGAAGATGAAGATGAAGATGAAGATGAAGATGATGACGGGGAAGATGAGGAAGATGAGGATGAGGAAGGAGTCGACAAGAACCAAAGGGATCACAAACGTCCCATTTGCCTGGACAGGATCACACGAAGGGGATGTTTGGTTTTTTTCTTTCTCTTTTCCTTTCTCTTTGTCTTTTTCTTTTTCTTTTTTCTTTTTATTTCACGGCTGTCTCATTAACTCGGTTGTGTAGATACACTGTGCGATAACATAGTCATGTGATTAGTTATCTTACTACGAGTATTGCATTAGCAGGTCTACGGCCTTTTGACTGTATCGCCCCAGGTAGCCACGGATAGGTGCGGATCCAAGAAAATGTCTACATCGACACCAGACAGGACGCTGAGCGACGCCGAGTTTACCTCGCCGCGTCATCGTAGGCAGCTGCGATTGCCCGTCGCTCTGGGGAATGGATGTGGTTGGGCGCACCGTGGAGTGGCGCTGGGAATGAGTGGGAATCGAATGGGCGAAATGTGGGTGCCTGGATCAGCAAGGCGGTGAGGGATGGCAGAACAAGGTGGGCTGGCCGATGTCGTAAGTCACATGACGTGGTCGATCCCCAAAGAGGAAAGGACGCGTGCAGCTACGGGGGCGAAGGAGGGCAGTGTGCTGTCCCAATTAATCTCCTTGGAACCCTATATCCCTCCAACCCCATCGTCGTGGCTGAAACGTCGAACAACGGCTGTATCTTTGCGTGCGCTTTTCTGTCGAGCCTCTTCTTCACCAGCCTCTATACCAACCTGCACACATCTGCGCGCCAGGCAACTGCCATCCGCATTGTCGCTATCGCTGTCTTTTTCGAGTGAGGTGTCCGTTTCACGAGTCCATACGGCCCAACCCACCGCTTCTTTTTTTTCCCGACTCTCCCCCTCCCAAACCAAGGCGATACCCAACGCCGTCGACCAAGGGGCTCCTGCTTCCCATCTGTGCGGCTTCGGAGGCATCGGGCTCCTGTCCCATTCCATTATCTTCGTGCTGCGACCGTCTCTGCGCCGAGCGCTGACTCCCCCCCTCACCTTCCCTTTTCTTGATCTTTGTTGGCGTGCTGCTGCATCTCGACATTGACGACCATGACTGGGACCAACTTGGCCACGCCGGGCGGCATCTCGGATCCGGCCCTGATCCAGTGAGTGCGGGAGCGGCTGTTTTGGGTACCTGCTGCATGCTGACCAGCAGACTCGTCAACAAGCTACAGGATGTATTCGTGACCATCAACGTCAACAACCCGATCGATCTTCCGCAGATAGTCGTCGTCGGCAGCCAGTCTAGTGGCAAGAGCTCCGTTCTGGAGAATATTGTGGGCCGGGATTTGTAAGATACCTTTGCCAGAGAGAGAGAGAGAGAGAAAGGGAGAGAACGTGGAGGCTGACCAACAGCTTGCCCCGCGGGTCGGGCATCGTGACGCGACGACCGCTTGTGCTGCAGCTGATCAACCGCGCGGCGTCGACGCACGCTAATGGCGTCAAGGAGGAGATCTCCAACGGCGGCGGCACGGACAAGGCGGCCAACCCTGACGAGTGGGGCGAGTTTCTGCACATCCCCGGACAGAAGTTCTACGATTTCCACAAGATCCGGGACGAGATCGACCGCGAGACGGCAGCCAAGGTGGGCCGCAATGCAGGGATCTCGCCGGCGCCGATCAACCTGCGGGTGTACTCGCCCAACGTGCTCAACCTGACGCTGGTGGATCTGCCCGGCCTGACAAAGGTGCCGGTGGGGGACCAGCCGCGGGACATTGAGCGGCAGATCCGCGACATGGTCAACAAGTTCATCCAGAAGCCGAACGCGATCATCTTGGCGGTGACGGCGGCGAACCAGGATCTGGCCAACTCGGACGGGCTCAAGCTGGCGCGCGAGGTGGACCCCGAGGGCCAGCGGACGATCGGCGTGCTGACCAAGGTGGACCTGATGGACGAGGGCACGGATGTGGTGGACATTCTGGCCGGGCGGATCATCCCGCTGCGGCTGGGGTACGTGCCGGTGGTGAACCGGGGGCAGCGGGACATTGACAACAAGAAGTCGATCCTGGCGGCGCTGGAGGCGGAGAAGAACTTTTTCGAATCGCACAAGGCGTACCGCAACAAGAGCTCGTACTGCGGGACGCCGTACCTGGCGCGCAAGCTGAACCTGATCCTGCTGATGCACATCAAGCAGACGCTGCCGGACATCAAGGCGCGGATCGCGGGGTCGCTGCAGAAGTACTCGGCGGAGCTGGAGGGCCTGGGCCCGTCGATCCTGGGCAACAGCGCCAACGTGGTGCTCAACATCATCACGGAGTTCACCAACGAGTGGCGGACGGTGCTGGACGGCAACAACACGGAGCTGTCGAGCACGGAGCTGTCGGGAGGCGCGCGGATCAGCTTTGTGTTCCACGAGCTGTACTCGAACGGGGTGCGGGCGATCGACCCGTTCGACCAGGTCAAGGACGTGGACATCCGCACGATCCTGTACAACTCGTCGGGGTCGTCGCCGGCGCTGTTTGTGGGGACGACGGCGTTTGAGCTGATTGTGAAGCAGCAGATCAAGCGGCTGGAGGAGCCGAGCCTCAAGTGCATCTCGCTGGTGTACGACGAGCTGGTGCGGATCCTGACGCAGTCGCTGGGCAAGTCGCTGTACCGGCGGTACCCGCAGCTGAAGGAGAAGATCCACGCGGTGGTGATTGGCTTCTTCAAGAAGGCGATGGAGCCGACGAATAAGCTGGTGCGCGACCTGGTGGCGATGGAGGCGTGCTACATCAACACGGGGCACCCGGACTTTCTGAACGGGCACCGGGCGATGGCGATTGTCAACGAGCGGCACAACCCGCCGCGGCCGGTGCAGGTGGACCCGAAGACGGGCAAGCCGCTGCCGGCGTCGGCGACGCCGAACCGGGCGGCGAGCCCGACGCTGGCGGAGGGCGGTCTGGGGGGCGACCGGGAGAGCGGGTTTTTCGGCAGCTTCTTTGCGGCGAAGAACAAGAAGAAGGCGGCAGCTATGGAAGCGCCGCCGCCGACGCTCAAGGCATCGGGCACGCTGTCGGAGCGAGAGAACGTGGAGGTGGAGGTGATCAGTGAGTCGCACATACACACACACACACACACACACAAAGAGAGAGAGAGAGAGACTGACCGACAGAACTGCTGATCCAGTCGTACTACAACATTGTGCGGCGGACGATGATCGACATGGTGCCCAAGGCCATCATGCTGAACCTGGTTCAGTGGGTTCCCCAACCACCCGTGACGATGTCTGTCGCTCTTGCTAATGGCCAGATTTACCAAGGACGAGATGCAGCGGGAGCTGCTGGAGAACATGTACCGCACGGACACGCTGGACGACCTGCTCAAGGAGAGCGACTACACGGTGCGGCGGAGGAAGGAGTGCCAGCAGATGGTGGAGGCGCTGTCGCGGGCCAGCGAGGTGGTGTCGCAGGTGCAGTAGAGAGAGAAATGAGGAGGAGGAGGCCAGGGGTTTATTCTCGTCTGTTGAGCTGTTTTGCCGGTGCTGGTTGGGGCTTGTGCATATGTCACTACACCGATTCCCTTTCTTCCTTTCTCCCCCCTTCCCCCCCCTTTCCCCCCCATCCCCCATTAGATCCGATATGTTACATTAATCGATCGATACCATTCACAGTTTTGCCTTGCTGTTGAGGATGAGGCCGCCGGCCTGTTCGTCGTAGTCGGTGCCTTTGGCCCACCCGTGCCAGCGCCGGAGGGCGTCCTCGGCGCCGGTGCCGGGCGCGAGGGAGTGACCGGTGTAGGCCTGGTCGGGGGGGACAGCCAGAAGGGGAGTGTCGGCGAGGCCGACGGCGGGTCGCTGGTCGCCCTCGCGGGGGCCACCGGCGACGGCGGCGGCACCGGCACCGGCCTCGAGCTCGGCAAAGGCGAGGACGGGGGTGCAGCAGGCGTCGGTGCCGTCAAAGACGCGCTCCCAGTGGGCGCGGGGGTGGCGGGCAAAGGCGGCGGCGAGGTCGGCGCGGAGAGCGGGCCAGAGGGCGCGGTCTTCGCGGCGGGCGAGCCAGGTGTCGGCGAGGCGCAGCTTGTCGACGAGGATGGCGAAGAAGCGCGGCTCGAGGGCGCCGACGGCCATGTAGCCCCGGCCTGTGGCGGGGTCGGCGTCGGCGCAGGGGTAGGTGTCGTAAAAGGGGCAGCCGGTGTCGAGGCGGTTGTGGCCGCGCGGGTGGTGGCCGAGGGGGGTCTTGAGGGCGAAGCGGACAAAGGTGGCCAAGAAGGCGGCGCCGTCGACCATGCTGGCCTCGACGACCTGGCCGCGGCCGGTGCCCCCTCCTCCCGCCTGAGCGCCTCCGAAGCCGTCGCGGGCCGCCAGGGCCAGCAGGACGCCGAGGACCAGCATGAGGCCGCCGCCGGCAAAGTCGGCGAGCATGTTCCAGGGCGGGGTGGGCACCGCGCCGGCGCGGCCCAGCAGGGCCAGCACGCCGGACACGGCCAGGTAGTTGATGTCGTGGCCGGCCATGTCGCGGTAGCGGCCGTCGCGGCGGAAGCCGCTGAGCCGCGCATAGACGAGCCGCGGGTTGGCCGCCTGCAGCGCCGCCGGGCCCAGGCCCAGCCGCTCCAGCACGCCCGGGCGGAACGGGTCGATGAGCACGTCGGCGTCGCGGGCCAGGGCCCGCACCAGGGCCGCGCCGGCCGGCTGCTTGAGGTCGACGGCCGCGGAGGCCTTGCGGCGGGTCAGCAGGTCGTCGTCGGTCGGCGCCCCGGGACGGTCGATGCGGAGGACGTCGGCGCCGGCGTCGGCCAGCAGCATGCCGGCAAAGGGGCCGGGGGCGAGGCCGGCAAACTCGAGCACCTTGAGGCCAGACAGGGGGGGCATGGTGAGTGAAGGAGAAGAGAGAGAGAGAGAGAGAGAGAGAGAGAGAGAGAGAGAGTGAGGCCACTTACAGCGATTTAAGCAATCGCGATCTACTGATGCTACTAATAGTTTGCGGGGTTGCGCTAAGGAATTGGATAACCGGGACCTCGGCAGGAGCAGACAGGGTGGTTGCCTTTATTGCTTTATTAGTGATTACCTGTTTATTAACTGCACTGCAGCCTTGCTATATACTTGGATTGACAGACGCCTCGTCAACAAACTCAGTCCCCCGTGATCTTGGCGTGGCGAAAGTACTTCATGCCGATCCAGGCCACCACCACCCACACCCAGGCCATGACGCAGGTCAGGATGATCAGGGCCGGGTAGTAGCCGACAATGGGCAGCGTCGGGTCGTCCTCCAGCTCCGGCGGCGCGTACGGCGTCGTGCCCACGTCCCAGGCCCAGCTCCACACGCCCAGACACGAGCCCATGCCGGTGACAAACACCACCCACGTCACCACCAGCATCACCCAGCCCCACCACTCCGTCTCCGCGTAGTCCCAGTCGTCGTCGTCGGCCGGCAGCGTCGCCGCCGACAGGTCCGTCAGCGAGAGCGGCGATTTGGCCCGCTGTCGCGCCGGCTGCCGCGGCTGCAGCGCCTGCAGGGAGACGACGGACCGCGAGGGTGGGGGTGCTGGCTGTAGCGGTGCTGGTGCTGGTGCTGGTGCTGGTGCTGGCAGAGCCTCTTTGGCCGGCTTGGGCGTCGGCTGCCGCAGCATCGATGTGGCGGCAGCGGCCGTTTTGGCGCTTCGCGCGTCTTCGTCGTCGGTGGTCGAGCACGACGTGGCCAGCGACGCGTCGTCGGCGTCGTAGCTGTTGTCGTCGTCATCGACATCGTCGTCGTGCTGCTGCAGCAGCAGTCGCGACGTCTGGCTGGCCGTCTTTTGCGGTGTCGGGCTCAGCAGCGCTGCCTCGGCCGTCGTCGACACCGTGCGGCTGGCATACCCGTCCATCGACGGCCGCGGCGTGTTGTCTGATATGCCCAGACCGTCGTTGCTGTCGCTTCCGCCGTAGCCATAGCTGTCGCCGTAGACGCTGCCGCCGCCGGTCTTGCGCTGTGCTCCCCGCCCCAGCAGGGCCACCTTGCGCAGCGAGCCGCGCCGCCGCCGCGTCTTGGGCTGCAGCTGCAGCAGCGCTGGTGGTGCCGGCAGGTGCGTCTTGCGCGTCGCCGACGATGACGACGGTGCGTCGAGAGAGTCGTCGCTGCTCCGGTGTCGCGCCATGTGGCCGGCCGCGGGCTGCAGAAACGGGAGCCGCCCGAGAAGGCCGCCACTGCCGTTGTTGCGACGGGAGGGCGTCGCGGGTGTCGAGGAGGAAGCGGCTTCTTCCATGAGTCGTGTGTTTGCGTTGCTGTCGACGTTGCGTTGTTGCGTTGTTGCGTCGTCGCAGGCAGAAATAGGTAAGATGACTAATCCACCCGTACTATGTACAAGGACAGGCACTAGCCTAGCGGCCGTCCGAAAGCGAAAAACCCTCGTTTGGTGTTTGTCGACTTTGCGACGACCTGGACGAGACACCGCGCTCGCCGTGCTCCAAAAGCAGATCACGATCCTCGCTTCCCTGCCTGCATGGCCAGACATCGGAACAGCGCTGCACCGCCTGCTTTTCCTAGCACGCCCCAAGTTACAGCGCTATCCCCCGAGATACGGCACTAAGCTGAAAAGAGCCAAAGCCGCTTCGCGATCAACAACAGACGCCCCCCCCCCCCCCTTCTCTCTGTCCTGTCTGCACATGGCGTCCGGCCCGCCTCCACCCCTATTGACCATCGACTCGCCTACGCCGTCCATTGTCTTTGATCTGACCTCCGACGACGACGACAGCAGCCGTGAGAGCCGTCCCAGCCACAGCCGCCAGACTCATCGCCATCTCTCCCCCGACAGCCGCTTCGAGACGGGCTCGCTCGGCTGGCCCGAGAGCGCTGTGCCCGTCAATCCCCACGAGGCCGCCCTGCTGCGACGCTCGCCGTCGCCCGTGCTGCTGCTGCCCTCGGACCTGCCGCCGCCGCCGCGAAGAACACCGTCGCCCGATCCGCGGCTTTCCCGCCGCAGCTTCCTGCTGCCCTCCGACGCCATGGCCGACGATCTGTCCTCGCCGCTGTCGTCCAATGCCTCGACCGGCCCCATCAACATTGCCGCCAAGCCGGCCGGCAGTCCCTTCAACTTCCAGACCCAGTACATCTCGACCTCGCCCGTCAAGTCGGTACGTTTCTCTTCCTTTTTCCTCGCTTCGCTCGTTTCTCTTTTTCCTCGCTTCGCTCGTTTTTTTCTTCTTTCTTCCTCCCTCGTCTTCCCCTCCTCCTCGTCTTCGCTGACAGACAGAACATCGGCCTCCGCCGCGGCCATCGCTACAAGCACAGCAGCGTCTCGACGCAGCACCAGATCTTCCAGGAACCCCCTCCTCGCCCGCCCCCCGTCCTCCCCGCCTCTCTGCCCCTGCCGACCCTGCGCGAGGCCTGGGGCAGCATGCAGCGCGACCAGCGCGCCCGCTTCTTCTGGTGTCTCTGCCACGGCGCCGTCGCCGTCTTTGTCTTTCTCTGCGCCTCCGCCGACACCTGCGACAGCCTGGCCCTGACCGCCCTCTCCCACCTGGTCTTCTTCGACGTCGGCTCCGCCGCCGTCTGCGTCGCCGTCGACGTCCTCGGCAACTTTGAGGTCTGGCGCCGCTCCACCATCCGCCACCCCTTTGGCCTGCGCCGCGCCGAAGTCCTCGCCGGCTTCGCCATGAGCATCTTTCTCGTCTTTGGCGGCTTCGACCTGCTGAGCCACGGGCTCAAGGACATTTTCGAGGCCACCGCCCCTGCTTTGGCGCCCGAGGACACCGCTTCTTCTATCTCTGCCTCCTCTGCCTCCTCCCCCCTCGACATCACCCTGCACGACACCCTTCACCGCCCCAGTCACGCCGGCCACGACTACGGCCACGGCCACAGCCACGGCCACGGCCGCTACGTCGGCCCCGGGTCCATCGACCTGGCCGCGCTCGCCGCTTTTGCCAGCACCCTCGTCAGCGCCTACGGCCTCGGCAACCACGCCCGCATCCGCCGCGCCCTGCTGCTGCTGCACGGCGTCGGCCTGCCCTCGTCGGCCCTGCCGGCCGTGCTCGCCAACCCCTTCCACTTCCTCACCCTCGCCGTCTCCCTGCTGCTGCTGGCCATGCCCCTCGTCTTCGTCGCCGCCGTGCCCACCTGGCTCGACCGCCTGCTCTGCGCCGCCATGGCCGCCTCCATGTCGCTGCTCGGCGCCCGCCTCGCCGTCGCCCAGGGCCTCATGCTGCTCATGTCCTACAGCGGCAGCCGGCCGACCGACAGCCCCGAAGAGAGCACAAACGACAACACCAGCGCCGTCCTCGACGACATCGCCGCCGAGCCCCAGGTCGCCCGCGTCGAGGACGCCCAGTTCTGGCAGGTCCACTACGGCCTCTGCATGGCCAACCTGCGCGTCCGCGTCGTCCGCGGCTGCGACGACAGCGCCCTGCGCCAGCTGCGCGCCCGCGTCGCCCGCGTCGTCCAGAACCGCCTCGGCGAAGGCTACGGCCGCGGCAACAGCCTGCGCTGGGAGGTCACCGTCCAGACGAGCGTCGATGCATAATAGTCACGTGAATAGACAGCGTAGCACAATTACAAATCAAAGTCTACAAAGAGAGGATGGTCATTTCTAGGCAGCGACAAAACGCCAAAACGCCCGTCAAAACACATCCGCTTTCTAAAACAGCCCCCAGCGGCCCTGCTTGCCCTTTTCGCTGCCGCTGCCGCCGCCGGCCCCGCCCGTCCGCCGCGCCTTCTCCCGCCCCTCCAGCTGCCGCAGGCTCTCCATCTTGTCCAGCACCAGCTCCAGCAGCTCCTTGCGCCGGATCACGTCCAGGTGCCGCCGGATCTTGGGGTCCTCCTTGGCGAACCGCTCAATCTCCTCGTCCGACAGGTGCCGCCCCAGCCGCTGGTCCAGCTCCCGCGGGAAGTTGTAGTAGAACTCGGACAGCAGCTCCACGTTGAGGAACAGCACCGCCGTGCTCGCCAGCTTGGACGCCACCGCGTCCAGGAACACCTCGGGGCAGTAGTACTTGTTCGTCGCGCTGCGGCACTTGCTCGACTTGGCCGCCAGCAGCCGCATGTTGATAATGTCGGCCCGGTCCCGCAGGAACACCGCCTCGCGACCTGCACATCAGCCTGAGCCAGCACAGCAAGAAAGGAGAGACTCACCCTTTTGCAGCAGCGCCGCGCTGAAGCCGCCCGCGCCGCTGTACTCCTTGCCCTCCACCAGCACGTCGCCCCGCCGCGCCTTGTCCACAAAGTGCATCACCTCGTTGAGCTTGCGCCGCCCCCCCACCGTGCCCTCCAGCCGCTTCAGCGCGTCCTGGCACGCCCCCAGCTCCGTCTTCAGCACCCCCGCCACGTGCGCCCGCCCGCTGTCCCACTCCCGGTCCTCCAGCTCAATCTCAAACTTGAACGGCTTGATGCAGTTCTCCACCTGGTCGCTTGTGCTGTAGAACCGGTCGTTGAGGATGCTCGACGCCGCCTCCACAATCGCCTGCCGCGCAAACGGGTGGTTGACAAAGTTGGACTGCGCAATCAGCCGCTCAATGTTGGCCTGGATGTTCGTCGCCACCACGTTGGTCGCCAGCCGCCCGATCCCCAGCTTCGTCAGCTGCGACGTCGACGCGTCCAGCTGCCGGTGCCAGTACAGCGAGTCCGGGTCCGCCTTGGGCAGCTCCGACAGCGGGTCCGGCTCCGGCACCATCGGCGACAGGTCCGTGATCGGCTTGTTCCAGTACCGCTGCGCCAGCAGGTCCAGCACCCGCTGGTCCAGCTCCCCCTTGAGCAGCTGGTGCATCTGCGGCCGCCCAAACTCCTCCGCAAACTGCTTGAACGCGTGCTTGAACGAGTCCAGGCTCTCGGCCAGGTACGACTCCGCCGACAGCGGCCGGTCGTTGTACTGCACCTTGAACTCGTACGTCGCCTCCTCCAGCTCCTGCCGGATCGCGTCCGTCGTCCCCTGCAGGCTGCCCGACATGGTCTGCTCCAGCACGTGCATCAGCTTCTTCCGCAGCGTCGTCGTCCCCACAAACACGTCCGCCTCCGGCCCAAACTCGAGCGGGTGCGCCGAGAAAAAGGCATTCTCGTTCTTGGCAATCTGCGCCATCAGGTTGTGCGGCCCTCCGCCCTTCTTGAACAGGCTGCCGGCCCCCGACGACGTCGGCGCCCGCGCCACCACGCCCACGTAGCCCAGCCGCAGCGGGTACTGCTTGTCCTGCAGGATCGCCGCGCCCCGCCCCGCGTCCACCAGGTCCATCTTGGTCACCACCCCGATCGTCCGCTCGCCCCGCGGGTCCACCCGCCGGCTCGCCCGCAGCGCCGTCGAGTTGGCCAGGTCCACGTCCGCCGCCGAGATGGCCAGGATCACGTTGGGCGGCTGGATGTACTTGTCGCACAGCTCCGAGATCTTCTGCTTCAGCTCCAGCGGCTGGTTCTGGCCCACCACCTGGATGTACCCTGGCAGGTCGATCAGCGACAGGTCCGGCACGTGCGGCGAGTAGATCGTCAGGTGGATCGGGTCGTCCGACACGCACTCCGAGTCCGGCACCGCCAGGTTGAGCTCCGTCAGCGTCCGCTGGATCGACGTGAAGTCGGTGATCCGCCGCAAGCCCAGGTCCGGAAACTCGCCGTACTCCGCCTGCGAGTCGGGCGTGTTGACCAGCGTCAGCTCAATCGGCCGCCGCGTCACCATGTTCGACCCCTTGGGCAGGAACTCGTGGCCCACCACCGCCTCCAGCACCGAGCTCTTGCCCGACGACTGCGACCCGATCACCACAATCGACGGCAGCGTCAGCGTGCTCGACTGGCCCACCTTTTGCAGGATGTTGCGGATCTCAATCATCTTCTTCGTAAACACCATGATCTGGTCGTCGCGCGCCGTCTCCTCTGGGCTCGTCTTGTCCTCGTCGGGCTGCTCGCCATAGCCATACGTCGTCGTAGCCGCCGCCGCCGCTGCTGCTGCTGCCCCGCTGCCGCCCTCCTTCGGCTCCTTGCCCTTGCCGCCGCTGCCACCGCCCTCCTCCTTGCCGCCGCCAAAGCCCATGCTCTCCTGCAACCGGAGGATCTTTTCCAGCCACTCTGGCATCTCTACATGCTCTTTTGTGTTCTCCCATCCCTGCTTCGTCTGCTGAGCCACGCCGAGGGCGCCCTGCCACAGAGATGACGCCGTGCCGGTCACGTTGTCCCGCGTCGTCGTGTACAGGTCGTAGGCCGAATTTCCCACCTCTGCAAATCGGTTAGCCACTAGCAGGCAACACTGTTTCCAGGGTCACTCACGGACGGCCTGGTACTGCACCCACGCCAGCGCCCCAATCATCATGCCGCCGAACATGGCCGGGATGCGCACGAACTTGACCACGAGCCGCGGGATCAGCCGCGCAAATGAGGCGTTGCGCACAATCACGGAATTGTGGTAGCGGTTAACGGGGAAGCCAACCGGCCTCCGGGCCGCTCGGGCAGACAGATCCAGCCTCTGCAGCCCGCCGGCCGGCAGCCGCGGATGGTAGAACCGGACGGCCGTCCGAGCGAGCCCGCGGCGCACCAGCGGCCCCAAGGCCCCAGCAGCCAGCCGCCGTCCACTCATAGCGGCGAATCGTAGGGCAAGGGCGTGAGAGGAAAAGTCGTGCCAATCAAAAAGTGGAAATGCGTTTCGGTCGTCTGATGCGTTTTAATCGTCAATGTTGCAAAGTAAAGGCGCGTCCGCGTTCAGTGGTCGACGGACGGGTCGTCGACAGGCGTATTCGGGTGTTCTGGCATGAACATGGTAGGATACAATGCTATATCGGTACCGGGTCCAAATGCCCTTCCGCTGTGGTATGGCCAGTAGTATTTTGTGCCCAGCATGAATTTCCAGGGATCACCGCCACTTTTGTTGGGCCGTGGCTTGATATTATCACCCCTCTTATTGATCACGTGGAACCATACGACTGGATATCCTTATCGGTGCTGACTCACCAGAGCTACCTGCCGTTGCATCCGCTGTTGGGATCTACGGCGGGTGAGTAAAATACCGTATCTTACATTATATTAAAGCCTGTTTCGCAGGTGGGTTTTGATACGGATGAACATTACAGAGGAAGATCTCCTACTGAGTAGACCCGGCTTAAATGGCCAAGGAGTAGACAGGCACACAACCAACAGAAACCAAAATAACAGTTCTTGCTGCATCCTCGCTGTCGCATCCAAGTGACAGTCCCGGTTGCACGTATATGCGCGTACCCGAGACCACGAATTTGAAGGAACTTCGTACGAGTACAGAAATGTATTGGAATGGCAAGCGCGAAAGCGGCTTCCCCGAACAAAAGCGCAATTGAGTCATGCGTCTCAATCTCTTCCTGCCCTTTTAGGGAATGTCGCCATTTTCTAGGGGTATTCCATCACAGCTATTGCGCTAACTTTGCTCAGCCTTACGGCACTGAACAACCCAGCACGATTAAGGCGTTGCTCTGTCCCCTGTCGCCCCCGCCGGCACATATCGTACATTCCTGGCGTTCCAGCGACCCAGCAGCGCTAAGTCGGGACACCGAAATGAGGAAAGCTGCCGCTCTGTGCCCCAAGTCGCAGGACCCACACCCAAGGCGCTATCACTTTGTTGGCCCTGCATTTCTCCTGATCTGGTGTCTGACTCCTCACTGCCACGACCGCCTCTTCCGTCTCACTCTGGTCTCCTTCACCTGCTGTCTTTTTCCTTTTCCTAGTCCTCTCCCGTGTCCTTATCTCTCTTCCTTGACCGCCTCGCCTCGCGTCTCTCCTGCGCCGTGTCGTTTCCCTCGTTTGTTCCTTTCTTCTGCCTCTTATCTCGACTCCTAGCACTCTTTCTATCACTTCCTAGATCTATCTCCAGATCTGTCTCTCCCCCAGACTTTCCCCTTTGCCTACAACGACCCCCAGACTGTCCGCAGCTCTGTGACTGGCTGCCCAAAATGTGTCGCTTTCTTGTATGTGACAGCCCCTTCTCCTTATCAATGCAACCCTACTGACGGGCGTTCAGGTCTACAAAGGCAATGACGAGCTCTTGCTCTCGAATCTGATCCTCGACCCGACCCATTCCATACTGAAGCAGTCGTTTGACGCGCGTTTGCGACTGGTGCGTTCTTTCCTCCCCGGACTCCCCTTCGGTTCTTGCTCACAGGTGTTCAGGACGCTCCGCGCGGCCAGAGCAATGCAGACGGTTTCGGCGTCGGCTTCTATACGGACCCCAAGCTGGGCCAGTCCCCTTGCATCTTCCGGTCGACCATCCCTGCGTGGAACTGCACGAACCTCGAGCGCATCGCGACCAAGACGGCGTCGCGGCTCGTGTTTGCCCACGTGCGCGCGGCCACGGAGGCGTCTCTCAGCGAAGACAACTGCCACCCCTTCTCGCACGGCAGCTTAATGTGGATGCACAACGGTTCGGTGGGTGGCTGGAAGTACATCAAGCGGCGCCTGGCAGAGCGGCTGGCCGACAAGTGGTACCACATCGTCAAGGGCGGCACCGACAGCGAGTGGTCGTTTGCGCTGTTCTTGGACACGCTCGAGCGCATGGGCGCGGACCCCAGCTCGCAGCCCGAGAAGGGCTTCGGGCCGGCGCTTCTGCGCAAGACGATGCTGCGCACCATTGCCATCATCAACGAGCTCGTCGACCAGATCCCCGAGAGCGTGCTCCATGCGGAGAACGTTGACACGCGCAGCCTGCTCAACTTTGCGCTGTCGGACGGACACAGCGTCATCTGCACGCGGTACGTCAGCAGCAGCACCGACCAGGCGTCCAGCCTGTACTATTCATCGGGCAGCCAGTGGGAGAAGCGGCTGGCGCCGGGCAACGACAAGGACTACAAGATGCAGCGCCGCGACAAGGGCGCCGATGTCGTGCTCGTGGCCAGCGAGCCGCTCACGTTTGAGAGAGGTGTGTTTTTTTTGTTTGTATTTTGTTTCCGTTTGCATTACTGATTGTCAGAAAACTGGGTCAACGTGCCGACCAACTCGATCCTCACGATCCACGGCCAGACAGTCATGGTGCACCCGATCCTCGACGCCTACTCGAACCGTGGCCCGGCGCACTCGCGCTCGGCAGCATTTGTGCAGGCTAAGGGCCTGGTGGCAAACGAGAAGATGTCGCTGCCGAACCGCATGGGCAGCCCCGTCCCTGCAGCGGTTCACGATGTCGCGGATCACCCGAAAAAGGTGCTGGGGCCGACGATTCCAACCAGCGTGCTGAAGATGCGGGTGCACGATGCATCGGCCGCCACTCGGCCGCGCATTCCGTATGCCTCGTCTTCGGTGGCTGCCAGTGCCGCGTCTTCCGCGCTGGATGCGAGTACAGCTGGTTCCGCGGCAGGCGACCACCTGTCGGCAGCCTCGGCACCGCTGCAGAGCCGGCAGCCGTCGAACCCGCCAGCACAGGGCAACATCAAGAAGAAGCGCATGTCCCTGAGCGAGCTGGAGAACCACAATACGCCGGCGGGGAGTGCACACGGAGACGAACCGATGACGCCAACGACGCCAGCAGACCCACCGCGGAACAGCTACGGGGATCCTAACAAGATTGCCCAGTTCTTCCCCGAGCTGGGCGTGGCCTAGGGTGCATGCAGGGGAGGCGAGCCGGAGGGTGCGGGAGAGAGCAGACAGCGTGTATAACAACATTAATGGTCATGAAAAGTGCTCTTATGGAGGAATACGGGCATCGGGAACCTGGCGTTGGATGCTGATTTAATTTATCTTTTTTTATGTGTTGAGTGTTCCTATGAGATTGTGAGAACGAAATAGTATTCTGGGCAAGACACGTTACTTTGTGCACATCAAGGCCTCTTCGCCAAAGACAGCGGCCACGCTGCCCTCGCGGGCAAGCATGGCGCCGAGCCACAGGCGGGCGCCCTCGACGGTGCGGGCGCCGAGCTTGGCGACGACGCAGCCGCGCACGGCGGCGGCGGACCAGAGGACGCCGTGGAGGTGCTCGAGATGGAGGCGGGTGGCGTGCCACTTGGCTGCGTCGGTGGTGTCGGCGGCGTCGGCGGCGTCGGCGTCGTCGGCGTGGGACTCGCGAAAGTCGCGGGCGCCGAGCCGCGGCAGGGCAGCAAACTCGGCGAGGAAAAAGCGGCCGAGGGCGTCCAGCAAAGGCCCGCGCAGAATGAGGGTGCCGACAACGGCGAGGCCGTGCATGGCGTCGCGGAGGGTTGTCGATGCGGACGCGGCCGGCGTACCGGGGCCGATCATGCCGGGGGCCAGCCGGAGGGCGTCGCGGACCAGCAGCCGGCTCTTTGCTCTCTGGGCTTCTATGTTGCTCGTCGCGTCCTCCAGCCAGACCTCGTTCCGGCCCTCCCAGCGGGTGAAGCTCCAGTCTTCGCCGCGGGCGCCGCGGCCTTGGGTGACCCAGTCGAGCAGGCACAGCGACGCGTCGGGGCCGACGAGGCGGACGACCTGGCGCTGCTCGTAGACGCTGTCGGCAAAGGGCTGCACCGGGTCCGGCAGCAGGCAGAGGGCGGCGCCGGGGGCGACGCGCATGCGCAGCGTCTGGCGGGTGGCCTCGGCGGAAGAAGTTGGTGCCTTGAAGACCTTGGTGGTGCCTTGGGTGACGAGGCTGAGGCGGGCGCGCGGGCGCACGTCAATGTCGAGGCAGACCTGGTCGCCGGCGACGAGGCCGCCGCCGTAGGAGAGCAGAAAGACGAGGGCGCTCTGCTTGGACGAGGCAGACGGCGCGATGAGCTTGAGGGGGTACTGGTACGACAGGACCTCGAGGCCGGGCTCGCCGTTGGGCTGGAGGCCGACGACGATGCGGCCGTCTCCGGGAGCGGCAGTAGAGGGCGGGAACGGGGAGTTCATGAAGACGGACAAAACCGAAAGAGAGAGAGAGAGAGAGAGATCAGCTGGCAGAGAGCGCGTCTCGCTCAGTGCTGGTCAGTAATAGCAGATCGGCAGGCATTGGCGACCGGTGGACAGAGGCCCGCATGTGATCTGGCGTCTGCTTCCAAAAAGCCGCAGCGGAGGTTCGCAGGAAGCAATGTCGATTGTGCATGTCGACCTGTCGATATGACGATAAGACCCAAAGAGGCTCTAGAGCTCGTCCCCCACCAAAAGGCTCCGTGTGGACAGGTCTTGTGGGACTGTGGATACTAGGCTAGAAAAGGCGGCGGACGGCCGTGCGCATGGCGTGGTGCACTGTCTTACAGCCTCGACGCTATTATAAAAAAATTAGCGTACAAGCTGGACCTGCCGTTTGTGGGGGTTTCCCTCCATTTTTCATCCAGCATGTTGACTCCTCCGCGCCTTCCTCGACTCGTCTTTTCTTTTTCTCAGCGGTCTTTTGTGGTCAGGTGACCTTTTATTTTTCCCCTAATCGCTTCATACTTTCAATAGCAACACCGCGCCACCCAACTTGGCAGCTATGCCTCCGAAACGGGGGAGGGCGGCAGCTCGCGGCGCGGCCGCCTCTGCACGCGGCAGCCGGACAGCTGCCCCGGGGAGCGCAAGGGCGGCGCCTGCAGCGGCTGGCGAGGCCACGCCCAAGACAGAAGAGGCAGATGCCTCCACAGCCACCATGGCGCCATCCACAACCACGGCAGCCCCGCCTGCGGCGGCGGCGGCGGCGGCTGGTGCGGTCGATGCGGCGGCCAAGGCGCGCGAGCGGGCGCTGAAGCTGCGGCCCAAGATGGTGCGGCGGACCGAGGCAGAGCGCAAAGCGATGGTGGAGGAAGAGGAGAGGAAGCTGCAGGAGCGGGTGGCAGCAGAAGATGCACAGCGAAAGCGAGAGAGCCGGCTGCGGGGACGGGGACGGGGACGCGGCGGCCGGGGCCGAGGCCGAGGCGACTTTGGGCGGGACGGGCTGATTCGGCGGACGGTGACGCCATTGGGACCGTTTTCGCAGGTCCCAGGAGCGAGTGAGTGTGGACGGGTGTGCTTGATGAGGGTCGTGGCTAATCTACGATGCTGCAGTGTCGCAAGGACGGGGCTTTTCCAAATCTGGAAGCGGCGGCGGCGGCTTTGGAAGCGGCCTTGGCGGCGGCAGCAGCGGCAGAGGAGGACCGGGCGGGCCTGGGTTTGGCGACTTTGCGAGCACGGCGATGGAGCACGAAGACCGGATTAACA
Source organism: Harringtonia lauricola (assembly GCA_014183025.1). Classification (NCBI taxonomy): domain Eukaryota; kingdom Fungi; phylum Ascomycota; class Sordariomycetes; order Ophiostomatales; family Ophiostomataceae; genus Harringtonia; species Harringtonia lauricola. Next base: position 994,736 of record JACBXF010000142.1, on the reverse strand, counting down.
TTGAGCTGTTCAGCAACCCCGGGGCGGACTTTGCCACGGCGATCAAGGAGGAGTTTGCGCGCGACAATGGCGGCGCGGCAGCGTCGCGGCAGCAGCACCAGCTGCTTCCCATGGGCATCAAGCGCGAGGAGCACCAGAGCCGTGAGGTGGTGGTCGCCACGACGGACGAGCTGGAGGGAGCAGGAGAAGACTCGGGCTCGGACTCGGGCTCGGACTCGGGCTCAGATCTGTTTGTGGACAATGGCAATGGCGACGCAAGCTTGGAAGAGGACAATGAGGTGTGGTCGCGCGCGATCAAGACGCAGGGGGCGGTCAAGCTGGTGGGCGCAGACGGCAAGGAGATCGAGGTGACGGACATTGACACGCTGGCGGCGAAGCGCAGCGAGATTGCGGCGGCGAAGCAGCAAGAAGGACAGCTGCCAGACGCGCCGCCAGCGGGCGGCGAGGCTGCAACAGCCAAGCATCACAAGAAGAAGAAGCCCAAGAAAGCCAAGGACCCCGAGGACGTGGCCATTGAAGAAGGGCTGCAGGCTATGCTCCACGACTTGGCCATGGACCCGCCTCAGCCGTCTGCAGAGGAAGAGCCGCAGCAGCCGCAGCAGCAGCAGGAGGGAGAAGAAGAAGAGAAGAAGCCGGCGCCACCGCCGCGCGAGGGTCGGCTGTTTCTGTTTCAGTTCCCCCCTGTGCTGCCGACACTACAGACGTTCCAGCCGGGCCCGGGCAGGGATGCGAACAAGCAGACGAGCGGCGGCATCAAGCGGGATCCGGAAGATGGCGACGACGTGGTGATGCTGGACGACATTGCGCCGGCGGGACCCGCGATTGATCTGACGGGAGACGACGGCAGCAAAGACGGCAGCGGCGCAAAGCAGGCGACGGATGTGGGCGAGGGCGGGTTCTTGGGGACGCTCAGCATCCGCAAGTCGGGGCGGGCGGAGCTCAGCTGGGGCGGGATGACGTATGAGATGATGCCGGGGACGGACGTGCAGTTTGCGGTCAACGCGGTGCTCCTGGAAGAGGCCGACGAGAAGCGCAAGCCGGGCGACGCGGCATCGGCGGCGACGGTGACCGGACACGCCTTTGGCATGGGGCCCGTGGGCGGCAAGTACAACCTGGTGCCAGTGTTTAGCGAGGAGACCGAATGGACGGTTGATCCGAGCGAGCTGGTGGTGGAGGAGGAGGAGGAAGAGGAGGAGGATGCATAGAGGCGCTGTATAGATAAGGAGGATTAGACTGGCAGGAACTAATTATTTATGCATATCGGCTTTATGCATTTTTGGCTTCTCTCTCCGTCCAACCACCAAGTAGACACCATGACCTCTCTGGCCTTTCGAGAGCTCCGCTACGGCGCAGACAGCGAGCTGCAGACCGTTTCTCTCTGGGAGCTTCCGGTCGCCGAGCGCGTGCCGCCCGATCGCGCCAATCGATACTGGCTTGTGTGAGTCCCCCCCAAAGCTCCCCCCCCTCCAAGTCCCTCCCCCGCTCACCCGCAGATACATCCACGGCGGCGCCTGGCGCGACCCGCGCTGCTTGGCCGACACGGCCCTGCCGGGCATGGACCGGCTGCTGGCCCAGGGCCCGGCCGTCCGCCGCCGCATCGCCGGCTTTGCCTCGCTCGGCTACCGCCTGTCGCCGCACCCGCAGTTCCCCCAGGACCCGGCGACCACGCCGCCGGCCCAGCTGCGCGCCGCCCGGCACCCGGAGCACCTGCAGGACGTGTGGGCGGGGCTGGCTGCGTTAGCGGGGGATGGCAACCAAGGCACGGTGGGATCGCCGGCCGACTACCTCGGGGCCGGCCGGTACATTGTCTACGGCCACTCGTGCGGCGCCTTTCTGGCCTTTCAGCTGTGGATGGGCGCACGGTCTTCTTTGCCGTCAGTGCCGCTGCTGCGGCCGCCGGTGGTCGTCGGCCTCGAGGGCATCTACGACCTGCGGACGTATGTGGAGCGGGCCGGGGGCGCCGGCGCCGATCCCGGTTTGGGGCCGGTGCTCGCAGAGATTGCCGAGGGCGCCTTTGGCCGCGACCGGGCGGCGTGGGACGCAGCCAGCCCGGGACACTTTGACTGGTCGACGACGACGGCGACGACGGCGCCAACTCTCCCGACCGGCCGGCGACTGGCCGTTCTGGCCTACTCGCCCGAGGACGAGCTCGTCGATGGCGGCGAAATCGACACGATGGAGGCCGCTCTCCGGAAAGGCGCCGATGCCGGTACCGGTGCCGGTGCCGGTGCCGGTGCCAATGCCGGCCTCCGCGTTCTGGCCCTGCGCGACCTGCACGGCAAGCACGACGAGGTGCGCGAGGACGGCCGCGAGGTGGCGCGGGTGCTGGTGGCCACCCTGGCCGCGCTGGACGCATAATCGACAGTCACCTGTAGGGAGAAATGGCTCACAAAAACATCCTGTTGACATTTTGCTCCGAACCCATTTTGAGAAGATATCGACATCCGACCGTTCTCCCTTGACATAAACATAAACGCAGCCAGAGGAAATAAAAGACAAAGAAAAAAAAGAAAAAGAGAAAAGTAAGAAAAAAAGAAAAAGAAAAAGAATAAGAAAAATACAGGCTCTAGTCTCCGAGCACTTCGTCTTCGTCCATATTACCCCCGTTGACCTTTTCTTCTTCTTCCTCATCGTCCAGCGCCACATCCACCAGCTCCCGCCGCTGCAGGTCTTCCAGTGTGCCTTCTTCTGGCTCCGGCGTGTCCAGCAGGTCGTCCAGCTCGTCGTCGTCCAGGTCGGCTGCCGGTGTCGGCGCTCCCAGCAGAATGCCGCCAAAGTCGCCGTCGCCCGCTTCGCCGTCGCCATCACCATCACCATGGTCACCACCGTTGACATCAGCAGCAAACGTCACGCCGCCGCTGCCACCGCCACCACCGCCACCGCCACCACCGCCTGCCGTCTGAGGACGATCTCCGCCTGCTCCGCCCGTCCCTGTCGTGGCTGTCTTTCGGACTCGACTGCTGCTGCCGCCGCTGCCGCCCTTCTTCCGATTGTTCGCCAGCAGCGCTTCGCTGGCCTTCTTCTCGTCCAGAAACGCCACAATCTCCTTGTAGCTGTGGCCCAGCTTGGTCTGGTTGCGCAGAAGTCGCCGCTTCAGCTTGCCCGCTTGCGCCCCCGTCTGGTCCAGCACCCGCGCCACGATCGCCATCACATAGTGGCTCGTCAGATCGCACAGCGCCCGCTCCGCCTTGAGCTCGGCCGCCCGCTTCTCCTCCGCAGACGGCCCGTCCTCGCCGCTCTCATCCTCCTCATCCTCCGAGTCGTCGTCCAGCGGGTCCTCCGCCGGGTCTTCGTCTTCGGCCGGGTCGTTGAGCGTCTTCTTGGTCTTCTTGGCAAACGTCCGCTCCATCGCGTCAAAGATGGAGATCAGCTCGCCCGTCAGGCCCGCCGGCACCTGGTCGATCAGCCGCCCCAGGCTGACGTACCGCGCCATCACCGCCGGCGCGCTCAGCCGCTTGCGCAGGCTCGCAAACAGCACGTGCAGGTCGCAGTACGCCCCCGTCGCGTACAGCCGCAGGTCGTCGTTGTACCCGCGCGACGAGAACGTGTGCACCACGTTCTGGTCAAACGCCCGCTTCCGAATCGCCAGCCCGTCCACCGCCGCGCTCGGCACCTCCGTCTTGGCCTCTACCGCCAGCGCCAGCGCCCGCATCTTCCACATAAAGTAGAACTGGCACGCCGCGATCGCGTGCATCACCAGCCCGTCCTCGATGTTGTCCAGCTCCTCGTTCACCTCCTCGAACTTGCCCCGCCGCACCGTCTTGACCAGAATGTCGATCGCCGCCGCGGACGACGTCGACTCGGCGCTCGTGCTCGTCCCCTCCGCCTCCAATACATCCACGCAGTCCGAGATCGACGCCAGCTTGCTAATCTTGAACAGCGTCACCGACAGCTCGATCGCCAGCGGCGCCTTGAGGTTGCCCCGCACCGACAGCTCGCGCTTCTGGTCAATGTTCCGCAGCGCGTTGAGCCCGCTCTCCCACAGCGTCGCCACCTTGCCGTCCACCACCTCCTCCAGCTCGTCGTGCTGCCGCGCGTGCAGCAGCACCGCCGCCGCCTCCGACACCACCCCCATGTCCGCGTGCCGCTGGAACTGCGTGCACACCTCCTCCAGCAGGCTCTCAAACGTCGCCGTGTCCTGCCGCAGGTGCCGAAACACCTCCAGGTTCAGCGACTGCTGCAGCCGCAGCACCGTCACCGCCGTGCTCGGCTCCGCTCCAAACTTGCGCAGTAGCCGGGGCAGCAACCCGGCCAGCTGCAGCGCCGCTGCTTCTGCGTTCTCCGCGTTGGTCGACGCACTGGCTGCCGCTGTCGCTGTTGTCGTCGCCGTCGCCGTCGCTGTCGCGTCCACACCGCCAAACCGCCGCCGCAGCCGGTCGCCTTCTTGCCCCGGCGCCAGCGTCGCTTTGGCCGCCGCCGCCAGGATCTCCAGCAGCATCGCTTCCTGCTGCTCGTCCGGCGCCACCGCCGCCCGGAACTTGGTCTCCGTCGTCCGCACCGTGTTGCGCCCGCGGCCGCCCCGGCTCGTCGTCACGCTGTGGTCAAACAGCAGGTAGCCCGCCAGGATCTCCCAGTTGGTGATCTCGGGGATCTTATCCACCAGCACCTGCGTCGCCAGCGCCAGGCGGCTCGTCTCCGGCACCACCGCGCTGGCGATCTCCGCTGCCGCCTCCAGCCCGTACGCCACCGCGCCCGTCTGGTTCATGCCAAGCTGCTGCTCGTACCCGCACACCGCGTCCGCCAGGCTCTTGATGTGGACCCAGTCGCGCCGCGGCGCATCCAGCTGCCCCGTGCGGCTCTGCCGCTTGCCAAACAGCTCCTGCATCGCCTCCTCGCCGCCGACCTCGTCCAGCTTGATCGCCGCAAACTCCTGCACGCACTCGGCAAAGAAGCTCACCACCGCCTTGCGTATCCGCAGCTCCGAGTCGAAGATGAGCTTGGCAATCTGGTCAATCTCATCCGGCTCCATCAGCCCCGACGGCCGCAGCTGCTCGCACGCCGAGATCGCCGCCACCCGCACGCCAATGTCCGCGTCCTTGGTCGCCATCTCCACCAGCCGGCCCTTGAACCGGTCGATAAAGTGGCCCAGCTTGCCCGCGTCGCGCCGGAACACCCGCGCCACCTGCCGCAGCACCTCCTGCCGCGTCGCCGGGTAGCTGTCCGACAGCATCCAGCCCAGATACCGCAGGTACTCGGGCTGCAGGTACAGCGTCGGCAGCGACCACACCCACGAACCCAGCGCCTCGACGCACTCGGTGCGGATCCGCGGGTCGATGTCGCGGTACCGGTGCACAAACACCGTGTCGAAGAACTCCTTCATCAGCTCCGCCACCCGGTCGCGGTTGCCAATGGCTTCGCGCAGGTTGGCCTGGAAGGCGACGAGCCGCGAGTCCTTGGCCTTGGACTTGTTGTGGCGGCCCTTTTGCCCCTCCACCTGCTGCGTCATCTTGCTGGTGCGCTCGTCCAGCTTCTTCGCCACGTCCACCAGCGCCGCCAGCATGCTGAGCGCCACCGTTGTCGCCGTGTGCCGGAACGGTCGCAGCGTCGACGACGAGAGCGACGCCACCCACCGCACAACGTTCTCCATCAGCTCCGCCTGGTTGTAGAGGGTCTCGGTTTCGTGCAGAACGTTGATGAACGCGTGGAAGAACTGCACGAGAAGTTCTCGGAAAGGCTTCGTCGACCGCGCCTTGGCAATCAACGGGTAGTCGATGATTTTTTGCTTCCTCGTTAGCACTGCCATCCAGAAAAAAAGAAGAAAAAAACTTACATCCTCGTAGATGCCCTGCAGTTCGGTGAGCCGGTTCGAGCAGTTGTCTGGGTCGTTGATGTCGTCCTCCGTCACGTGGTGGTCACAGCCGGCGGCGGATAGAATGCAGTTGACCAGGTCGGCCACGGCCGCCGCGTTGTTCTCCTGGTACCGCTTGTACCATCGAGCGGCCACGTCGGCACTGTCTTCGCCCGAGGCAAAGATATCGGCTGTCGCAGTCAGCGCTGTTTCTCTCTCCCCCTCCCCGCCCTTCCTCCCCACCACCACAAGTGTCTCTCACCATATAACTGTCCGCCGTGCTCGCCGTCCGCCTCGATGGCGACGCGCACCGACTTTTTGGGTCGCGTCGGCAGGCTGGCCGCATGGCTGGCGCCGTTGAGCTTTGGCTTCTTGGCAGCGCGTCTCGCGACGGACGCGCCCCCCGCCGTCGCTTTTCCGTTGCTCGCTTTTCTCTTGTAGCGGGCGCGTCGGTGACGGCGCTCGTCTTCGTCGTCGTCCTCGTCGTCTTCGTCGTCTTCGTTGTCGTCGTCTGCATCGCCATCGTCTTCTTCGTCGATCTCGATCTCGTTGTCATCATCGCTAGCGCCTTCGCCCATGTCCGAGGCACTGTCGTGGCCGTGGTTGTTTGGACGCTTGCGCTTCACAGCTGGCGTCGCACTTCCAGTAATATATTTGCTGGGCGGCCGCACGACGCGTCCGGACCGGCGCTGCGAGGCAGCATCGGTCGCGGGGGCGGTTGCGATCTCCATGGCGCGTTGTTGTTGAGAGTGGGTATGGGGAGTACGAAAAAAAAAAAAGGACAACTCAGCAATAGGGGTGGGCACTTGGTCGCGCGCAACACGCGCGCACGGGAAAAAGGGGGAAATCGAGACGAGGGCCGATGAGGGGGGATGATTGTTGTCGAGGGGGGAAGAGTGTCGAATTGAAAAAGAGCGATGATGAACAAGGGGACCGTAAATAAAAAATTAACCCAAAATAAAACAATAAAATGTCGCGTCACTCTCGACGGCAGGCGCGACCCTCTTTGGCGATTGTCCCTATCGGACTTGTGAGGGGAAAGCCGTTCCTTTCTGCCTGAGGCATGTATGGCCTGTAATTTGCGTAAATTACATACGATACGTGACTACTCGGCTGTGTCGGCTTCTACACGAGTCACACGATCTGTTGACGACTGCCCGACACAAAGCAACAGCAACATGGATAACACACAATTCTAGCCATGGTGTAGTCGCATGAAGAAAAGGGGCCGTACGGGCATGGACACGGCCAGATGGCCTTTTGACGTCCTCGGGCGCACTACTGCCTGTAGACGAGGTTTCCATGTCGATGTCTAAAGGATCTGGATCAGCCGTGCCATCTCGGGTGGCACTGCAGCTGTTTGTGAAGCGTCATTTTCCCGAAGAGATTGGCAGAGGTCCATCTTTGTCCCGCCGAAATCCTAGACGAGTCTGCCGACGGAGTGTTTGGCAGTGGCATTGAGACGATAATGAAGTGCTTGCTTGTGAGAATGCCTCCGTACCCGAGATGCAGTATCTATGTTACAAACAGGAGGCCAAAATGAATACAACAGCTCAGATCAGGCGAAGCACGACCTTGCCACGAAGGTGGCCGCTGTAGGCCTTTTCAATGGCGGCTTCGTACTGCTCCAGCGGAAAAGCCGAGTCAAACGCAACCTTGACCTTCTCGGACTCGATCAGCTGGGTGATGATCTGCAGCTGCTGGCTGTTGGGCCTGACAGTAAACCAGACGCTTTTGACGCCCATGCCGACGCCGGACTTGGGCTTCACCGACTCGGCAGGCATGGCCACGCTGATGACACAGCCTCCGTGGCGGACACTCCTCCAAGCGCGCCGCAGAGTGTCGCCGCCGACACAGTCGAGCACCAAATCATACTTGTCGCTGCTGGAGGATGCGTACCGCGTCTGCGAGCTGGGGTGGCGGTGGCTGTCGGTGAGACTGCCGCCTCCGCTCTGCCGCGCGACTGCGGTGTAGTCCACCACGCGGTTGGCCCCCAGGCTGCGCACGAATTCAATATTGGCGGGCCCGCACGTGGCCGTGATGTGGCCCACGCCAGCAAGACGGGCGAGCTGTACCGCCCAGAGGCCAACGCCGCCGGCGGCGGCGGTGATGAGCACGCGCTTGTCGGCGTTGGAGACGTCGCTGATGATGCTTCGTGGCCGACGGAGCCGAGGCCGAGAGGACGTGCGGGCGGCGGTCGAGGAGAGGGTCGACGACGGTCGTGGTGGTTTCTGCGAGGACGGTGATGCCGGCACGAGGTGTGATGGTGGCGGGTCGAGGCCGCCGTGGACAAAGAGAGCCTGCCATGCGGTCAAGGCGGACATTGGCACAGTGGCAGCTTCCTCCCACGAGAGGTTCTCGGGCTTCTGTCCCAGCTCGCTGGTCAGAGCAACGGTAAACTCGCGGGCGTTGCCTTCGCGGCCAAAGGCGGTGCAGGCGTAGACTTCGGTGCCTGGCTGGAAGGGAGACGACCCGGGTGCCAGCACGACGGTGCCGGACATTTCGTAGCCCGGTATGGGCAGGCTGGCCGTGGCTGGTTCTGGCCAGGACAGCTCGCCATTTGTGAGGGCGACTGCATGGACTTCGATGACATGCTCGTCGGCGCTGTATGGATGGGGCATAGGGATGCTCTCAAGAGTCAAGAGGTGGGAGATGATGTCGTGGACTACAGTCAGGATGTCGTGTTCATCGTCGTGTCCCTCCGCCTTGAGTTTCTCCACCTCGTCTTCCTCCTCATCGTATTCCTCCTCCTCTTCTTCTTGTTGTATGTCTTCCGTGGCCATTATATTCGAGGATAAAAGTGTGAGAATGTGAGAAGATCGTGCAGTTTCGTGGCCAGTGATGCCGTTCAAAAAGAAAGAAAAAAAAAGAGAAAAAAAAATAGGGATATACAGGATAGAGAGGTAGAATGGAAGGAGCGGCTGGGCTGGGTCTGGTGACTTATTCAGAATTGGCAGGCGGGATAGAGAGGGTTGGTCTTATTATACACGTCGGAAAGAGGCAAGAGCCGACCAAGCAGAAAACAGAAAAGCAAGCGAGGAGAGCCTTTATAAACACACGCACGCACGCACACATACACACACACACACCATGTCAAGGACGTCACCCCGGGCACGTCTTCATTTGGCGCGAGAAGGCCAGGCAGGGCGTGGGAGAAGGGGGAGGGGGGGGGGGGACGGAGAGAAACCAAGGAACAACGACGCAAACCGGTGAAGCAATTATATTTCGATGGATGGAATTGCGAGAACAGAAGAACAGAAAATAACCCATTTAAAAAATAAAAATAAAAAGATGAAATTAAATTTAGATACGACCCCCCGAAAAGAAACGAATCTAGGCCTGGGGAAAAAAAGGAAAGGAAATGCACAAAGAGACGAGATAGGTGCTTTGACAAAGAATTGTTGTAAGTCAAAGGCCCCCGTCAGCAACGCAGCAATCCACTGCGGTCCCATATGGGGACAAAGCACAAAGACGGCTGCAATAAATGGACCGCGAGCTAGGCCGCACCACCTCTAGGCAAGCCCCATCCTCCAGGCCTCGGACCTCTAGCATAGCTCTAGCCTGCCCGTTCCCGGGATCTAAGTAGGGAGGAAAGGGAGGGTAGGAGCGGGTGGGAGGAAAAAAAAAAAGAGGCGCCCGGCCAGCTGGCGGGCAAGGGGCAAAGAGGGCAAAGAGGAGGGGGGTGAAGAGGGGGACGAGGAGGATCAGCGCAGAAGGGAGAGCCATCTGGTGAGAAGACAGTGCGTAAGGGGGGGGGACGGGAAACATCAGTCAGCTGTCCGGGCGGGCCTTGTGGGGAGGGAGAGAGGGGGGGGATGGGCTGCCCGAGTTCTAGAGTATATGGGCTGGAATGCTGAGAAATGCTGTACTCTGGAGTGGGTGGACTTGCGCCCCGGGAACTGGGCAGACGGCAATCGTTGCTGGCGTCCGTCGTGATACGCAAGAGAAGGGGTTGATGTCGCACAGAGATGCTCGTCTCAGCTGGGACTGGCATCTATCCAGGCAGGTGTCATATGGGTGTGTGCTTGAGCTCTCCCTGAACTCGCCGACTTTTGCAGTGGAGTCTCGGCCGTGATAACGTGGGATCCTGCCGAAACTCATGCACAATGTGCGCACATTCAGACACACCCACACACACAGACGCAGACACACAGCCTTGCCAAATCGAAAGAGTTCTCTGCAAAGGGCACATTCCTAGTATGGCAGCATGGACAGGCAGCGAAACGAGAAACACACGCCCGAATGAAGTCACCATCCCGACTGCTGGTCAAGACACAAGCGCATTCCGCATCTGGCCCAACGCTGGTCGGCGTCATGACGATGCCCGGGAAATGATATGCACAGGACCGTACAGGGTAGTCCAGGCGGGATTGCCATTGGATTGCGCGCTTAGCGAGCCGAGCAAGGATGATCACGATGGACCCAATTTATGCGGATCATGCATGACCTGGTTCAATATAAAAAAAAACATCAAATCGAAACACGCTAGAAAGTGCTTTACAGGATTTGGAGGTTAAGAAAAGCCTCACTGACATTTACAATATGCTCATACTCTCTCTCTCGCATGCCTGCTCCCGAGACAGGCTTTGCTCACCGAGCCAGCAGCGCCTCCCGCTCGCGGCTCTCCTCGTCGTCTCGGCCGTCCGCGCTCGGGCGCACACCCACGTCCGCGTCCGCGTCGGCTGGATCCGGCGCTCCGCGGTACAGCACATAGTGCTGGGCAAAAAAGACGAGGTCGTAGGCCACCGAGACGTTGCCCAGCAGCAGCTTGGCCGGGTTGCCGGTGACGCCGGACCAGTCGCCCTGGCGCGCGCTGTCGAGCAGCAGCTGGGCGAAGCTGAGCAGGCCGCCGGCAAAGTCCAGCAGGATCTGCCAGATGCTCCAGCCGGCGGTGCTGCGCAGCCGGTAGTTGGCCAGCACCTGCGGTGAGTACTTGACCAACGTGATGACGAGCTTGACGTAGCCCAGCGCGTACACGACGTCGAGGCTGGTCCAGCCGGCCGTCTGCACGATTTGGTCAGTGGTCTGATCGGCGGCCTGGTCGGCGGCAGCGAGGACGCTGACGACGGCCACGGCCACGACGGAGCCGCCGGCCAGGCCCAGGATGAAGCGCGACGGGCGGGCCGCGCGCGGACCCGCACCGCCGGCGCCCTTGAACCCCCACGCGCCCGGCAGCAGGTACTGCGACGTGGTGACGAGCGAGAGGACGAGGGCGTGCGCGGCAAAGGCCACGTCGTTGAAGGCGACGGCGGGCGTGAGGCCGTGGTGGCGCTCGGCGTAGACTTTGCGGACAGACGGGCTGTAGAGGAGGGCGGCGTTGGAAATGAGGTAGGCGAGGAAGCCTGAGCGGTCAGCAAGTAGACAAGTAGAGAGAGAGAGAGAGAGAGAGAGAGAGAGGAGTACCCCAGCAGTTGATAAACGGAAAGTCGACGGTGCTGCCGGCGGTAGAGCGGCGGCGGAAGTTGAGGAGGGCTTGCGGGTAGAAGGAGAGGGACCAGCAAAAGGTGTAGATCCAGCCGGCAAGGGCGGAGACGACGGCGAGAAAGTCCATGGGGTTGTGTGCCGGTCGAGTGCCGGTCAGAGTCGCGGTCAGAGTCGCGGTCAGGGACGGAGGTCAGGGACGGAGGTCAGGGACAGAGGTCAAAGGACGAGAAGAGGGGGAGGAGAGTCAGAAACTAGACGGAAATGGCCACAAGGAATGGGTGCACATGGATGGCCGCTTCCACCCCCCCGACGCCCTGCTTCGCGAGTGGCTGCTGGGTCGCGTGGACATCGCATACGTAAGGCGTGCTATGGCGTCTTTTGTTGGATAAGCATATCAACTAAATAGATGGGGCCGCAAGCTAGCTTTCTCTTCTATTTCCTCGTTGGCTCGAATGGATGTGTCAGCAGCCCAACAGGCAGGCGCGTCCAGCTCTAAAAAGCTCTACCGGAAGTCTATCCGTACACAGATGGGAGATGTGAAGAAAGAAGACAAATGAAAATAAAAGAAAACATAACAAAAATATCACAGACACACACAGACACACACACGCACACACACACACACACAAAATGACCTGGAAGAGCCATTTCAGACGCTGTACCCTGAAACGCCGGCCAAAGAAAAAAAGAAAAAAAAAAAAGAAAAAAAGCCAAATATATGCCCCCTTTTGTCTCTAGGTTTCCCTTCCTCATGCATGCAGTAGATAAAGAAACGCGCCGAGTTTTTTTTTTCCCCTCTCCCGATATTATAGAGAAGTGGCGCGCTGCTAGGCCAGCACAGCGCCCGCTCAAGCCTTTCCGGTGCCGCCCATGATGCTCGGTAGCGACTGCCAGCCTTTCTGGTCCGGCAGCTTCATCTTGCCAAAGTCCTCGTCCAGGTCCAGGATGATCTGGAGCGCGTTGCGGCTGCGCGTGAACGGGCTCGGCGAGTCGCTGCCGCTGCCGCCGCGTCCGCCGGCCAGGGCCTCGCCCACGCCCGACGACGGCAGCGCCGTCGCGTTCTCCTTGGCATGGTTGTGTCCCGGGAAGGGAATGGCCGTGTGCAGCATCTCGTACGCAGCCAGCGTGAAACCAAACTGCGGCGACGACCGGAAGATGCGCGCCGGCCCGCCCTTGAAGAAGGCGCGGAAGCCCTCCTCCTTCCAGATGGTGGAGGCGGCGTGGCGCAGGCCCGTGTACTGGGTGTCGCCCTTGCGCGCCTCGACCTGCAGCCGCGTCTTGATCACGTCGCACGGCGTCGTCAGGTACGCGGCCGGCATGCCGGCAATCGCACCGGCCGTCAGCAGCTGCAGCACGCCCAGCTTCTTGGTCGGCGACTCGCCAAACATGTCCTTCTTCAGATGGCTGTACGTCGGGAAGTAGATGGCCGAGAAGGGCACATCGCGCAGCAGACACGCCGACGCGCCCTTGTACAGGCCCACCAGTCCCAGGTTGCGGATGATCCACATGGCCGACCGCTTCGGCACGCCCTCGACCGACTTGGCCACCTCGCCCTGCACCTGCAGGCGAATCTTGACAATTTCGAGGGGGTTGGTAAAGACCTGCTTGTTAGTATACGTAATGCGCACATCTCCAAAGCACTCACCACTTGACATGCGCCGGCGCTGCCGCCGGCCAAGATCTCGTGGCCGACCCAGATGCTGCCGTCCTTGCGGGTGGCCCAGCCGCGCACCAGGTCGTTGACCGTCAGCTTGATGGCCTTCTCGGGCGCCACGCCCACCAGCTGCGGGAGCACGCCCGAGTACAGGCCGAGGAAGCCCTCGTTGCGGATGACCTTTTGAAAGCAGTCGATCGAGTTCTTGTACAGGCGCTCGCCGGGCCGCGCGCTGCGCTGGTTCTGCAGCCGCGTCTTGACCAGGTCGATCGGGTACACCATGAAGGCGCCAAAGGCGCCAGCCACGCTGCCAAGGGCAAAGTTGTAGGCCGACTCGAGCACGTCGGTCAAGAACGACTGCGCCCTTGTCTTCTTGGCCGCACCGCCGGCCGCGGACGACAGCGCGCCCTCGACGCGCTCCTGGCGGCGCCACGACGGGTCCAGGACCTTGGCAAAGTCGGCCAGGCCCAGGCGGCCGGACGGCTCGTCGATGCTGGCAAAGTGGAACAGGATGTCGGCCTCCATGGGGGTGAAGAGCGAGAAGCGGGTGATGCGGGCGGCCTGGTTGAGAAAGTCGGTGCGGGTGATCTTGCCGTCGGGGCTCTTGGCGCAGGCGCGGCGCACAATGAGGTCGACGAGGTCCATCTCCTTGATCATGTTCTGGAAGGCGCGCACGTTGGCGTACGAGACCTTGCTGCCCTTGGAGATGTTGCAGAGGGTGGGCAGGTGCGCCAGCAGGTGGTCCGACAGCTTGTGCTTGGCCGTCTCCAGGATGATGCGCTCAAACTCGTCGGGCTCAATGTAGCCGTCGCTGTCGTTGTCGAGCAGCTGGAAGGCCTGGCGTATGCGCTCGCCCTGCAGGCCGCGCAGCAGCTGCGAGAACTGGGCATAGTCCATGTCGTGCCGCTTGCGCTGGTCGCCAATGTACAGCTTGGCCCACTCGCAGTCCCAGTTGAAGGCGATGCTGTCGGCGCCCTTGTTGAGCTCGTACAGCTTGCGGAAGTCCTCGTACCGCACCGTGCCCAGCCGCTCCACGTCGAACAGCCGGAACGCGATCTCGTACTCGGCGTCCGGCTTGGTCAGGATGTTCTCAAAGTACGCCCAGTCGGCCAGGGACACGCGCCCGCGGCCCCGGCGGTCCGCCACCGGGAAGAGAATCGTGTATTGCTCGCGTTTGATTTTGTGCTGTCGGTCAGAACACGCGAGCACGGCCCCCAAACATGCGCACTCACATAGTCTTCGTCCACCGGCGCAATGGCTTCGATAAACTCCTCCAGGCCCATGTACAGCTCTCCGGTCTCGGCATCTTTGGCCGCGCTCTTGAGAAACCGCGCCCGCGTCTGTGACGACAGCTGTGCCGGCTCCTCATGGTCAATTGAGCCCTCCTTGGCCGCCTCCTTCACCGTGGGCGTGTTTGACGACATTGTGGGCGAGCACGGGGACGGTGCAGCACGCGACAGTCGAGATGTCGGGAGCTCGTGTTGACAGAGACGGGGGGAGGGGAGGGGGGAGGTCGTCCCTGAGGTCGTCACAAAAGGTCTCCCTGTATATTAAAGGGGGGGCAGGGCGGCGGGAGGCAGAATGCGGAAGCGGAGAAGCGCAAAAGAGTCACAGATTTTTTTAAAATAACCAAAAAAAAAAACAGGGGCCAGCTAGGAAGAACGGAAAATGAAGGAAAGATGGAAGCAGAATTGGGGGGGGAAGACAATCCCAGTTAAAGATAGTGCGGATGTGGGGAAAAGGAAGCAAAGTAGAGAAAAGAGCGATAAAATAAAGCGGAGGAATGGGAGTGACGAGCAGCTGGCGAGCTGATATTCTCAAGAGATCTTCTCACGTATTATATCTTTTTTTGCTCGTCATTGGAGAGTTGTGCCGTTTTTTTTATCTTCCAATTTGGCCACTTATTTTTATCGCACACAGCCGATTTTGACTGGATTTGTTTATTTATTAAAAATTGAGTGACAATTTTTCTTTGGTTGTTGGCCCTGCAGCATGCGATTCGCTCCGCATCCTCCTCGTCCGTAGCGTCCGTTAGACCCGAACCTTGGTCGCGTCAGGGGACAGACCACTCGAGCACAGCGCGGAAACAGTGGGCAACAGCCCAAGTACGAGTATGACTCAGATTCCCCTGGCCGGATCGCTCGTTCACAGTGTGCTTTCAGCTGGGTCTTCTCGTTCTTCTCCGTCTCGCAGACGTACGACTCTCCCCCCAAAATTCCCATGCAAAATCCTACTTTAAAAAGGCAAGACCTCCCGGTGTCGGCCGGGATTTTAAGGAAGGAAACCCTTTCATGCGCCTGGCGCATCCAGCGGCGTCCACCACACAAAAGCTCACCCCCCCTCCCCCTCCCTAAAAAGCCCGCAAATGTCATGTTGCGGTTGAATGGCATTTTGTGCAGTCGCAGTCGCACTTGGAACCCTGGCCATTCACGTCCCAGGAACACCTGTGCACGCGCTGGGTCCAGCCCCGATCTCACTCTTGACGTAAAATGATTTGCGCAATGGAGATTTGCTTCCCGTGCCCGCCAACTGGTTTCCCGCTCAGCCAAAAGCAGCCAAAAGCACGAAAAAGCAATACTTGCACATGCGTTTGTACGTGAGATAATACGAGGCGGCAGGCACTACTCATACTGCGCATACCCGTCACGCTGCCCCCCTACACTCCCCCCTACAAACACCCTGTCGCTTCCACCTGCTCCATTGCACGCTGCTTGTCTGCATATGTGGGGGTTCTCCTGTGTAGGCAGTTGCAGGCTTACTAGTTTTGGTAATTCCATGCACCCAAGCAGCCACTACGACCACGCTCGTCGCAGCTGCCGCCTGCGAGAGAGCTCTCTGAAGCAGCGTGCAGCTCCGAATGCCCGGCACGCACAGAGATGGAAAATGAAACTCGTCAGAAAACTACTCCAGCGGACACCCTTCCGGTTGGACGCTAAGGCGTGCCAATGTCCATTTGGCGGTGAACCCCTTCGGCTTTCGGAGTCAAGCCACTGTCCAGATTCTCCCGCCGAACTTGTCCGATGAGGAGAACAGTAATAATGCATTTCTCCAACAGAGAACAGCCATCACAAAACAAGCCAACCCCGCCTCCTAGGAAATTAGCCTAGGCAGGCCTGGAATTCTTCGCAGCTTATTTCCCGCCGATGTCAACACCGCGGCTGTTCACAGGACGCATGCTTAGTCTTTGCCTGCATTTGTACTCCACACGCCGCGATTATCGTCAACGACCATGTACGTATTCACTCCAGCCTGTGTAAAGCAAAGTGTATATTATCTCCTCCGTCGCAGCGATCCGTCATACTAGCTTTGGCTACTCTGAACCCCGGATCTATCGTCCGAACGCCGTCCGTAATATCACCAATCCACCCCGACGCGATTGTTGCAAGAAATAGACATAAAAGCAGAAACAAAAAAAGTATCGTGTCTCATCATGTCGTCATTAAAAGAAGCCAACACGGACTGCCATCACGGCGGTGCCGCGTCTGCATGTATGCGCGTAAAGGAGGACCCAGAACAAGAAATAGAAAAGCAGCCGGACGCCGCAAAAATGACCAATACCAACGGGTGGGTGGACAACAGAATAATGATGCACATCGTCCCGAGGCTGCAGTGATGATGGTATTAGTCACGTGCCTCGTGACGATCCGCTCGGTTGAGGAGACCCCGAGAGTTCCCCGAATAATATTGGTATGGCGGGATCCCCAACGTGGGATCCTCACAGGCTGCGGGGAAGCTGGGCTCTGTCGGAGGCAGTCGGGTTGCTTTGCTCAGCTTTCGGTTTGGACGAGCAGGTCCATGTGGCTGTGCAGGACAACACCGTTGTCCAGGATGCTTTCTGAGAGCGACTCTCCGATGGACACTTGGTGTCGCGGATGCTGGTGCGTCTGGTGAAATGGCATGGAAAATCTCCGCAGCACCTCTTCTTCGACAAAAATGGACGCCTTCTTGAACTTGCTGCTGGCGTACTTCTCAAACACGGCCGCGTGGTGCGTTCGTGGGTCTTGGCAGCAGTGGAGAATGACATTGGCCAGCGGACGGACCTGGCTCCAGGTGTATCCAGAATAATGCGCATGGGCCATAGACTAAGCAAACAACGCGTCAGCACAAAGCTCATTAATATAGCAGGGGAAGGGGACATGAAAAACTTACCCAGTCGCCTTTGCGAAGCATTAGACGGGCGAGACAATGGGCCCCGGCAGCCAGGAAGCTCGGCGGGCACGCCACGAAGCGCTCGTCCATGACCGTCACCTCAAGGAAGTACTTGGCCAGTGTCCGGGTCTCCAAGTCATACTCGTCGGCCTTGCTAATCCGCCGAAGGAAGCTCATGGGGCCAGGCCAGCCAAGCTCAAACCCAAGCATACTAAGCATAAAGCGTTCCGCCTTGAGGATCTCGTCCGTCGTGTATCCGCCGTCCACCATGTAGACGATCTCTTGGATCGAGGGGCATGTAATCTCTTCGTACTTTGAGGCGATGAAGATTGCCGTGGCGCCGACAAGCTGAAGCTTGTTTACAGACACAATCTTGGATGAGAGGAATCGGTCAATGTAGTTGACCGTCAAGAACAGCGTTTCCGGAAGCAGGTTGAAGCGTGCGTGCACCTGGATGAGCCACTCCATCAACACGGCCCGCATGGACCACTGAATCTCCGTCTGCATATCCATGTAGTGCGGATTTGGCAGCATTTTCGCCTGCAATCAAAGTTAGCAAAAGTCTATGCAGCAGGGGGAGGAAAAGGTATGCAACTTACTTCGAGATCCTTCATGTATCCGTAAATGTCTTCTCCATACTCAGCCACCATGCTGATATCCCAGGCTTCGTCCTCAATGTCTTCTGCACTAATCGAAGATTCGACAATGGCACGTGCAATATCCAATTCATTTTGGATCTTGGCCGTCATCTTGGGCATCACAATGGTTGTGACGCCGCCTGTGGTGTTATCGCCGAGTGATCGGAAGGAGTGAGCAGTTGTGTAGCCCTGGTCGTCGTAGAAATCCGCATCTTCGTCCCACGGCTCCTCTGCCTCGGATGCGGCAACAGCAGCTGCGGCTGGAATTTCTGCAAGAAAGCCTGCTTCTTCTGTTTCTTCCACGGCAAATCGAGCATGGTCCCGAGGGGCTTCGACTGACACCTCCTGTATAGCTTGAACCACGTCTTCCTGGATCTCAGCCATGCTAGTATTGCCGTTATCCGGCAAAGGAGGCAGGGCGCGGTGGCCGGCAGCATCCTCAGGGGCGTCGGCATCAGATGCTTTCTTGTCGTCATTTGTGTCCTTGGCAGTGGGAACCTCGGGGAACTCAGGGAGCAAAGACGCGTTGTCATCGGCGAGCACAGCAACGTCCTTGATGACCGGACGATCGACTGGAAGACGGCTTTGCGTCCTACGCAGAAGCTGTTTCTGTTCTTGTTGCTTGAGGGAGTCTGCATTCTTGAGGCACGGCTGGCTCTTGTAGTGCCGTGGGCTCTTCTTCACAATGTTTTGGCTGTGGAAGTCGCGGAGCAAAGCTGGTGCTGACACGTCGTCGATGATTGCAGCCACACTAGGCTGCAGAAAGGCCTGCGCAAAGGAGACCTCTTTTCCGCCCACAACAGTCGTTGTCTTCCGCGCCACGCCGGTATGCGTCTTCCCTGTGTGAGCAGGTAGGACTTGGTTTGCTTTCGCTTCTGCCAGTGCCGCCGAAGCTATTGCTGACGAGGTAGAAACTGAAGCACCATTCTTCGGCCGCTGAGCAGGCACAAGAAACGCAGCTGTTGGAACCGGATTCTCCTTTCCGTACGCCGTCGGAGGGATGGAAACAATGTTGGGGGCGTTTGCATGTGCTTTGAACCCGTAAGAAGCCGTGTCGGGAAACAGCCTTAATACATTGCTGACGTCGCCGAACGCGGCGCGCTTCGCAGTGACTCTGGTTCCATTGCCGATATCTTTGAGGATTGGTGCTCCGATCGACTTGTGGCGCTGGTGGGCAAACATGGCCGGCACGACGTTTTCGTTGCTGAACTGGCTGAGGCTGGCTTGCTGCCGTAGAGCTCGTTGGGGCTGTCGTGCAGAATCCGAGTTAGCTCTGGAAAAGGTCATGTAACGAGGCAAGGACGTGACAACAGAAAGGAGAGCCATGCGGGAACTGGGAGGGGTGTAGGTGAAAGGAAGCTCGAGAGTGACACGGTTGATGCGCCGATACAAAAAGTACAGTGGTGCAGGTGCTAGGAGAAAACAACTGAAGGCAATGATTGGAAAGGGGCAGCCAGGGGAGAGACAAGTCCGGGAAGGGCGCGATTCGGACGACCAGGGCAGGATGAGCACAGAGCCCAAGGTGACCAGGCCAAGGCCAGTCACGGTGAGGCCGAGAGAGCGCGACCAGCACAGCAGGGGGTAGAGGAAAGTAGATTGATGCGAGACAAAAGGGTCGGATAGACTCACCTTCGCATCCATGTTGGCTTGAAGTAGGCGCGGGCGACGACTTCAACTTTTCCGAGAAAAAAGTGAGGATAGCGATGAGTCTGCCGCGATGAGCAGCAGAGCAAAGAATGAGGCTAAGGAGGAGCGATGCTGGGAGGCTATGCTGATTTCCGTGTTGTCGAAGTTAAAAAAGAAAAAAAGGTAGGATACTGGAGCAACCGTGGAAGCTGTAGGCTTTCGTGTTCGGAAATTGGTGGAGAAGCCTTGATTAATATTGACGACACGGACCGTAGAACGCGTCCAAAAATTGGTCCTCAACCCCAAATGATGCAACGGTACAGCTTGGAAAGAAATGCACGTATTCTTCGTCTGGGTTGTCTCTGGCGGGACTGTGTCTGGTATATTATTTTGTTTGTTCTGTCGTATTTCTGCCCGGAAGCTTTGAGTTGGGCGGGAGGGAATGCGCAACGAACGCTCTCAGATGCAAGAGACGAAAATCACTGCGCTAGAGAACAGAGCGTCATGCGAAGAAGGAAGAAAGGTTTGGGTTGCAAGTGAGGAGCATGAGGAGGGGAAATGTCGAGAAGAAGTAGGAGAGGATGACAACAAACAATAGCAGCACAGAGACAAAGAAGCTGTACGAGTGGGGATCGACTCTGGCAGGACAACAAAGATAAGTTATGGGCTAAGAAAGCTCTTGTTCAATTCTGTTTCACCAGGAGAAGGCTGGACCCAAAAGAAAACGAAAACGAAAAGAATAAGAGAGAAGGCGGGTTTGTGTGCGCGTGGACGGCAAGAAAAGCTGTTGCTGCTTTGTGAAGCGTTAGTGAGAAGAGCTGTTCGTGAACAGAAAATAAAGGGCCGTCAAAAAATAAATGAGAAAAACAACTCTGGAAAGAATTGTCCAGGACAGGAAAACAAAGAAGGAGCGGGTACATTGCATGTACAAAGTTAGATGCATACATGGGGTATAGCGAGAAGCGGGTCGCGCCTGCCGATTTGGGTGCGCCGACAAAAAGAGCTGGTCGGTGCGAGTTTGTTTTTGTTGTTGTGATGTCGGCGCTGTTGCCGTGGTGTCAAGCTGCGCGTTTGTGGGAGGAACAACGGGCTAGGGTCTTCGCTGCAAACGTCTCACAGCCGGCACCAGGAAACAGGAGGGGCAGCGTGGAGCGAAAAGAGGGCAAAGCAGATGCCAGGCGATTGGTTCGCTTCTTTGCTTTGGCAACAGTTAGGCAGAGACGAGAGGCATGCGAAAATGACTGCATGTCGTCCTTTTTTTTGTTTATACACGACAGTCATTCACGCATGGTATTGGCTGCACGGCCGTTGTCGCACAGACCAGGTCCAAAGGAGCATTCTACGCTAACCCTAAAGTGGGGCCCGCGTGGTCGTCGGCACGGCGATCGAGAATAATCCGTCCCGATGACGTTATACAGGTGTACCCAACGTGTGTAGATCCCAATGCGGGCTAGCACCCCCCACTAAAGATCTTGCCTATACCCCTCCAAAAGCCGCGCACGGGCCATGACACGTCTTCCAGCGAGAGCACGTTTATGAGAAGCAAAGAAGAAAAGGCTCTACAGAGCATCAAAAACTTCAATGAACATGTCATATTGCTTCCCGAATTTATGCGATCACAAAAATACCAAATTCGAATATTTTGTCGTAGTGGCTGTGCTGGTGTAGACGCGTCGGGTCGGGGCGGTGCCAAGACCGTCTACGGATAGCGTCGACACGCCAGGCTGACACGCAGTCACGTGTGCAAATTTGGCATGGTTTTCGGCGCATTGTGTGTTTTATTTTTCTTCTGTAGTTCGTCGGGCGGTTACGCCGGGCCAAGGCTAATCGTTTTGCGCAGCGCTTTTCCCCTCCTTTTGCATTTTCGGGTTTTTTTGCCCCCTCCCCCCAGCGACAGCTGAGCCACATTTGATGCGAATGTGTGTGTGTGTGTGTGTGTGTGTGTGCGCGCGCGCAAGGCAGCAAAGCCCCGAGGAAATGGAATGGAAAGAATGGAAGGCGCCACCTGTAGACCGCCTCCCTCTTCTTCTGCAGCAGACATGCGCGCCACACATCCCCGCCGCAACAGCCGTGGGCGCTTGCCTTGTTTCTGCCCACTCACCGTCAAATGCGACAATGATGTACGGCCAGCTGTGACGGGCCGGCGCAAACCAAGCCCCCCTTGGATTGCCGCTTTGGTTTCACTAGCTATTTTGATCCGACATTGTCTGCGAGCCAGGAGGAGCGCTGGCGCATTCATGTCTGAGGCAGAACAAAACCAGCCAATACTTGTTCCGGTCCAACGGGGGTTGCGAGCGCGCCGGCGCACTTTCTTTTTTTCTTTTTCTTTGCGCTGCCCCATTGCGACCAAAGTGCAGGCCTATTATAAGATGGCAGTTCGTCTGACAGCGTATCTTGGTGGTTCCTATGTATCTTAATACTCGCACCCCTGCGACTTCTCCAGGCGCACTGGGCTGATGGACCATGCGCATGCACGCGGCACAGGCCATGTCAGGCACCAAAGCACCTGTTAGCATGTTACGGGCGCAATGGCACGATGTCTGTATCGTATTGCACCAGACGGAGAGAACCGCTTTAGCAGAGGCTGGCAGCCGTAAATAAAAGCAATAAAGCGCGGCCGCACCCAAAGCGCAAAGAGGAAAGGCTAGTGGCGAGAAAAGGATGCCCCCTCTCGTGCCGTGAGCCAAATGAAGATTACGCAGAAAATCAAGGGTGGCTGCCGTTTGCCGACGCAAGGCGACGGACGGGACAGATGGCGAGAAAGGGCGGGGGCATGCGCCTGTGGGATAGATAGCGCGCATCGAGGAGAGAGACAGGCCGAAAGACGGGCAGAAAGACGGGCAGAAAGACATGGAGAAAAGGGTCGCAACGCGACTCGGCGCTACGTGTACGAGTCCGGAATATGGAGCCTGGCCAAGGACGGAGATGGCGGTGACAGATCCGCGGACCTGCCAGCAGCCAATCGCCCATCCGGGTGTGCGGTGAGTGGGCTTGGGCTACTCGAGGACGTGCAGAGATATGGTCGCAGCACAATGTCTAGATGCATTTTTTAGTGCGGTGCGGTCAAGCGCGGCTGCGCAAGAAGAGGGAGCGGTCTACGCCGCCAGCGTGTGTTTTTCCAGAGCGGCCGTCGATCGCAACGGCGTCGCAGCCGGGCAGCTGTCCCGCCTGTGCAGGGCGCATTCTCTGGCCATGCGACAGGAGAGGGAGAGAGAGCGAGAGAGAGCGAGGGTCTGGGACCTGAAACCGCCTTTGTTCAGCACCTGCCGCTGCCCTGAGGCGCCCCAAACCTGAAAAGGCCTACGGAGCATTTGCTGCTGCGTCTTGTATTGTCTGCGTCGGCGCGAGCAGCTGCACGCGCAATGAAACACGTCTTGGCGGATCTTGTGGGGAGAGGGCGGCGCGCAGCATGCGTTCGTGTACGAGTAAGATGGTTTGTAGAAACGGCAAGCGGCACGCTGCACGCTGCCCACTGTCCGTTGCCCACTGTCCGCTGCACGCTGCACGCGTGCACGCTTGCACATACACACGGCCGACCGACCGACTTGCCAGCTGCGCGGCGGCATCGATCAAGAGGAACCCAGCCCGGCCTCCCGATCATATCATGATGGGGGAAGGAGGCGCACGCAGCGCAACCCACGTCACCAGAGAGGCCCGGGTTGCGCCAGCCCCCTTGCCGCCCGTTTGGGCCTGGCTTGCCAGTGTCTTGGATGGTGACTAGAGAGTCACGGTCCTACCTCTTCGGCCTCTGCTGGCCGCTCTGACTGGCTGCTGCCGCATGCGCCATGCGCCATTGGTCATGACCCCCCTCCAATTAAACCCCTCTCTAAACACCAGCTGGCTGGCCAGTCACACGGCGGCGAGGACGATGGCTTGAAGCAAGAGAGAGAAGCAGTGCAACAGCCTGGCTGCAACTCGTAAATGTTGTTCGAGGAGGCTCGACTGTGGGGAGAAAGGGGAAAGCAACAACCAAAAAAAAAAGAAAAGAAAAGAAGAAAAAGAAAAAGAAAAAAAAAAAAAAGTGAAAAAAACGGCCGCAGCCATGGCCGACCGTGAAGCCCCAGACGTTTCCACGTCGCATTGCTTGCGCGAATCATTTGTAGGATGAGATGCCATGGGGGATGCGCGCAGGCTCGGATGGAGGGCGGCGCTATCGCGTGGTGAGCTGGTCAGCAGGGCCACCGGGTCGGGCAGCCCGCAGCTTAGGCAGAAGGCCGTCGCCCGGCTGTCCATCTTTCTGGGTTTTGCAGGAGCAAGAGCGTCGATGGAGCAGCCGAGCTAGCATAACAGCTATCTTACATATTCTTGCAAGATACGTTTTTCTGCCCGTCAACATCCCAAGATCTTGCGACGTGATACTCGATCAGGCGTGATTCTCGTCAGGCCGTCGTCTGCCCTGATTCAGGCCTCTAGTCGCCTGACAGCGGGCCCGTCGTCCACCAGCTCACAGCGCCAGCGCCCTGTGGTGTGCCCTGTAAGGTCCGCTGCTGGCGCCCTGGCCAGCGCCTGCCGGACAGCCCTGAACTGGCCAGCTGGCTCGCTCCACCCAAAAGCGAAAGAGCGAAAAAAAAAAAACCCACCCAGCAATACAGACCTCCTCTTTTCTTCCCTCTCCTTCGCTTTTCCCTCGAGACATCCTCCTCCCATCCGGCTCCCAGCGACAACCGACTGCCAGGTAAGGCCATTCCTCTTGCATCTTGCATCTCAGCCGACCCGCTCTGCTATCGGGCCGCTCGATTCTGCATTTCTTACTTCCTGCTGCTCGCCTGTGCTGACCTCGCCTGTCGTTATGGGCAGGATCGACATCCGTTTTGCTAGAGAAACCGCCGAAAAACGTCGACTCTCGGGAATCGCCCGTCGACGCCGCCCACGCTCTTCTCTGCTGCATCTGGTATGTCTGTCTGGCCATCTCGTCACACGCGATCGCATCTACGTGCCCCTTTTCACTTTTCTCTGCCCTCCAGCACTTGGTCAGTCTCGTCTTTCAGAGCCTCTTCCGCCTCCAGAGACCCACTACCACTTTTCGCTCTGATACCCTCTCCTGGGCCTTGCCTCACCGACAAGCACACCTCCAGTCCCCTCGTCTTCCTCCTGTATTTTCGCTCCTATCTGCTGCGCCCATTGCTAACATTGCTTCTGTTTGGCAGACGGCTAGAGAATTGTGCCTCGTCTTCTCCCCCCCCTCTCCTCCTCCCTCCTCCTTCTGCGCCGGCCTAATCGGCTTGCCTGCCTTAGCGGTGACCATCTCGGGCACCAGGAGACAAAGAACAAACCAGGAACAAGGAGAGATCGGGCGATAAAAATCAAAAGAAGGGAAGAGGAAGATACAGCCCTGCAGGAAACGCCGGCGTACACTCGTGGTCCGCTGCGCGTCCCTGGAGCGCACTGAGAAGGGAAAAAAACGCTGGCGGCAAAGGCTCCGCGAGCTATTTTGCTGGCTGGTCAGTCGTTTCGGGCCATCGAAAAAGCCCATCTCGTCTCGCTGTCGCTTCTCCATTGACGCCCCAATACCCTCCATCACTCGCTCTTCTGCTCATCATTACTTTTCTTCCTTCGTCTTCCTTGTCCTCTGCCGCACAAGACCTCGGACTGCTGGACCCCAGCAGTCGTGCAATGGCATACGCAGACACAGTCCACACACCTGGCACTGCTGCGACCATGACGGCCGCGACCCTGTCTCCGGGGTCCTCGGACCCCAAGACGGTGCGCTTCCAGCTCATCACCCCAGACTCGCCGCACACCACGGCGCGCCTGCCGATGCGCGTGCAGATCTACCCCCATGATGCCACAGACTCCATCGTCACCACCGTCAAGAACTTTTACGGGCTTTACTCGAGTCCCACCAGCTCCAAGGGCGTCAGCTTTGAGGACGAGGCCGGCAACACCATGATTGCCCGCTACGAGAACTTCCGCGACGACATGGTCGTCTACGTGCGCGTCATCGAAGAGCCAGCCCTCTCGCCGAGCGCTTTTGCCTCGCGCAACTACCGCTCGCCGCCGCCTGCCGGCAGCGGCACGCCCTATGCGGACGGCCCCCTTCACGACTGTTACGCCAATCACACCCCCGTGTCGCACCACCACGTCCAGCAGCCGGGCGACTACATCTCGCGCCCCGGCTCCCAGGCCTCGCGCAAGCACAGCTTCTCTCCCAGCAGCGCCCGCGGCCGCCGCAGCGACTCTGCCAGCACCCATTCCAAGAACCGCTCGCGCTCCTCCAAGAATCGCGGCGCCGTCGCCCATGACGGCTATGGCGTCGATGGCCTGAACGGCTACAGCAGCGGCGATGGCGCTCCGGGCTCCTCCGCCAGCCGAGCCAAGGAGCAGCAGCCCATTGGCAACACCGAGATTAGCGTCGAAAACATTGTCGAGGGCGGCCGCCGCAAGAGAGCCAAGTTTGAGAGCTCCGTAAGTGAAGCAATCCCCTTCTGTGCATGGCAACTAGGCTGACCCGCTTTCTCTCTCTCTTGCAGGAGCTTCCCTTGTTTGCTCCTCCGCAGATGCCGGCAGCCACGTCCAACCCGTCCGTGTCCCCTGCTCGCCGGGCCGACCACCGGCCGTCCCTCTCCTATGTCCTTCCCGGCCAGAACCCGTTTGCCGGTGCCGGCCTTCTGCACTCGCCGCAGAACTACAACACACACTTTGGCCAGGGCGGCGTCTATGCCACGCCCGGCTCAGACGGTCGTCGCACGCGGACCAGTATTGGCTATCCGGGCATGGGCATCGGTATGGGTGTTCTGCCCACGCCGGATCCAACCGTGAGCTCGGTCTCGGAGGAAGACAAGGATGTCGCCATGCAGCTCATGAGGCTGGGTGAGATCTCCAACATGTCGTATGGCCGGACGTCGACCTCTACCCAGGACGACACCTTCAGCGGCAGAGCCGATGCTGCGTCGTCCACCGGCGCCACCAGCGACTCGGAGAGCTACAGCGGCAGCGATAGCGGTGCTGACGACGGCGGGTCCGAGGACGAAGACGACGGCCCGGCCAAGCGGAAGCAGCGCCTGGACATGCACGGATCCAGCCGCAGGATCTACCAATCGGTGGAGAACGGCCACGACGACGGCACCGATGCCGACTTTAAACATGCGGCGCTGCCGGGGGCGGGTCTTATGGCGGCGCCGAAGCTGAAGAAGGCGCCGGCCAATGCCGCCAGCCGGGCGGCCAACGGTCCAAAAAAGCCTCGTGCCCAGCCGGCCAAGACGGCCAAGGCCAAGACAGCCAAGGCCAAGTCCACATCTGCCACGGCCAACGGGAGCAAGGCAAAGAAAGCCAACGGCGCAGTGCCTGCGGTGCCCATGTCCCCGGCTTCTCTGCCTGCGTCGCGCAAGCTGTCCATTGCGTCCAGCGGCGGGGTTGCAGCAGCGGCGGCGGCGGCGGCAGCGATTGCCGGCGTGGCCGACGAGGACATTGCGGATCTGTCAAGCAAGCCGCGCTGCCAGCGCTGCCGGAAGAGCAAGAAGGGCTGTGATCGCCAGCGTCCGTGCGGCCGGTGCCGGGACGCCGGCATCCCGGCCGAGCTGTGCATCAGCGAAGACGAAGGCAACGGGCGCAAGGGCCGCTATGGCCGGCACATGGGCGTTCCCATCAAAAAGGAGAGCGTGGTCGCCCCCATGCAACCGCCGCCGGCGCCCACCACCACCGCGCACCAGCTGCCGTCCTACCAGCTGCCGCCTCTGCAAGCAGCCAGCAGCCAGCCCCAGCCGCCGGCGGTGCAGCCCAAGCAGCCTCAGTCGGTCCAGCAGCCCCAGCAGTTTCAGTCGGTTCAGTCGGTTCAGCAGCCTCAGCAGCCTCAACCCATCCCGCCCATCCAGCCTGGTGGTCACCTGGGCCATCTGAGCCCGCACAGCCCGCAGAAGAACATGCCGTCGCTTCTGCCGCCGGCGCCCATTTCCGCCACGCCCATTGTGGCCCCTGCTATCCCGGCCATGGCCATGGCCGCCATGGACAAGAACAAGAAGCGGAAGCGGTGATCTGCCTCTCTCTGTCTCATCTCATATGCACGTCGAGCGAGCAAACCAGCTTTGCAAGCATGTAAGCATACCAATCAATGCTTCCACCTCATCCGACATTCTGTTCCTATGTATAAATCTGTGTGCCCTATCTGACACCTTTTTTTCTCTCCAGTTTCTAATGCGTCTTCTCCTATGTTATTTCTATTGGTATTATTTCTATCGTCCTCTGCATTGATTTCTTTTTCTTCATTCCCCTGTGTTTGGGGGAACGGCGAGGTGTTTTATGGTTATTCAGGGCGGTAACAACGGCCGGCGGCGACTCGGGAGAGTCTGGGTGGGAGCGGTGTTCTCTCACTTTTTTTCCGCGGTCCATTTCACTCCTTTACAACGATCAGATGAAGGAAGGATACGGCTGGAGTTTAACGGAGGAATCTGTTTTTTTTTTTCGTTCTTTCTTCATTGTCTTTGCTTTTCCACGCTGTTTCTCCATGTTATGTTTTTTCTGCGATTCCGTGCCATTTTTATCTATCGGAAAGGTCCTTTTTATCGTGTTTTTTTCTCTTGTTTTGCCGTGCTGCGAAATACGTCTCGACAGCACAATACATGCAAAGATAAGAAAGGATGCAGGGCGGTATCTGGAATGGTGGTGGTTCTTTTACTATCTCTTCTCTCTCTCTCTCTCTCTCTCTCCTTATCTTTCTCTATGGCGCAGAAGCGGCGGGCGCGTCCGGGAGGATTCAGAGCTTCGGAGCGGGAAGTGGCCGTGCAAAAAAAAAATTAAGGGAGGTGGGAGATCATATGCCAGAGGCGATTCAAGGTCCCCCCAAAAATTTGTTATAGAAGCGCTTGAGATCTGGGATCCGGGGATGGGCATGGAAGATCATCTACAGGCCGTCTTCTGCCGTGTCCCCTCTTCGGCAGGATGCTTAGGCAGGATGCTTCGGCAAGGATGCTTCGGCAAGGATGGGCCCAGGGAGGGAGGGATGGACACTCCGGGAAACGGGAGGGGCGGGGGAAGGTGTTTCTGGTAATGGTATTTGGTCCTTGATTTTGTTCCCTTTGCTCGCTGTTTCCGCTGTCCAAAATGGTTCTGTATCTTGTTTTTGTTTTTGATTTCCCCTTTGTTTTTGGGAGTGTCTGTGTGTCTGTGTGTGGGTGCAACTGTGTGTTTCTATCGCGACTCCATGCTGTCTGTGTGAGCTGTCGTGCGCCCCCCCCCCCCCCTTTTTCCCCTCCCCTGGTTTGGCTGCACAATAATGCCACAAAGGCGAGAGAGAGAAAGAGGATAAAAAAAGAGGGAGGAAAAGAAAAGGAGGGCAAAAGGGTGGAAGAGCAGGGCCCCGTTTGTCGTGCTTTTTACTAAGTCGCATGGCTATCTATGTTCAGCTTTTTTTTTCCACTTTACAAATACGACCAAAATTGATTCTGCCTCTGTTGATTCCCATTGATGTCTCCCGCATGAAACGTCACGATCCTGTGATTGGGAACGGAGCGTGCTCCCCCGCTCCTTTTTCTCTCCCCTCTCTCCTCCTCTCTCTTTCTCTTTCTTTATCTTCTGCTTATACACCTCGGAGATACATCCGACACCCTCTTTGCCATCGTCACGCGTCGTAAATGCACGATACTGGAAAGAGATAGCCAGCATAAGTCCTCTTCCCCTCTCCCCCTCCACCCCTTTCGATTCACCCTGCAGCCGTTGTCGGCGGTACCTCGAAGCGGCACAAGACAGACAAGAGCAGGGAAAGGAAAAGGAGGGCGGATGGTCGTCTGTCGTGCGATTCTACTCTTCCTTCTCTTTTTTTTTCTTTCATCCTGCATTGTCGGGCTCTACACTGTGTCTTTCTCTTTCATCTCACCGCTGTTCAGTTCGGGAAGAGGGGAGGGGGGGGGGTATAAAATAAAAAGGGTAGGAGGCGAGGAGGAGAAAAAGTGTGCTCCCAAGTCTTTGTTGCCTTTATGTGGAGTAGAGGAGCCATTCTTTTTTTCTTGGTCTCCATTGTTTCCATCACATGGGATTGCACGATTGGAGAAGGGGGGAAGGGGGGAGGGGAGAGGAATGGCAACAGAAAAACGAACAAAGACGTGTGTGGGCGCGCGCCATCGATGGCGACGGCCAACCATGAGCCATGCCGAGCCGGCAGCGGTGCCCGTGCATAAGCCGTCGTCTTGCGCAAGGACGAGGACGTCCGGGATGTCCCCCAAGAAAACCGACGATACCTTCGTTCCCGTCCCCCCCCCCCCTCCCCCCTGGCCATCCCCGATTCTCATCTCCCGACGGACAGGCTACTCTTTGTTATGTGCACGTCATGTGCAGCTCGTATCTTGTTGGGATTTCGTAAGAAAAACCAATGGCTGTTCTGGCGGCGTTGCCATCGTGACAATGGACTGTCGTTGTTCTGCGCTCACCGGCTCGTCCGCCGTTTGGGCGCAAAAAGTGGAGCGCTCGTTTGTCTATCCGTGCAATGAATGGCATATCAGTCATGAGCGCTCGAGAAAGAAAAACGGGGCTACTTAAGCTCGATCAACGGTAGACCGGTTTAGGACTAGCGCATTATAAGCACCACTCGTCCTCTGTACCTGAAGCCAAAAACCGGTTCTGGGGACCGCCTGGCCGTGGCAGCTTAAGATGTCGTCGTCGACCCCTTTTTTCCCCGATCGCTTATCTTGCTCTTTTCCCTTCCTTTCTTTCCTTCTTCTCTCCCTCGCCCTCTCTTTCTCGCCTTGCTTTTTTTTGGGGAGGGGCAAATGCCCTGCCGGCGGTCCCAGCCGCACACGTCTTGTGGTCTGAGGCACACCCACTTTTTCGCAAGATCGGGATCGTTCTGGATCCGCCAAGTGGCGGGGTGTCGTTATCATTCCTTTTTTTAATTTTTTTTATTCCTTTTTTTTTCCCTTGTCACTTGCCATTTTTCCTTTTCCCTGCCCTAACGTGCACTGTGACTCGGTCGATCCTGCATTTTTTTTTCTTCCCCAGTTCACGATGTTGTCTCGGATGCTACGCGACACCATACAAGGGGTGCGCGTGTGCTGAGTCTGGCTGAGTGTGCAAGGACATGTGGTTCGCTGCATGGGTGCGCACTGCTCGGTCCTTCCTAAATGGGTCCGGTTGTGCATGCGGGCGTGCTGGGCAAGAAAGCGTTGTCGGAAGGCGCACCGAACGGCGAGGGAAGGCGCGCGTGTGTATGAGTGCAGGGTCGCTCCTGTCTCTTTTTGCCATTCTTTTTCGTCTTGCGATGCCCAAACAGGCAATGCTGTGCTGGTCCCAGCAAAAGCCTGCCATTGCAGGACGGAACATCCCAGAGTGCCGCGCGGAAGCTGGCCGGCAATCCGTCCTGGCCTGTCTTATCGCTCTGTCACCTTGGACGTCTGCCGGGGCGCCCGCGCGTTCGCCCTCTCCCGCTTCCCACCCTCCTCTCCTTCCCTCTCTCTGTCCCTCTTACCCATGCCCTTCACCCACGCCCTTTCTGTTTCTGACTTCTCATTCCCCATCATCACCCTTATTTCTACCTCCATCGCTCCTGCCTTCTTTCTGCCGTACTTTTGCCTTCTTTTTTTGCCTCCCTTCGCTCCTGCCTGCTTCTTTGCCTCCTTTTTTGCCTCTTTTTTTTCTTGTACTCCCCTTCTCCTCCACACCTTCCATTCGCACGGTGGACACTTCTTCGGCGTTGTATTTCGTTTGTCAGACTGGCGCATAGCGACCGGTCTGGACCGTGAGACTCATACATCACGCTTCCTTCAACTAGCCGGCCAGGCTCTTTGTTTGTTGGGTCTACTTCCCAGCCGTTCATTCGACCCCGTGTTCGTTTCTACGGGCTAAGGTCTAGTGGCCCTTTTTTTTCTGTGGGAAGGACGGGCATCTTTTCTCGTGGACCATCGTGAACTCCGTAAATTTTTTATAAGTCGCCTGAGCACGGCCTTGGTTTTTGCTGGACTGGAACGTGAAAGAGATCCCTTATTTCGACAAAGACCGCTCCGCCCCTTTTTTTTTTCACCTTCCTGGCAAGCGTCGGCCCCATCAACCGATGGTGGACCTGGTCCAGCGTAGATTCTAGCACTCTACGGTCTTTTTTTTCCTTTGTTTTTTTCCCTTCACCTCTTTCTCCTATGGTCACACCAAAGTTCACGATAGTTCGCCTAGCCTTCTTTCCCCCATTTTTTCTCGCATAGAAGCGTGCCATTGCACGCCATCGGCAGTCCAATCTCCGTTGTCGGTCGCAGA
Organism: Harringtonia lauricola; assembly: GCA_014183025.1. Taxonomy (NCBI): domain Eukaryota; kingdom Fungi; phylum Ascomycota; class Sordariomycetes; order Ophiostomatales; family Ophiostomataceae; genus Harringtonia; species Harringtonia lauricola. The sequence continues at coordinate 963,286 of JACBXF010000142.1, read as the reverse complement.
CCGCTGCATTGGCTAGGCGTGTGTGTATGTGTGTGTGTGTGCGTGCGAGTGTGTGTGTGTGAGACCCATGGCGACCATGATGGACAGCTGATGAGACGAGTACCTTTTCTCCTTTTCCCCAGCTGTATTTCCGTCTGTCATTATCACACCCTCCGCCCTGGTCTATGCTATGTAAACACCCTCGCACCCCTCCCCCCCTCCCCTCTCACCGGTAGACAGGCAAGACCAAGACGAAGAAGCGACAACGGGGGTGATAGCAGGACCAGGTGATGCGAAGAAATCATCGGAAATCGGGCACGCATCAGCGCTACGGCAAGGAAGCCCGATTGCGACAGGAGACAGGTCGGTGTGCGAGGGCGTGATGGAATGGAGTACATGCAGGATGAAGGGAGGAGAGGCGATGCGAGTACGAGGAATGCAAGAGTGACGATGCAGAAAGACGCGAGCGTGACGAGAGTGACGAGAGTGATGAGAGTGATGAGAGTGACGATGAAAAGTGACGATGCAAAGTGAAGGCCCATGATGCTCGAGGAGGCGCTTATCCATGCGCCGCGATGGAAGGACCTCGAAGCATCAAAAGGCGTTATCAGATGCCATCTGGTGATCATCGTCGCCATCGGCCGGGCCTGTGAGTCAGATCTGCCGGGAAACAAAGACGCAATACGAACGGCGGCACTGAGACGGCAAGCGCTCGCGATAGAACGAGGTGTGCAGCCATCTAGCGCTCGTGGAGACAGACCCTCTTCGTCTTCGTGTCTGCGTGCCTGGAAGGGGGCGGACGACCCGACAGCTAGTGGCGGCCATGAAGGGGTGCAGCACCCAATTTAGGATCCTGGGGGGGGGTGCGCTTGGCTGGGCCGAAGCCCGGTTTTTGGGGCAAAAATTGCGTGCTCTTTTTTTTTTTAGGTGCCGCCGCCGCACGTTGCTTGGTATGTGCTTCTCGCCGCGCGTTGGAGCCAGTTCTGGCCGCCATCCGCCATCCTCACCGGCTCGCCTGCGCACACCTCCCACCACCCCTCCCCCCTTTCTTTTGAGGAGCAGCCCTCCGAGGAACGGAAATAGAGGGCCACGATGGCTGGCATGAGCTGGACTAGATGCAGGAGGGGAACCCGGGAAGACCAGTTTACGAGAAGGCCCGGTTTTTCTATCTGATCTGGTGTTGTCCGTCGTCTGTTGGTCTGGCTACTCCCTCTGTCGGTCTATCTGTCTGTCTGCCTGTCCGTTTGTCTATATAAAGCCCCGATCGTGACCGTCTGGCCATGTTGAGAGCCCAAGAACACCAGAGATTTCAAACAGCTTCTCTACTCGACCCAGGAACAGACAAGAAGAGAGGAATAGCCTTGAGGAGGACACAAAAGATACAAAACTAATATACAAAGACATTGCACTTGTTGCACACAACAAGCCTTCAACCTTGTTCCCACGTTCCAGCTAACTGCAGTTTCCTCTTGCACCAGCTGCCTCCATTCTTGCCCATCCTCTTTTGCTCTTGTTTTTTTTACTTCTCCCCGTCGCCTCCCACGCCAACATGTCCACCGCTGTTGATCTGGAAAAGGGAGACTCGGGCACCGCGGCCCCTCTCAACATCTCCGAGACGACACTGGTGGGCCGTGATGCCAGCGCAGCAGCAGCAGCAGCGGCGGCGGCGGCGGCAGCAGCTTGCCCAAACGGCGGCTGGCTCGGCTGGAGCCAGGTCGCCGCCAGCTTCCTCTTCAGCTTTGTGGCCTGGGGCAGCCTGTCCATGTTTGGCATCTACCAGCTCTACTACACGCAGACGCTGGGCCTGGCCCCGGCGCCGGTCAGCTGGATCGGCTCGCTGCAGACCTTTCTGACCTACCTCTTCTCGACCGCCTCGGGCCGCCTCGCCGACGCCGGCTACGCCCGCTCCACCTCCATCGTCAGCACCGTCCTCATCCTCGCCGGCCACCTGTGGATGAGCTGGGCCCCCGAGGTCAGCGGTCACGTGCTCATCTCCCTCTTCCTCAGCCAGGCCGTCGTGTCCGGCATCGGCTTCGGCCTGCTGACGGCCACGTCGCTGCCCGCCATCGTCATCCGCTTCCAGCCCGAGAAGCGCGCCGTCGCCCTCGCCATCTCCACCATGGGCACCAGCGCCGGCGGCGCCATCCTGCCCATCGTCGTCCAGTTCCTGCTGCCCGTCATCGGCTTCGGCTGGGCCGTCCGCTGCGCCGCCCTCGTCAACCTCGTCGTCTGCGTCGTCGGCCTGCTGCTGCTGCGCCCGCCCCCTGTGGCCCCGACCCCGGCCGCCGACAAGCAGACCGCGAGCCGCTTCGCCTGGCTCAAGGACATGTTCGACTGGCCGGCCTTCCGCGAGCTGCCGTTTGTGCTCTTCCTCGTCTCCACCTTTTTGCTCTTTTGGTCCTTTTACTTTGGCTTCTACTATGTACGTCTTTCTTTCTTTCTTTCTTTTCATGGCCCAACGCTGACCTTCAGATCACCGTCTATGCCGAGGACGTCATCGGCCTGTCCACCAACCGCGCCACCACGCTGCTCATCATCTGCACCGTCATGGGCATGCCGGCTCGTCTCGCCTCGGGCCTCATCGCCTCCTACGGTCTCGGCTCCATCGACACGCTCATCCTCATGTCCTTTGCCGGCGCCGGGGCCCTCTTCTCCTGGCTTGCCGTCGGCCGCTCCGTCTCCGGCATGTACGCCTTTGCCATTCTCTACGGCCTCGCCAACGGTGCCGTCCAGGGTGTCTGGCTCGGCGCCCTGTCCGTCCTGACCACCGAAGTCAAGAGCAGCAGAAACAACAGAAACAACAGCAACAGCAGCACCGTCACCATCAACACCACCACAAGTGCGACGGACGGCAGCTCCAAGACGCCTGTCGCCCCCGCCAAGACCGGCACCGAGCGCATCGGCGTCCGCTTCGGCATGGCCTGCATGGTGTCCGCCTTTGCCACCCTGGCCGGCCCACCCACCGCCTCGGCCATGCTCTCGGGCGCCGGCGGCAACATGGCCCTCGCCAGCACCTACACGACGGCCCAGATCTGGGCCTCGGCCGTCAGCCTGGCCAGCGGCATCGTCGTCGTCGCTGCCCGCGGCTACGCTCTGGGCTGGCGTCTGCGCCCGCAGTACTGAGTTGATCTCGAACTGCAAACACACGCAAAATGAAAAAAAAAAGGAATTATAAGACACCATTCTCTATTCATTGGCTGCTCTGCAGTCTAATATTTAATATTGGGAGAGGGAGTTGCCCGCCCATCAAAAGGAGGTCAGAGAGAATTGGTACGAGTCACGATCTATGGTACATTGGGAGTTTTGCTTCTAGAATAGAATGGAAACGGGAGGATAGACGGTCATTTTAGAGGGACATGTTGGTTTTCTTTTTCATTGCATGTCTTTCCTTTTTTCTGTTTTCTGTTTTCTGTTTTCTGTTTTCTTTTCTTTTTATGACGACTTACGAACAAAAGCCTAATCAGGCATCTGGCAGTTTCCATTTTATCAGGAGCAAAACATACAGGTCTTTCAAGGGAAACGGAAAACAATAGATACTGAGAATAATGAACAAATGCTCTTCTCTGTCAACTCTCAAGGTATCATTATAAACAGAAAACGCCTATGAAAATAATCGCTTATACAGTCCCAAACACATGCCCCAAAATCAGCTATTCCCAGTTCCCATACAGCCGGCTCAGACATTCGATATCCTGGTTCCAAAGAGCCCAAACACGCGCTGCCAGACCGACTCGCCACGATCCGCGTCCGCGTCCTCTCCGGCCAACACCTGCACGCCGTACTGCTGCAGACAGCACACAAACGGCCGGTTGCGCACGGCTGGAGGAGCGGCTTTCTGGGCCTTGGCCGGCACAGCTGCGCCAGAAACAGGCGCCACCGCCGTCTCGGATTCGCCTGGCCGTCCCTGTGCCTCGTCGTCGGACGATGGCGGCGGCTGCCACCTGGACGCCTGCTGCTGCAGCAGCTGCTTCTGCCGCTGCTGCTCTTGCCGCTCCCTCTGCCGTTTTGCTTCTGCCGCCAGCCGGGCCGACTTGCGGGCCGCCACCTGCGCCTCGCGCGCCGCTCGCAGCGCCTCGCGCTTCACCTCCTCCAGATTCCCCCACAGGATGAACATCTTCTCGCGCAGCTCGTCCTGCGTCTCTGTCTCGCGCCGCAGATCGCACGCATTGAGGCCTGCCAGCATCTGCGCCTCTGCGTTGTCCACCACCACCCAGACGCGCGCTCGCGATATCTGTGTTGCTGTCTTGGGCTGCGGTGTTGCATCTTCCAGCAGAAGCGCAAACCGCCACTCCCAAATGGCATTTTCGCCATCGAGAGGCGTCGATGAAGCTGCCGCTGCCTCCTCGTCCTCGTCCTCGTCCCCGTCCTCATAGTCCGACAGACAATCAAAATCGGTCCGTCGTCGGCCCACGGCAAAATCTTCCAGCCGGTCCGGTAGGAAGTCGACAACCTTGACTTGTGCACGGAACTTGGCGTTGACAAAAGGCAGCTGAATGCGCGCCGTCTCGCCGCTGTCCGTCTTCACCTCCGCATACACGGGCTCCAGCACCGTTGATAGCGGCACCGTTTCTTCGCTCTCCTGCTCCGTCACAACGGCTTGGTTGAGATTGCGCACCATTTGTGATGCTGGCGGCTTGTCCACGTCCATTTGTCTCTCTGCTTCGTCACTGCTCTCACCGCTCTGCCCCGGATTGTGGGCTGAGCCCGAGAGCCGCCCCTGCTTGCGTTGTCTCTCCAGCTGCTGCTGAAGCTTCTTCTTCTGCAGCCGCTCCTGCTCTTGCTGCCGGACTGTCTGCTCTTTGGCACGCTGAGCCTTGCGTCGCTTTTTCGACTTGCCGAGCTTCTCCTCGCCCGCATCAACGTCCCCCGACTTTCGCTTCGCTGGCGCCGCCTTGTTCTTCTTCTCGTAGTCCCGATGGCGCCGGATAGCATCTTTGAGCCGCGGATCAATATGTTCCGGATCATCCTGTTGCGGGTCGATTCGGTCAACTGCCAGCCGTTCCGGCCAGTTCCTGTCTTGCCGCAAAAAGCCCTCCAGACAGACGCCGTTGCGGCCCATCTTGACTTGTACGTTCATCAGATACAGCCAGTTGTCCTTGCCAACAAAGGACTTTATGTACTCTGCATGCTGGTCAAAGCACGTCATCTGCATGCTCATCTTGCCGAATGGGCCTTTCCATTCCGACTGCAGCTTGTTGCCGATCTTTGCCGTGTATTGGTTCAAGTAGCCCAGCTCGTCGCCAACCTGGTTTTTCTTTGTGGTTCCAGCGCTGGCCGAAGAGAAGTCCTGGAAAAGAGGGTTTTCGCTGTAGTCCGTCACCCACATTGACACGCAGTTCCCTGCGTCGTACGGCTCGTTCACAACTTTCACCACAAGGTTGTAAAACTTCCCCTCTATGACGTCCTTGAGAGTGCTGTACTTGTTTCCAGCATTCAGCGACTCCCTGGTGTGGGAAACAAACTCATCTGCCGTAGGAACTTCGTTTTTGTCTATGCTGTGGTAGAGCTGGGAGACAAATTCGTGTTCTTGCTTTGTGGGATGTTTCCCTTTATTGGGCCAAGCCTGCGGTGTCAGGGCTGCGTCGGCCGGCTGAGGTCGAGGGGGCATCTTCGCAGCCGAGTACACGTAGAGTCTGGTGTTGTAGTTGGTCAGGACTGATCTTTCGTTCCGGAAGCTTTGCACCTATTGACGTAAGAAAGTTAGCATCGGCCGGCAAGCTGCCCAGACCAGATGCAGCATACCCGGACACCTTGAAGGAGCACTACATCGCCGGCTTCAACGACGGGCATCTCCTCTTTGCTGCGAAATATATTCACAGAAAGAGTGGTGCATTGTGACTCGATGGACTTGTCGAACAGCTTGATCGTCATTTTGTAATCTAGAGAGAGCCTGAAATCAGCCAAAGCATGAATTTGGAACCACCGGAAGCCTCGTACCAGAGCCTCTGGACGCCATTGGGAGTTGGCAGTCTTTGACCAGTCCAGCCATATGGACCTGCGACCCTAATCTCACCGTGCCCTCAAGGATGTCGTTCATTGACACGTATCCCTTCAACAAGGGCAGGTTGCCTGTGTCTGCCGCAGCCGCGCCATTCTGGCCGCCTGCCTTCTCTGGATTGGAACTCGGTGTAGACATCTGGACCGTCGTGCGCACATGCTCAACCAAAATGCGCCTTAATGACTGGATTCGAACGTTTTCTGTGCAGGCATCAGGCAGGATTGCGACACATGGAGGCCGCTCGATGTTGTGATGTTGGTTGTCGACTGTCGTCTGCAGAAACGCGTTGACGATAAACGTACTCTATTGGACGCGATCCTTGACCGATTACATAATCGAGAAGACCCGAATTCACATGACTTGCCCCACTTCATGCCTTATTGCCTTAGGCGCCAATAAAATTATTTGCTGACCGCTACCCCACTGCACATGCCCCACACGATATTGACCAGCTACGGCCCGCACTGTAAGGATGGTGACGACAAGCGCAGACGATACAGTACGACTGCACCCTCGCCGCCATTCGCACGGTCATTTTGGGTTGCCCCTTCCTCCGCCCTCATTGTGCCAGTGGAAGCGTCCTTTCCCTTTTCCGCTTCTTTTCATCAAACAACAGAGGAATATTTTTTCCACTCTCTTTGTCTGTTTTTTCTCTCCTCTTCATCACCAAAACAAGCCGCGCGACGGTGGTATTAACTCTGTTTGGGGAATCATTTACGCGCACCGGTTTTCACCATTCTTTGTCTTTTTTGCCCAGTGAATAGTCTGGCTGCTTGTCAGATACGCTGAACGGTTTGCGTTGCGGGGTTGTCACAAGTCCAACACCTCCTCATTTCGACCGGTTTGAGGACTTACTCTTTCTGCATCCCACCTCCCTTTTCACATACCGAAAGGAAAGACAGGAGCTTGGTGCCGAAGAGAACATCGGGAAGCCAACCTTTTCACTTTTCTCTCCCAACTTTCAGCCATGGCCGAACGGTACATTCCAGAGCATCGGCGGACGCAGTTTAAGGCGAAGAACACGTTCAAGCCTGAAGAACTGCGTCGCCGTCGCGAAGAGCAGCAAGTTGAAATCCGCAAGGCCAAGCGTGAGGAAAACCTTGCCAAGCGTCGTGGTATTGGATCGGGCGATCAGCGGCCTGGTGCTTCGCTCGGTGCTGCACCGGATAGTGACGATGACACTCCCCCGTCGGAGACACAGGTATGCTTTGTCGCTCTTGCTGTTCTGCTTCTTCCACCCATCCCTCTACCCCTCCATCATGCCTACTTTTACTTTATTTTCGGCGGAAGGCTACCGTTGTCGAGCATCTCCCTCGCACAGACTAGCCGTGCTTTAAAAATGCGTGTGGACACTGGAGCAAATTCTTCACAGTACCAAAACGGCTGCATTCCATTTATTTCTTTTTTCTTGTTTTCTTTTCTTTTCTTTTGCATTGCTGTTCTACATGTTCTAACTGGTTTGGCAGCTCAATGAGGACCTCCCCCAGATGGTTCAAGGGGTTTTCTCCGACCAGATCGAACTTCAGATCCAGGCGACAACCAAGTTCCGGAAACTCCTGTCCAAGGAACGGAACCCGCCGATTGAGGAGGTGATCAAGACGGGCGTGGTCAGCCGGTTTGTCGAGTTCCTGCGCTCGCCGCACACTTTGGTGCAGTTTGAAGCTGCGTGGGCCCTCACGAATATTGCGAGCGGCTCAGCGACACAGACACAGGTGGTTATTGAGGCGGGCGCGGTGCCAATCTTTGTCGAGCTACTGTCGAGCCCTGAGCCGGACGTCCGCGAACAGGCGGTGTGGGCGCTGGGTAACATTGCGGGCGACAGCCCCCAGTGCCGCGACTACGTCCTGAGCTGTGGTGCGCTGAAGCCGCTGCTGGCCCTACTGGGTGATAGCCGCAAGCTCAGCATGCTCAGAAACGCGACGTGGACGCTGAGCAACTTTTGCCGCGGCAAGACGCCCCAGCCAGACTGGAACACGGTTCGTTTTACGGCCTTTTACTTTTTTACTGGAGCCCGTTGCTGACTCATCAGATCCAACCCGCTCTGCCTGTGCTTGCGAAGCTTGTGTACAGCCTTGACGACGAGGTCCTCATCGATGCATGCTGGGCGATCTCGTACCTTTCAGATGGCTCCAATGACAAGATTCAGGCTGTTATTGAGGCTGGCATCCCGCGCCGCCTAGTGGAGCTGCTGATGCATGCGTCGACATCGGTGCAGACTCCGGCGCTGCGGTCGGTTGGCAACATAGTGACGGGCGATGACGTTCAGACGCAGGTGGTTATCAACTGTGGTGCGCTGTCGTGCTTGTTGTCGCTGTTGAGCTCCAACAAGGATGGCATTCGCAAGGAGGCGTGCTGGACGATCTCGAACATCACGGCTGGCAACTCGGCGCAGATCCAAGCTGTTATCGATGCCAACATTGTGCCGCCTCTGATTCACCTGCTGTCTAACGGCGACCTCAAGACGCGGAAAGAAGCTTGCTGGGCTATCAGCAACGCGACCTCGGGCGGCCTGCAGAAGCCGGACCAGATCCGCTACCTGGTGTCGCAGGGCTGCATCAAGCCGCTGTGCGATCTTTTGGCTTGTCCAGACAACAAGATCATTCAGGTTGCGCTCGACGGGCTGGAGAACATCCTCAAGGTCGGCGAGCTGGACAAGCAGGCGGCCGGCGAGGGCGTCGATGCGATCAACACGTACGCGCTCTTCATTGAGGAGTGCGGCGGCATGGAGAAGATCCACGACTGCCAGACGAACGCCAACGAGGAGATCTACATGAAGGCGTACAACATTATTGAGAAATACTTCTCGGACGAGGAGGAGGCCGCGGACGACGTGGCGACGCAGACGCAAGCTAACGGCACTTTCGGCTTCGGCACGGCGAACAGCGGCAGCCAAGGCGGCTTCAACTTTGCCAACGGCGCCGAGTCGATGGACATGTAGATGAAGCACATGCAGACCGAGCGAGCGGCCTCGTTTTCTCTCTCACCCACCCCTCCCCCAAACACGACTTCTACGAGCCTGCTCATACGCATAACGCATGGAATATGACGATATAGGGTAGAGACAGACTGGCATCGAACTCAAAAAAATAACCTACACCACCCCTTTCATCTTCTCCCTTCCCCCTTCCCCCTTCCCCCTCCCCCATCCCCTTTCCTCATCCACGACACAACACCCGTGAAGCGGCGTTTTATCACACATATTGCTTTTGTCTAATGTATTTGGTGGCTCGACGAACTGGAAGCCGCAGCACCAAGATGTTGTAAGGGTCCCATGGTAGCTTGAAAGCTCCAACCCGAAGTGAATGTAGACAGTGGATGACTGAAGGACGCATGCCATGTCGAAGTGGCGAATATAGCTGGGGTCTGAATGGTTGCTTTAAAGCTCCAACCCCAAGGAGGCAGCAGCCGGTGCGACCGCTGACGGTGCGAACACTCGTTCTGTGTCGATGACGCACAGGCAGTTGTGAGACAGGCAGCGGACGACTTGGGGCTGCAGGGCCGTGCCGAAGACGAGGGACGGCCAGGCCTGCAAGGGCCCGGGGGGCAGGAGCGCGGCTCGCCATAGCTAGTGCATGGTGACGCAACTGTGCTGTGCTGTGCGCCGGGGCCGGACTAGACGTATGACGAAGCAGATTTCCATCTTGAGCTCGGAGCTGGCGCGACTGGAGACGGCGGCCAAGTGGCTTGCCGGACGGCTGGGGCGCAGATAGACGGCTAGGGCGAGAGATGACGAGAGGGTAGACGAAGCAGTGTGTATATTGCCTACTCGCTTTTGAACCAAGCATCAATAAATGCATAAAACTGTCTTGCGTGTCTATTCTATGATTTGAAAGATTTCTTGAAAAGATTTGCTGATTTAAGCGTCGAGGCCGTCGAGCTCGATGAGCTTGATGACGGCCTTGATGATGTCGTCATCGAGAGAGGGGTCAGCGGGGGGTGGAGAGTCGGAAGAGGGGTTGTCGGCGGCAGCACCGATGCGGCGGGCGATGAGGTGATCGACCATCTGGCGGAGGCGGGCGACGAGGACGCCGATGCGGGCCCAGCCGCGGAGGCGCAGCCAGCCGTCGACGACGAGGCCGCGGCCGAGGGTGTCGAGCTCGATGGGGCCGGAAAAGAGAAGGAGGGTGTAGGCGTTGAGGGCTGGGGGTCAGCAAACGAGCGAAGCGAGGAAAAAAAGAGAACGTACGGGTGAGGTCGCGGATGAAGACCTTGGAGGTGGCCATGAGGCGAAAGTAGGAGAGGAAGGCGGCGCGGGCGGTAAAGGCCTGGCTGTCAAAGAGGGTGCTGCTGGGGTGGACAAAGACGCGGCCGTGGTCGCGGGCAAAGTAGCGGATGGTGCGGGCCTCGGGGTCGAGGGCGACGGTGCCGGAGACGCCGGCGGCGAATTTCTGGTCGGGCAGCTGGATGCGGACGATCTGGGGGGCAAAGGCGGCGGCGGTGAGGGCGCGCAGCAAAAGGTGGTTGCCGGCCTGGCCGTCGTCGTCGCGGGTGCCGCGGATGATGCGGAGCTCGCGCAGGGCGGCGTAGAGCTGGGTGCGGGTGGCGGCAATGTCGGCGAGGGCCTGGGGCGAGAGGAAGCAGTCATCGCAAAAGGCGCGGACGGCGCGGGCGTGGACGCGGCCGCCCTCCTGGGCGACGAGGGCGTCCCAGCGCAAGACGGCGGCGAGGTCGGTGAGGAGGTCGCCGTCGCCGTGGTGGCTGAAGCGGGCGCGGGCGGCGCGGGCGTCGTCGCGGCGGTCGGGGGGCGGGGTGACAAAGGGGCTGCCGCGGGCGGCGGAGAGGATGGCGGCGACGGTGACGCAGGGGTGCAGACAGCCAAAGAGGGCGCCGAGGACGATGAGCTTGCCGCAGCGGAGGTCGGCCGGGATGGCGGCCAGCTGGCGGCCGAGGGCGGTGAGGGCGAGGGCGTCGCCGTCGAGGACGCCCATGCGGCGCAGCAGCGAGAGCGCAGCCTCGACGGCGGCGACGGCCGGCGGCGTCGGCGCCCGGGCCAGAAAGCCGGCCACGTCGGCGACGCCCATGGCGCGCACGGCCAGGCACAGCTGCTCGAGGGGCACGCGGCGCATCTCGGGCTCGGGGCGGGCGGGCATCTGGGCCTCCTCGAGCTGCTGGGTGTACAGCTTGTAGCACTTGCCCGGTCGCACGCGGCCGGCGCGGCCGCGGCGCTGCTTGGCGGCGGCCTGGGAGACCCAGGTGTCCTCGAGGCGGCGCATGCTCGTCTGGGGGTCGAGGGTGGTCTCCTTGACGCGGCCGCTGTCGACGACGGCGACAATGTCGTCAATGGTGATGGACGTCTCGGCCACGTTGGTGGCCACCACCACCTTGCGGCGGCCGGCCGGCGGCGGCACAAAGACGCGGCGCTGCTCCTTGGTGTCGAGCGAGGCGTGCAGGGGCAGCACGTGCAGGCTGCTTACGTCATCAGACCGCAGCAGGCTGCACACCTGGCTGATCTCGGCCACGCCCGGCAGGAAGACGAGGATGCCGCCGGTCTCGCCCGTCGCCGCCAGCTCCTCGTCAATGGCCCGCACCGTGTCGGCGACGAGGCCGTAGTGGACGCGGCTGCCAATCTTTTGAATGGCCTTGCGGACGGTGTCGTCGTCGGGCGAGGCGGCCGTGGTGGCGTCCAGCCCAAAGCCCGTGGCGCGGATGACGTCGTCCAGGTACAGGTCGTCGACGGGAAAGGTGCGGCCGGCAATCTCGACGGCGCCGACGGAGAGCCCCTCGGAGGCAAAGTAGTCGCAAAAGGTGGCGGCGTCGAGGGTGGCGCTCATCAGCACCAGCTTGAGGTCGGCGCGGGCCCGCAGGACGTCGCGCAGCAGGCAGAGCAGAAAGTCCGTGTCCAGGCTGCGCTCGTGCACCTCGTCAATGACAACGTGGCTGACGTCGGCCAGCGCCGCCACCACGCCGGCCATGTCGCTGCCGCCGGACCCGGACCCGGACCCGGAGCCCGCCATCTGCAGCCGCCGCAGCAGCACGCCCGTGGTCACAAAGGTGATGCGCGTCTTGCCCCGCGTCGTCCGGCTCTCGCCCCGGATGGTGTAGCCGACCTCGTCGCCGACGCGGCTGCACCGCTCCTCGGCCACCCGGTCGGCCAGACCGAGGGCCGAGATCCGCCGCGGCTGCGTCACCACAATGTTGGCCTGGCCGCCCAGCCCGCGCCCGTACAGGTCGTCGAGCACAAACTGCACCGCCTGCGTCGACTTGCCCGACCCCGTCTCGCCCGCCACGATCGTCACCTGGTGCGACCGCACCGTCGCCACGAGCGTCGCTCGCACGCCCCACGCCGGCAGAAGTTTTCGCTGACTAATCATCTTCTGCAAGGCAGGTGCGTCCTGCCGCTGCTGCCACGCCCGCCGGCTGTCCGCGTCCTCTGTCCACGTGACCGCGGCTGGCTGACGCGGCGCCCGGCGGACCCCTCGGCGGGGATCCGCGGTGGGCGACGGTGTCGACGCCGGCTCGGACGCCGCCGATGCGGCCGCGGCAATGTCGCGCAGCGGGCCCGGGCGGGCGACGATGGCGTTGACGTGCTGCTGGACCCAGTCGACGACATAAAAGAGCTTCATCTCCTCGTCGGCCAGCGCCTCGGCCGCGTAGGCGAGCGCCTGCCGGGCGATGCTCAGCCGGATGTAGGCCGGCAGCTGCGGCGCCACCACGGCCACGAGCAGCTCCGCCGGGTACCGCGCCGACCGCCGGAACTGCAGCGTCGTCTCGACCGCCTTGCGCGGGCCGTCCACCACGTCGGCGATCTGGATGGCGCACACGTCGGCCGACGGCCGCGCGTACAGCGCGCTGCCGTACACGGACTCGAGGCTGGCCAGCTCGGCCTCCCAGGCCTCGTCCGCCGACGCGTAGGAGACGGACAAGGCCGGTACCGGCGCTGAATCGCCCGTGAGAATGGCCTGCAGCGCTGCTGCTGCCACCCCCTCGTCGCCGCCGCTGGCGTCCAGCACCTTGCGGACGAGGTCGGTGGCATACCCCCCCTGGGCCAGGCGGCCGATGGCGCCCTCGCGCCGCAGGTCCGTGGCCGCCACGGACACGCCGGCCGTGTAGCTCTCCGGCAGCGCCCAGCGCGGCAGGTCGTCCTCGGGCACGTGCACCAGCAGCCACTCCAGCGTCTCTTCGCGGTCCTTGCACGCCGCCGCCGCCTCTTCCACGTGGCTGCGCCGGAACCCCAGCCGGCTGAGCTCCTCCACCACCGCCGTCCGCGCCGACGCCGCCATCGTCACCCCGTGCGCGTTCCATACCGACGCCCGCCGCAGCAGATCCTCCACCACCGAACGCGTCCGGCCCCCCATCTCGATCTTGGGCACGTGTGTCCAGCCTTTCATCGGATTGCTGCTCTTGCTTCCGCTGCCACCGCCACCGCCACCACCACCGCCCAGTGCCGACAGTCCCGCCGCCCCCGGCTGGCTCGCCGCCTTTTCGCGGGCCGCCTGCAGCTCGGCCCGCTTCTTCTCGGCCGCTGCTTTGGCCGCGGCCCGGTCGCGCAGCGTCGCAAACGGGTCGGCGTCGTACAGCCAGGCCTTGCCGGCCTGGACGTCCTCGGCCTTGAGGGTGCCAAACGTGCGCCACAGCTCCTTGTACGCCGGCGGCAGCATCATGTGCAGGTTCTTCATGCTGCAGACCCGGAACAGCCCGTACGTGGCCGCAAAGTGCCGCGCCTCCAGCGCCGTCGCCTGCATCGCCAGGTGCGCGTGGCTCGGCGGCAGCTTGAACGGCTCCAGCTTGGTCATCTCGCCCGTCTTGTGGTTCTTGGCGCTCAGCGACACGAAAGCCGAAAAGCCTTCCTTGTTTTTGCGCTGGGGATTAGCACACTCGGAAAAGGAAAGAGAGAGAGAGAGAGAGAGAGAGAGTACCACGTCGTAGTCGGGCCGCTCCCACTTTTGCTTCTGGCAGTGTTCCGACAGCAGGTTCACCGGCAGCTTGCCCGTCCACGATGCTCCGCCGATGATCTGCTTCACCGTCGGCTTGGGCGGTCCGTCTGCTTCTGTTTTGGCGGGTGGCCCTCCACTGCCACCACCACCACCGCCACCCCGTCCCTTGCCCCGGCCGCTCCCTTCGCCGGTCGAGTTCGTAAACACGATAAAGTCGCTGTCCGCCGGTGCTGTCGACCCCGCCGCCGTGCTGGCCTTCTTCTTGCCACTGCTGCCGCTGGCTTTGGCCGGCGGGCCACCGCCCGCCTTGTCCCTGCCTTTTTTAGGAGGCATCCTGCCTGAGCCGTCGGTGTGTCTCCTGCGGCATGGGAATCGCAGACGAGAGGGCAGCTGGGCGACACGTGCGTGGTGGCTTGTCGAGCAGCTCTTGGTGGGCGAGTTTGGAATTTTCTCATCGCTTAGTCATGTTGCTTACGATATAATCCCGGTACTAATAACTGCGAAATAAGCTAAAGCGGTGTAATCCTGCAAGCTTCAGAGTCACAGCACCATGATCGACCTTGGGCTCGCACGCATCAGCCGGCTGCTGCAGCACGGCCCGCCGCCGGCGTGGAAGGCAGTGCACGTGGCCGGGACCAACGGCAAGGGGTCGGTGTGCGCATACCTGGCGGCGATGCTGCACGCGCGCGGCATCGCGGCCGGGCGGTTCACGTCGCCGCACCTGGTGGACCGGTGGGACTGCGTGGCGGTGGATGAGCGGCCGGTGGCGGAGGCGGTGTTCCGGGCGGCCGAGCAGGCGGTGGTGCAGCGCGACAGCGCCGAGCAGATCGGCGCGACCGAGTTTGAGCTGCTGACGGCGACGGCCTTTGCCGTCTTTGACCGGGCCGACGTGGCCGTGGCCGTGGTCGAGGCCGGCGTGGGCGGCGCCCTGGACGCGACCACGGCCATGCGGGCCACCCGCGCCGTCACCGTGCTCACCCGCATCGGCCTCGACCACCAGGGCCTGCTGGGCAGCACCCTGGCTGCCATCACCCGCCACAAGGCCGGCATCCTGCGCGCCGGCGTGCCGTGCGTCGTCGACCCGGCCAACAGCGACGGCGACGGCGATGTCGACAAGACCATCCGAGACACGGCTGCTGCCGTCGGTGCCCCCCTCGTCTACCCGCCGCCGCTGGCCCAGCTGACCGGCGGCGACAACCTCGGCCTCGAGCCGCACCAGCGCGCCAACCTGGCCTGCGCCTATGCCGCCTTTCGTCTGGCCGTCGGCGACTCTCCTTCTGTCACCGACACCGACGACGCCCGCCGCTTCCTCGCATCTATCGTGAAAAACGTCCGCTGGCCGGGCCGTCTGCAGCGCCTCGACGTGGGGCCGCTGCTCGGCCGTCCAGGCACGGCTGTGGCGCAGCCTGCTCTGCTGGACGGCGCTCACAATCCGCAATCCGCAGACGTGCTGGCGTCCTATGTGAGCGCGCACATTCGGGGGACCAGCAACAACAACATCACTTGGATCCTGGCCGCCTCCCACGGCAAGGCCCTCGACGGCATTCTGCGCCCGCTCCTGCGCCCGGGCGACCGCGTGGCCGCTGTGGCTTTTGGCCCCGTCGACGGCATGCCTTGGGTGCGGCCGACGGCGCCGCAGACGATCCTCGACGCCGCCGCCGCTCTGGGCGTCTTGCCTGGCGACCAGCACGCCCCTGAGCCCGGGCCGGACCAGCTCGCGTCGGCTGTGCGCTGGGCCGTCTCGACCAGCGGCCAGCCCCTCGTCATCGCCGGCAGCCTGTATCTCGTGTCGGACACGCTGCGGGCGCTGCGGCAGGCGGGTGGCACGACGGGGCTGCCCGAGTAGTCACGTGACACACAAACGTGCGAATGAGTGAGCGAACTGTGGCTGATTCGTCCTACACACCGCCACTGCCACTGCCACCACCACCATGACACCAAACCACCTGGTCGTCGTCTGCGGCCACGGCATCTGGCTGGGCGGCCCGCAGCGCGGACATGACGAGAGCGAGTGGCTGATCGAGGCGTACAAGGCCGGCGAGACGCCGACGTTTGTGGCGCACATCCGGGCGGGCGTGCAGGTGCTGGCCGACGATCCGCGAGCCGTGGTCGTCTTCTCGGGCGGCCGCACGCGGCGCGAGACGGCGCTGTCCGAGGGCCAGAGCTACGCCAACCTGGCGGCGGCCCACGGCTACTTTGGCTTGCTCGACGGTGCTGCTGCTGCGTCGACCGGCCGCGTGCTCGTCGACGACCAGGCTCTCGACTCCTACTACAACATTCTCTTTGGCCTCGTGGCCTTTTGGCGCGCCCACGCCGCCTGGCCGGCCCGCCTCACGCTGGTCAGCCACGCTTTCAAGCGCGCGCGCCTCGTCGACGGCCATTGCGCCGCCCTGGGTTTCCCGCCGGAGCGCGTGCGCTTTGTCGGCAT
The DNA here is from genome assembly GCA_014183025.1 of Harringtonia lauricola. Lineage (NCBI taxonomy): Eukaryota > Fungi > Ascomycota > Sordariomycetes > Ophiostomatales > Ophiostomataceae > Harringtonia > Harringtonia lauricola. The sequence continues at coordinate 947,007 of JACBXF010000142.1, read as the reverse complement.
CAACCCGCCGAACCTGCCGGCCGCGTTTGGCGGCGGCGCAACTTCAGAGACGACCAAGAGCGCCGCCATGCAAGACGCCCACACCATCGTCGACGACTGGGCCGTCGACCCGCACGGCATCGGCCCCCGGCTCGCCGGCAAGCGACGCGCCCGCAACCCCTGGCAGACCAGCCAGCATCTCTTTGCCAGCGACGCCGAGCGCCAGCGCAGCGGCCTGGCCACGCGCATGATTGACGACATGGAGGCCCTGGCCGACGACAGCCCGCGGCCGTGGGAATAGTTTTTTTTTCGTCCTTTAATATACTACATCTTTGCATCCTTGCTCGTTCGTGCGTCTGCCGCCACCGCGTCCACCAGAAACCGCACCGCGTCGTCCACCATGGCCGGCGTAAAGTCGTGCTTGACCCCGGCGTAGACGCGGTCGTCGACGGTCAGTCCCAGGTCGGGCCAGGCCTGGGCGGCCCGCTGCAGGGCCGCGACAAAGGGCGCGCCGATGGCGGGCGGCACCAGCTTGTCGGCGCCGCCCGAGCACAGCAGCACGCGCTTGCCGGCCAGCCGGGCGGCCAGCAGGTCGTGCACGGCCGGCGTCAGAGCGGCGTCGCCGGCGGGCACGGGCGCGGTGCCGTAGACGATAGCTTTGGGGTCGTGGCGCAGACAGGCGTCGACGAGGCTCGGCGGGAAGTCGCGGCTGCCCAAGAAGGGCGTCTGGGCTGTCTGGGCTGTCTGGGCTGTCTGGGCTTCCCGGTAGCTGGCCAGCTTGCTCAGTCGGGCCCGGTCGGACAGCAGGGCCACAAAGTCGGGGCAGCCGATGACGAGCACGGCGGCGGTCAGCCGGGGCTCGGCCAGCAGCAGCTGCCAGCCCACGTGGCCGCCAAACGACACGCCGAGGAACAGGTGCTGGGCCACGGCGAGGCCGTGCGGCAGGTACGCGCCCACGAGGTCCATCAGCAGCCGCGTGTCGGCCGCGCCGCCCATGAGGCCGCCCAGCATGTCCTGCGCGTGCGTCGCGTTGCCCTCGCGCCAGCTGCCGTTGGACGCCGCCCGCTGCAGCCGCGAGCCGTGGTTGCGCTGGTCGAACGCCGCCGCCATCAGCCCGCGCCGGCTGCTGTGCTCCTGTCTGCGGTAGGCGGCGAGGATCACCGCCGCCGTGTCCGCCATGGCGCTGCGGTCGCTCAGCCGCGGGTGCTGCAGCCACAACACCGACACCGTCTCCGCCGTCGGCGCCAGCTCCTCGAGGCCGTACAGGTCCACCGCCAGGCCGGCCATGTGCACCGTCCGCGTCGACACGACCGGCACGGCCGGCAGGCTGGGCATCGGGCTGGCCATGTTGTACAATTACCTGGATTCCAACGTGGACTCGGCTGGGCTACGAAGCGGGGTCACGCTTGATGAATTATATATCACGTGACCGCCCGCCAATCGAGAGGCTCTTGATGACCTCGAAGCCGTCCGGGACAGCTGCCCGTGTTCTCACGCGGGGTTCCGATAAGGACCAGACAGTACGATACCCAGCACAGTTGACTGCGACATCAACAGCATGACGACCGTGACCACTGCCCCCCCCGCCCTCACCCCCGAGCAGGTCGCCGCGTTCGACCGCGACGGCTACCTCATCCTCCCGGATGCGCTGCCGCCGGCCGCCGTGCAGGCGCTGCTGGCCGAGACGGCGCGGCTGCTGGACGGCTTCTCGCTCGAGGGCCACCCGCTGACGCGCTTCGAGACGGGCGACGCCGCGGGCGACCACCACGTCGGCGACGCCTACTTTCTCGAGTCGGGCGACAAGGTCCGCTTCTTCTTTGAGCCCGACGCCTTTGATCCGGCCCGGCCGGGCGAGCTGGCCAAGCCCAAAGCGCGCGCCGTCAACAAGATTGGCCACGGCCTGCACGTCTGCAACCCCGTCTTTCGGCGGGTCTCGGACCCGAACCCGGATCCGGACCCGGACTCGACCTTTGCCGGAGCCCGGCCCGTCGCCCCCATCGCCCGGGCCCTCGGCTTCCGCGACCCGCGCTGCCTCCAGAGCATGGTCATCTGCAAGCAGCCCGAGATCGGCGGCGCCGTGCCCCCCCACCAGGACAGCACCTTTCTCTACACCGACCCCCCCAGCGCCGTCGGCTTCTGGTACGCCCTCGAGGACGCCACCGCCGCCAACGGCTGTCTCTCCTTTTGGCCCGGCTCCCACCGCCGCGCCCCCGTCCGTCGCCGCCTCGTCCGCAAGCCCGCCGGCGGCACCCACCTCGTCGACCACCCCGGCTCGCAGTTCCCCACCGATGCCCACATCGACCCGGACTCCCTCATCCCCCCCGACGCCCAAGACGACCCCGGCCGCTACGTCCTCGGCGAGGTCACCGCCGGCTCCCTCGTCCTCATCCACGGCAACCTGCTGCACAAGAGCGAGAAGAACACCAGCCAGACCGGCCGCATCATCTACACCTTTCACGTCATCGAGGGCGACGGCCCGGCCTACGACAACCGCAACTGGCTGCAGCCGCCCCCGCAAGGCTTCACCCGTCTGTTTCCACATGTCTAGATGACATCTCTAGTCTCGCTTTCAGGCAATCAATAAATATCAAACTGTTGTACAAGACGCGGAACCCTGCCAATACTTTTTGCTCCTCTATCGCGAATATGGGTGGTACCCCCGGCTGCTGCCACCACCACCACCGCCGCCGCCGCTGCCGCCACGCCCCCCACGGTAGTTGGCCCCCGGCCGGCCGGCATTCTTCGGCCCCGTCGGCGCGTTGGCCGGCGGCGCGTGGTTGGGATCCTGCTGCTGCATCCGGTTGCGGTGGAAGCCCCCGCGGCCTCCGCCCTGGTTCGGCTGCGGCACGTCGTCATACATGCCCTCCCACGACGTCGGGCCGCCACCGCCGCCCACCCGCTGGTTCTGCTGGTTGTACTTTTGCTGCTCAAACATCTGCTGCTCCATCGCGTTGTAGTTGCCCTGGCTCCCGTTCTCCGAGCCCCCGGGGCCTCCCGCATTGCTTCCGGCATTGCTCCCGGCATTGCCGCCAGAATTGCTGCCGTTGCCGTTGCCATTGTTGTTGCCACCGCCACCACCTCCGCCCATCTGCTGCTGCTGCATCTGTTGCATCTGCTGCATCTGCTGCATCATCGCCGGGTTCATCGGCCCCATGCCGTTGTTGCCGCCTCCGCCGCCCGCACCCCCTCCTCCTCCTCCTCGGCCCATCTGCTGCATCTGCTGCATCTGCATCATCTGCATCATCTGCGGGTTCATCCCCATCCCGTTCATCCCCCCTCCGCCCATGCCGCCCATGCCGCCCATGCCGCCCATGCCACCCATGCCACCCATGTTCATCATGCCGCCCATGCCGCGGCTCATCGCCGCCTGCTGCTGCATCATGGCAAAGTACTGCTGCATCCGCTGCCAGTACTGCGCCATCATCTGCGGCGTCATCCCGCCTGCCGCCCCGGCCGCCTGTCCGCCGCTCTGGTCGTCCATGCTACCGCTGCCGCCCTTGCGGAACTTGCCCGGCCCGCCGCGCCGCGAATCGTCGTCGTCCCGCAGGTTGCCGCGCGGCTGCGCCTTCTTCACTTCGATCATCTTGCCGTGGATCTCTAGGTCCGCCGTCAGACATGCGTCCACGCCGGCCTCCGACTCGAACGTAACGAATCCAAAGCCGCGCGGCCGCCCCGTGTCCTTGTCCATCATCAGCGTGGCGTCCACCACGCGGCCGAACTGCGCAAAGTATTCCTTGAACTCCTGGTCTGTCGTCTCCTGGGACACGCCGCCAACAAAGATCTTGGACGTCTTCTCCTGCTCATCGCGGGGAATGGCTCGTTTCGGATCAATCTGTTGTTCGTCAGCATTGGCATTGCCATTGAGGTTGGCGTCCGGGGGAAACACCCACAATCTTCCCGTCTAGGTAGTGCTCTTTGACCATGACAATGTTGACCGTCTTGGGGTCCTTGAATGTCAGGAAGCCGAAGCCACGCGACCGTCCCGTGGCGCTGTCGCGCATTACAGTGCACTCGAGAACCTCGCCAAATTGCGAAAAGTACTCGCGCAGCGATTCTGTTGGTCAGCAGGCGTCCTGTGTTTTTGTTGGGAAGAGCGAGCATACGGTCTGTGGTCTCCCAGTTGAGGCCGCCAATGAACATTTTCCTAGAAAGTTAGCATCGTCCATCAGTCTCTCTCTCTCTCTCTCTCTCTCTCTCTCTCTCTCTCTCTCGCAAAGCATCAAGCGGAACAAGAAAAACAACAAGGCTGGTGAGCACGTCAAAGAGGAAAAGACTGAGGGAATCCATGGCGAGGTCGGCCAGCATCAAAGGCGCTAGAAGGCAGCTTTGCATATTTGACCGACCGTTGTACGCGAGGGCAGGCATCCTTGGTCGCCACTGCAGGCCTGGCAGACGGCGACGGCGACAGCGACGGCGACGGCGACGGCGACGGCAAAACACGCAGCGCGACAGACTCGGTGTCTGACTCATCAAGAGGAATGTAGTCGGAGGGCGCATCGAGGTTCAGATCCGGAGGTAGAGTCCGGGAGATATGCGACATGATGACGATGATGGACAGCGACAAAACATGGGAGATGATGACAAAAAAATCCAAAGCGGAAAAAGTGAGGCCGGCATGAGCAGAGGAAGACACTTCGACATGAGCAGAAGAAGAAAAGGGCGTCCCATCGGAAGAGAACAGCATGCGGATCGAGGGACAAACGACCTGTCATCCTTCCTCGGGGCATCTTTCTGCTTCCTCGGGTTGATGTTCTTTTTTTGCTGACGTTTGTTTTCTTTTTTCTGTCTCTCTCTCTGTGTGTTCTGTCTCTTTCTCTGATATGGTTTAGAGTCTTCTCTCTTACAAGTCTTTGCTACCGTCAAGCTAAGTACTTGTCTCGAAATGCTAGCCGTTCTGTCTGGAATCGTCTGTTTCTGTGTGTACAGCTTCGTGTGGACCCCTCTGCCCAGAGGCACACACGTAATGCGTCTGGTAAGCTATAATAGAAAGCAGTACGAGAAAGCACAGACGTGAAAAAAAGCGTCTGGCTCCCGTTCTGCTTGGAATCCTTTTAGAGGCGGATATGGTGTTCCTCGCTCGTCGTCGTATCTGAACCATCGGTTCTCTTTCATTCTTTCATTTTTTTTCGCTGGCCACCACTTCGACCTCTTTCCAGTCTTGCCTTGCCATCCAAATGCAGCTGCCATCCATTTCGAACCCGTGCTGCTTCTTTGCTTTCCAGATCTTGCCATATGTCCGCAGGAAGAGCCTCAACCATGCCTTTGCCAAAGCGAATGCGGTATACGCAAACATAAAAAAAAACACAAATCACGGGATGCAGTACGATGCGAACGGGGTGAGAGAAAAAAAGTAGCCAAGGAATATAAACTTACCCGTCCTCCTTGGAGTTGGGCCCCCGACTCAGAGGTCCGGCATGGTGGTGGACCGGGGGGTGGGCAACGGGGGCTGGGGGCTCTGCGTGCTGGTTGCTGGCATTGTTATTGTTACTACTGCTGCCGCCGTTGCCCAGGTTGAAGTCCACCTCGTCGTCGTCGTCCTCATAGTCGTCTCGCATGTTGTCGTCGTAGCCACCGCCACCGCCGCCGCCGCCATTGGCACCGTCCTCGCCATCTCGGCCAGCGTATGCTCCAGAGGACGCTGCAGCTGGCTGTGCGGGGGTGGCCGTGGCTGTTGACGACGCAGCGGGTGCAGCAGAAGCCGCGCTGGATGTCGCCGCCTTGGTCGGCTCGTCGTCGGCGTACCTGGGGAGGAGTCAGTCAATTGGCCTGATGCAGATTGGGAGCGGATGGCTGCCATGGAAGCAAGCGGGTTGAACGCACAGGTCGGCAAAGAGCTCGTCGTCAAAGTTGTCGGGCTCTGCCATCGTAGCGATCGAGACGCGGTCTGGGAAGAGAAAAGAGGACAAGCGTAGGGGAAGTAAGAAAAAAAGAAGGGGGGAAACAAGCAAGAGAAAAGCGAACGACGAAGAAAGGTGAAGAAGAAAAAAAATTAGTGGATATGGGGTCGAAGAATTCGTCTGGAGGCGGTGCGACCGGAGATGTTGACGCGTGGTGACGAGGGAGGAAAAGGAAAGGGAGCAGAGAAATGCAGAAGAACAAGAAGCAAGAACTTTGGGGTCCCGCTTTGCGCTTTGGGGGCGGGACGAGCTTGTTCGCGGCTGCCTGAGGCATGAAGAGAACTCTCCCCGCAAGTCGGAGCCGACTCCGCTGCAGAGAGAGTTGTGGCGTTGATGTGTGGCGGTGCGCACTTGAGGCCCTCCCCCACGTAATCAGGCCATGGTTGTGCTACTGAGACATGGATGGGCACTGGTGTGGTGGTGGTACTTTGGAAGCACCAGTCCGAAAGGAGGGGGACCAACAAGGCAGCGACGTTTTTCCCTGTTTTTCTTGGTCTTGCCCCCCTCGTCACCTCGCTCTTTCCTCCTGTTGCTTTTGTTTGCGCATGAGCGGTTTTGCCGTTGGAGCCTGAGGAATTGCCTTTCCCAGCGCAGTGGACACTTTTTTGATGATACGCCTCTTTTCATACGACCTCGTGACCTTTGTGACCCTCGCGAAATGACGCGCACCATTGTCTATGGCTGTGCTCTGCTGGCGGCTGCCGGAGGTGAGTTTTTTTGGTTTGTTGTCTTGTTTTCACCCCAGAACAGCACGTCTAACCAGCAAGCGACCGCCACCACCATCGCCTCCAACCTCTTGCCCTCGTGGGTGACCTACACGGCGCCGCCTCCGGCCGGGGGCGGCGACCCCTTCTGGCAGGCGCTGGGCCTGCACCAGAGCTGTTCGTCCGAGGCGCGGCCGACGTGCCGGCCGTTTCCGCACAGCGACCGCGACTGTGCGGCGGCGCTGGGCCCCGGCCAGCAGTACTTTTGCTCCGTGTGGCGCAGCGTGGGCTTTTTGATGGCGCTGGCGCTGGTGGCCGAGCTGGCGACGCTCGTGGGCTTCGTCGTGGTGCTGGCCGGCGGGCGGCTCAAGCGCGAGACGGGCTGGCGCGTGCTGGGCGTGCTGCTGGCCACCGTCGCCGCCGTCCAGACGGCCGCCCTCTCCATCGTCGCCTACCTGCTCGACCACGACGACCGCTTCCTCGTGCCCGGTTGGCGCCTCGACACCGCCTGGATCCTCTGCACCGTCAGCGCCGCCGTCGCCGTCCTCTGCGGCGTCGGCCTCGCTCTCTCTGCCGTGGTGCTGCCGCCCGAGGACGGCTACGAGTTTTTGGACGACTGGATGAGTTCGTGAGCGGACCGATTGCAACGTTTTAATTTTACGGGAATTTGGAGGGGTTTACAACATGGCGTTTTGGGCTTTTGGGCTTTTGGACTGGTCTTGCATGGTACTGGCGTTCTTCTTTCATCAAAGGCGTGTTTCATGATTGCCGTAATTCATAGACCCTAATGAGAGAGAGAGAAATACATCGTAATACATCATCAGAAAGAGAAGAGAACGTCAACACATGAACAGTCCATGACACATTACACATCGGTCCATCACACATCCAATCATCAGTCTTGTCCTTCATCCCCGGCCAACCAGCTTCCGCAACAGACCTTGCAGACCCCTTTTCTTCTCCTCGGCGCCCGCTCTGGCCCGCTCCCGCCGCTCCAGCCGCTCCCGCCGGTGCTTCTCGTCGTCCACAGCGGACGACGGTCCCGCCGACGCTGCTTCGTCGACATATGGCTCTTCGGCCGGCAGTGGCGGCGGCGGCGAAACGTGGCCCGACTCTTCGGGCACATGCTCGGCGTCCTGGCGATGGCGACGGTGGCGGTGGTGCTGGCCGTGCGAGTTCTGCTTCTGCAGCTTGCGCCCGCCGCTGCTGCTCTCGTAGCCGGCCGCGGTACTCGCGCCGGCGTTGTCTTCGGACCGTCGGCTCGAGCCAAAGCGCGAGCGCGTCGTGCTGGACCGCTTGGGCGGCGCATCCGTCCTGCTGGAGCGCGTCGGAGGTCCTTCCGTGGCTGCCTTGTCGCGCTTCTCCTTGGGCGGAGGTGCCGCATCGGCTGCGACCACCTTGCGGATGGGCACGCTGCTCGTGGCGTGCTTGATGTCAAAGAACTTGCGCCCGGCCTCGACGGCACCGCCACCCACTCCACCTCCTCCACTGCCACCATTTCCTCCGGCTGCTGGAGATGGCGCCACGCTGGCTTCAGCCGTCGTCGGCCGCGAGTGGTGGTGACTCGAGTGCGACTTGCGGCGGTCGCGAGCTGCTGATGCATCGGGCAGGACCTCTTTGCCCTTGTTGCTGCTGCCGCGAGACGACGTCGGACGCGACGAGGCCAAAGCACCAGAAACTGCCGCCCCCGTCGCCCCGGCCACTGCCGCTGCCGCTGCTGCCTCCTTGGCTCGCCGCTCGCGGCGGGCGTGGCGCTCAGCCCGCTGCCGGTCGTACTCTTCTCGCTCCTCGGGCGTCATATCGCTGCGGTCACGGTGCACGTGCTGATGCGGGTGAGATAACTTGCGCGGCGACGATGCGTTCGAGCTCATCGAGAAGCCGCTGTCCTGCCGCTTGGGCGTCGTTGGCTGCGAATGGTCCGAAGCCGAGCGCGCCGCAGGGTCACTGTCGGTCCGGTGTCTGTGGTGGTGTCGATGTCTACCGCTGCCGTTTGTCGTCGTGGCGTTGGTGGCACTGGTACCGACGCCGGCACCGGCCCCGGCACCAGCCCCGGTATCCTTGCTCGGATCGCGGCTCGAACGAGACGACGAGTGATGACTCGACGAGTGGTGCTCGCCGCGTGTCCGCACCGATCGCGTCGCCGCTGCCGCTGCCACGCCGGCATCCGGTGTCGACCTAGAAGAGGATGATCTGAGTCTTTCGTCTGTGAAGAGGTCAGCCACAGAATCGCGCAGTGCTCCGTCGCCCCTTGCTTCGCTGTGTTCGGCCACCCCGGTCCCAGAGTCCAATACCAGAGGCACCTCCTCGCCGTCTGCCTCTACCTCCGTTTCCGTTTCCTTCCCCTTCCACGCCTTCACTTCCGCGTCCCCTTCTGGCGTCGCTTGCAGCTTGGGCGACTGCGGCGGACTCAGCACGTCTGCCGTGGCGTAGATCACCACCGCTGCCGCGATCGTCTCTTCCGCGTCCTTGATCGAGCGTCGCTGCTTCTTCTTGACGCTGCGCGCTCGTCCCAGCGCCTTGGCCTTTGGGTCTGCCAGGTCGGGAATCACCAGCGCCGGCGTCGGCGAGCGGAGCAGATCCGTGCTCACGTTTGGATGCGTGGTAAACACTGCCTTCTTGCCCGGGAACACGTCCTCTTTCTCCACCGTCGCAAACGACTCTGAAAGCAGCGCAGCACCGTCTGTCTCGTCTGTCGCCTCCACGAGCTCGCCCGAGGACAGCATGTCGATCGACGCCGGCGACGGCGGCCGCACAGGTCTCTGGTCCGCATGGTGAGCAGTCACCCCGGCCAAGCCGATGCCGCTCAGAACGACTGCGGCGCCAACCGCGGCCGCCGCCACTTTCTCCTCCAGGGATGGCGCGCCAGATAAAGAGGAGCCTGCCGAATCATCTACTTGGACAGCATCAGAAGTCGCGTCTTGCGCAGGAATGTCTCCCGTCTCTGCTGTGGGTTCCTGCGGATACTTTTCAGGCAGCGGCTCCGGTGCTGGAACTGCTGGGACGAAGACAGGCTCTTCTGTTGGTCCGGAAGAAGCCTCGTTGTCTCCGACAGACTCGAGTTTACGAGAAGGTGCTTCGACCACGCGAGCTGTCTCTGCCGTGGTCTGAATGTCTGACGGGGGCGCGGCCGTGGCGCTTTCCTGGGCTGTTTCCACAGGCTCAGGAGCGACGGGAATATCGCGTGCCTCCTCGTCCGATGCTTCCGGTGTCGTTGAGTCTTTGACATCTTCGGTGGCTACTTTGTGGTCGGCCTCGGCATCATGACTCTTTGCGGCAGGCGTCGACTCTGTCGGAGCAGTTTCTTCCTCACCAGCAACTTCGGCAGCCCTTTCAGAGAGCACCGCTTCAGTTGCCAGCGCGGCCGTCTCGGCTGAGACAATGACAGCTGATTCGTCAAGGGTCGATGGTTTGTCCTTGTCCTTGTCTTGCACAGACGCTGCCGGTGCCGACGCATCGTCGTCTTCTTTGCCGGTAATGATCACGGTGCTGTCTTCGACTGCAGCAGGCACTACTTCTTCGACAGGATGGTTGTCCGGGATGACGAAGCTCTCCTGCAGCTCTGTTGTCTCTTCGACGAGAACATAATCCTCCTCCAAAGGTGCATGGGGGGTAGCTTCTGCCGAGGCTGGCGCAGGCGTGACGACCGACTTGGTTACAGACTCGGCGATCGACTCGACGATAGGTTCAGGTTCTCCCGGAGGGATTTGATCGGCAGGCTCGGTTTCCGCGGAGATATCAACAGGCGCTTCGGCAAGTTGTTCCGTGTCAGCCTCGGGTTCGGCAGCAGTTGTGAGCCTTGTTGTTTCTACGTCATGGACTCCCAACGCTGGCTCGGGGTTTTCTGGTGCCTCCTTGGACTGGAGTGGTGCGTCTGTTTTAGCAGCTGGTGCCTCTTCAGCAGCGAGCTCGTTTCCTGTAGGTAGTAGAGCATCGGCAGGTGCTGCTTCAAGCTCTGCTTTCTTTTCTGCGTCCGGGGATGCCTCGGATGGAAGCTCCTCTGTTTGAATTTCTTTTGGTTCTGTTGCGTCTGTTGGCTTGTTTGTTGGCGTGTCTGTTGACTTGTCTGTTGGCTTGTCAACCGGTTCTTCGGCCGGTTCATTTTCTTGTGACGATATCGGTTCAGTTGGAACAGAGCTGGAGACGGTGCCAGTCTCTACAGCCTGCTCCTCTTCAGTTGGAGTCTCATTGATACCCTCTGTCGGTTCTTCAGTTTGGGTTGTGATCGTTGCTTCCGGGAGCTCATCGGGTGCCTCAACCGGTGACGGATCCTTTGCTATTGCGTCCTCGGCCGGTTCTTCCGTTACTGGGACATGCCCATCAGCGTTCTCGGCAGAGACACTGCGGCTGTGCCCAGGAACTTGACCGTCGTCCAGAACGGCACGGCTTGTATGCAGACTTTTCGTACGTGGTCGCTCAGTAGCGTTTGATTCGTCCAAGCTAAGATCAGGTTTAATGTCAGCAATGACAAGACCTGGCTCGGATGCGGCTTGGCTTTCCGCCGCGGGTGGTTCGGCTGCGACGTCACCTTCTACTGCCACGACAGTCACGGCGGCCGCAACAACAGCAACTGCTGTCGCTGTCACTGCGGACGACGCTTCTCTGGGCGGTGGTCCAGCAACAGCAAGCTGAGTGCCCACAGGTTGGTCGACGCCTTTGGCGGTTTCGGTGACACCGTCCGAGACCAGCGGGCTGGTGTCGATCTCCTTGTGCGAGGAAATATCTCGAACAGATCCACCTTCCTGGTGTCCGGCTTGTGTCGTTGGCTCGTCCGCCGAAGCCGTCGCTTTCCGAGCAGTCTCCTCAACAGCGGCGAGTGCGAGTGCCACAGCAATTGGCTTGTTCGTCGTGAGTTCTGCAATTTCGGTGTCCTTGGTTGTCTCGGCTGGTAGCACTTCAGTGTCTGATACTCCACGAGAAACTCCAGTAAGGCCTTCTGCAGCCGGGGCTTGCTTGTCTTCACTGGAATCGTCTTCCAGAAGAACCCCAGCCTCTTGCTGTTCGCCCTTCCGTGGCTCTTGAACCTCAGTGGCTTCTGGCTCTGGATCTGTGGTTTTCTTGTCTTCAACTGACAGCTCAGCAGCCATGGAAATAGTGGCTGTGGCTTCTTCCAGCTCGACAGATGTCTCAGGGACAGGGACAGCCTCAGAATCGATAAAATCGACAGCAGCGTCCTTCGGCTCCTCTGCAGACGCGGGTTCTGCAACAGCTTCAGGAATTGCAGTGGACGTCTCAGTAGTCGACGCGGCTTCCACAAGAGCTGCTTCCTCTGCGGGAACAATCTCCTTGCTGATCGCCTCTGCAACAGGGGCCTCCTCCGCGGCAATTTCGGGGGCTGAAGTAGAATCGTTCTCGACAGCAAGTGTCTCGTCCTTTGCTTCGCTGAGCGGTTCAGCGACAACCTCGGCGACCTCGGCGCTTTCGACAGCAGTCTCGATGGCTTCTTCGTGCCTTTCCGACTCGGTAATTGTTGTCTCTTCCTTGGCCGACGTTTCCTCAGCTAGAACAGGCTCGTTCACCGGTTCCACAGGAGCAACCTTGTCAACCTCGGCAGATTCTTGAGGCGTCTCGGGAACAACAGTGTCTTCAGCGACCGCAGCTGGTGGCGCGGCCTCGTCGGCAAGCCCTTCCTTTGGTGCTTCAGGCTCTGCTGGCGATTCTGCTATCGGCTCCGGCGACAGGTCCTCTGTCACAACCGCCGAAGCCTCGTCCTTGGCGGTCTCTTCGACTGCAGAGTCCTCGATTGAAGGCTGCTCCTCAGCCTTGGGTGAATCGTCAACAGGCTTATCTGAAGACTCGAGACCAGAAGGAGATTCCTCTGCTGGTTCAAGAGCTTCAGCTGGCTTCTCGGCCTCTGTCGACCCAGCTTCAGGCTGAGTGCCAACAATCTTCGCAGCGTCTTGCTGGTCTGCCTCCTCTGGCGTCTCTGCGGTCGGAGCAGGAAGTTCCTCCGCTGGCACTTCCGTGCTGGCCTTGTCTGCCACCGCAGGCAGCTCCTCCACAATGACCTCCGAAACGACCTCTGGAATGGCATCGGGGGCAGCTGCAGTTTCCGCTTCGGCTGTCTCGGGAACCGCTGCTTCTTCAGAGGCCGTCGGCGGCTCCTCGGGCAAAGAGGCAGATGCAACAAGCACGTCTTGGTCACTCAATGGCTGTGGCTCAGAGGCAACTGCGGCCGGCTCCTCCTCTTTCTTTGCATCGGCTGGATGTGAATCGCCTTCAGGTTCCTTCTCTTCAGGTTCCTTCTCTTGCAGACTCTTCTCCTCCGCCTCCTCCTCGACTTTCTCGTCTTGGTGCGCAAAATCAAAGTGTCTGGGGTCTACCTCACCTTTAGAGCTTCGCCTTTTCTTCTCTGTTGCATCATTATCTTTGCCCGAGACCGACTTGGGAATCGGTCCCACGGAATCCTTGCTTTCCTCCTCCTCGGCCGCTTTCGCTTTCTTCTCTGACTCGTCAGGAACTGCTTTGCTGCCGTCCTCCGGAACGGCTTTTTCTGCTAGAGGCTCCTTGACTTCGTCAGCAGGTTTGTCAGCTGGAGACTCCTCGCCTGCTTTCGCAGGTGCTTCCTCCTCTTTCTCCGCCGGTGCTTCTGCTGGGGTTTCTGCAGAAACCTCTGGGCATTCTTCCTTTGGTTCTTCCTTAGGCTCTTCCTTGGGAGTCTCCTCTACAGCTTTAGTCGGAGCCTCCGCTTTCTCCTCCTTAAGCGCTTCTTCGGGAGCTTCCTTCGGCGCCTCCTTGGGAGTCTCCGCAGGTTCTTCTGCCACATCCTTCTCAGGAGCCTCGACAGCCTCAGCAGCCGTCTCGACAGGGATTTCGGCGGGCGACTCGTCTGGCTTGTCCTCGGACTTCTGCGCCGGAGCTTCAGCGGTCGTCTCTGCCGTGACATCTTTGGCTGTCTCTGCCTCAGGCTCAGGAGTTGGCTCCGCAGTGGCCTCCGCAGACACCTGGACAGCTTTCTCGGCAGGCTTCTCCGCTGGCACCTCTTCAGGCGCCTCGGCCGATGCCTCCTTTTCGTCTTTCGCGGGTTCATCCTTGGATGTCACGGCTTCGGTAACTACAACTGCGGCAACTGCGGCAACTGCGGTAGCGGCGGATATGACGGCCGCAGTTTCGGCTGTGGCGTCCTTGTCTTCAGCCTTGTCCTTGGCTCCGTCGTCCTTGGGTACAGCTGCCTCTGTCTCGGTTTCCTTCTCAGCTGGAACAGACTCGTCTTCGACTGCAGGCTTTTCCTCTGTAGAAGGAGCAGTCTCAGTTTCGGCGGCTGCTTCATTGGGTTCCTCGGCGACTGTCTCCGTCTCGGGCTCAACAGATTCGGATGCTTTGTCGACCGCAGCATCGGTAGAAGGTGCAACAGACTCGGTGGAATCACCTGCAGGTGCTTCTGCAGCAGGCTCAGATGCTGCTTCAACAGGAGCATCAGATAATTTCTCTGCTGCAGAATCAACGACTGCTGGCACTTCCTTCTCTTCGGAAGCAGGAGAAGGCTCTTCGCTCAGCTCTTTGCCTCCCTCGTCCTTGGACTCGGCAGTATCCACAATGTCCTTTTCGGCGGGAGCCGGTGCTGGCTCGGAGGAGTCCTCAGCTGAGACATCGTTGGGCTCAATCTCTGCCTCCTTGTCGACGGCTGGCTCTTCCTTTGCAGTCGGCTTGTCCGTATCTGCCACTGCTTCAGGCTCCGCTTCGACTGCCTTTTCAGCGGCCTCGGGAGATTCAGCAGCATCGTCCTGCTTCGTCTCAGATGCCTGGGTCTCAGCTTCTGCCACAGGAGCTTCTGCCTTTTCTTCTGGCTCAGCGGGTGCAGAGGTCTCTTCAATAGGCTGCTCCTCGCCTTCGACGGGTGTAGGTTCGGTAAGGGCAGCAGCAGCTTCAGGTTCAGCTTTCTCCTTGTCGTCGGCAGTAGGTGGGATAGTCTCTTCTGGAGCAGCAACTTCAGTCTCAGCAGCAACAGCAGCATCGTCCTTCGTGGCAGCTTCAGGAGCCTCTTCGGCAACGGCACCATCAGCGGCAGGTTCTGGCTTTTCGTCTTCCACGGCATCTTCAGAGTCGGGCTTCGAATCGACTTCCTTCTCAGCCGGCTTGTCAGCTATTGGAGCAGCCTTCTCATCTGGTACGTCCGCTTCCGTGGCGTCGTCCGTGGCCTCCTTTGGAACATCATCGGTGGCGGCTGTGTCGACTGTTTCCTCTTCTGCTTTGACAGGAGTAGCTTCTGGGTTTTGTGCTTCCGATGGTTTGTCCTCGACAGACTTCTCCTCAGCAGGCTTGTCTTCTGCCTCTTTCGCTGGCTCTTCCGATGACTTCTCTTCCGGCTTCTCAAGGTTTTCCTCTGTGGGCTCTGCCGGCTTCACCTCCGACTCGGCGGACTTCTTGTCGTCTTCGGATACCACAGTCTCCGCCACAGCGGCTACTGTAGCAACAGCGGCAACGGCGGCAGCTGCGTCCGCGCCCTCGGAAGATTCAGATGGTTTCTCCTCTTTGCCGTCCTTGGCGTCTTCATGCTCGCCCTCTTCAGATTTCTCTGCTGTTGTTTCTGTCTGGATTTCCGGTTCTGCCGGGGGTTCGACTTCAGTAGGCTTCGGGGCCTCCTCAGTTTCGACTGGCGTGGGCTCTTCCTCAGTCTCTTCCTTCGCAGAAGACTCATCCTTTACAGATTCGGTGGGAGCAACAACATCCGCAGGCGTGTCATCGGCAGAGGTCACATTTGCGGAGGCCTCGAGAGCTTCGGTCTCAGCTTCAGCAGCTGCGGCAGGCTCCACGGGGGTTTCTTCAATGGCAGCATCAGGCTCCGTTGGCTCCTCCTTCTTGTCTTCGACAGCTGGTTCGTCTTCCTTTGTCTCCACAATGGGCGTGGATTCCTCAGCCTTGGGTGCTTCAGCTGGAGCCGAGTCTTCGGGCGTATCTTCTTTTGTCGCAGCAGAGACTTCGGCAAATTTGTCCTCAGAAGGCTTAGATTCGGGTGCTTGAACTTCCTCCTCCTTTTCTTCTGAAGGAGCATCGGCCTCGGCAGAAGTGGGGGGCGCCTCTGAAGATTCTTCAACAGGAGATTTCTCTGCGCCATTTTGCAACTCTTCCGTCGCAAGCGCGTCCTTCTCCTTAGCAGGCTTGGCTTCAGACGTAACTTCTGCAGTCGGCTCCGGGGCTTCCACAGCATCAGGTTCGGGAGCAGGATTTAAAGCAGACTCGGAGGTTGGTGCCTCATCTTCAACCGCTTGTTTCGAAGTCGTCTCTTCTGCTTCGTCGGAGATCTCCGGTTCCTTCTCAGCAGCGACTTCGACATCAGCAGCCTTAAGTTCAGACACCTCTTCTGGTGCAGGCTTCTGGTCGGCATTCTCCTCAGGAGAGTCGGCTTCGCCGTCAGCAGCAACGACGGCGGCAACAGGCTCAGCGGCTTCCGCGGACTTTGGCTCTTCTGCATCTTCCTTGGCACCTTGCTTCAATTCCTCCTTTTCGGCATCGACAATCTCTGAAGAAACAGGTTCTGGAGTAGTCTCTACCGCTGCAGGGGCTTCAGCGGTGATCTCGACAGATTTTTCAGCCGGAGTCTCCTCGGGCTTCTCGGCCTCCTTGCTGGAAGATTCAGCTGCTGCGCCAGAAGCGTCCTTCGATTCCTGAGCTGCGATCTCCTCAGAAGGCACCTCCGATTGTGTTGAAGCAGGTGTCTCGTTAGGAGTTTCAGCAGACTTTTCTGCAGGAGCCGCAGGTGTATCTGAAGATACAGTTTCTGGTGTCTCTTCGGCGGGAGTTTCGGTCTTTTCAGCTGGGGCTTCGACTGAGGTCTCGACTGGGGGTTTGGCAGATGTCGTTGCGGGAACTTCTTCCGCCTTGTTCTCGGCAACAGGCTCGGCGGCCGGCTCGGCGGCCGGCTCAGCAGCAGGCTCGGAAGCAGGCTCGGCAGCAGGCTCGGCAGCAGGCTCATCAGAAGAGTCTTTGGGGCTTTTCTTGCCCTTCTTCTTGCTCTTCGACTTTGATGACTTCTTCTCGTTCTCCTTGGGAAAGTGAACGTGCTTTGGAGAAGATTTGGAAGACGAGTCTTCTTCGGTGCTAGGAGTAGCAGTTCCATCTGACTGTTCGGGCGTCTTGGCCTCAGCCGCCGTGTCGCCCTCTTCATTCGAAGTCGTTGGTTCTGCCGGAGGTGGTGCTGGCTTATTGTCGCCAGCGGGTGCGGCTTCCTCTTTAACCTCTTCTTCAGTCTCCTTGGCCTCTTCCTTGGCTGCTGGCGCATCGACGCTGATTTCTGCTGGGACAACTTCTGCTGGAGCAGCTTCGGCTTGAGTGGCCTCGGCTGGAGCGGCCTCGGCTGGAGTGGCCTCTGCTGGAGCGGTTTCTGCTGAAGTGGCTTCCTTCTCGGTGGGTGCAGCCTCTTCGGCTTTGGAAGCTTCAGATTCGGCAGGGTTCGATGCTGTCTCCTCCACCTTTGCTTCTTCGCCGGCAGGTGATGGTTCGGGTGCATCTTTTGGTGCCTCTTCCGTTTTGGTTTCTTTCGCCTCGGCCTCCTCTGGCTTAGCCTCCTCTATCGGTGCATCGGAAGCAGGGGTCTCAGATGTGACCTCGGCAGGTGCAGCTGCTTCTTCCACCTTCTTGGGAGTCTCAGTGGAGGTTTCTTCAGGAGTAGAATTGACCTCGACAGTAGGCGGTTCCGTCGGTGTAGATGTTTCTTCTGGAGCAGGTGTTTCTGGAGCAGACGCCTCTTTGGCAGATGTCTCATCAGCTGGCTTCTCGATGGCTGCATCGAAGGCTGCAGCGTCAACAACAGTTTCGGTAGTTTCTTCAGTGATATCGGTGGCGGCAGCCTCTGTAGCGGGCTTGACGTCGTCCGCTGGTTGAGACATCTCCACTGGCTTCTCGGCTGGCTCAGGAGTAAGTTCTGCTACAGGCTCTGCGGCAGATTCTGCAGCAGGCTCACTCTCGACTTCCTTAGAAGTCTCTGCAAGGACCTCTTTAGGAGCCTCCTCTTGTGATTCGTTTGGTGTCTCCTTGAGAGGCTTCTCTGCAGCTTCCACTTCAGGTTCCTTTGCCTCTTTCTTTGGCGTTTCTGCCTCGGCTTCCTTGGGAGCCTCGGCTGCAGCCTCAGATGGGGCATTCTCTGCAGCTTCTTTCGTTTCTTCTGCTGGAGGTGGTGGTGTAGAATCAGCAGCAACATCTGCTTCCTTGGACTCCGAAACGGCCGAGGTGGTATCGTCCTTGGACTCAGCGGTAGTGGCAGCGGGTGTCTCCTCCGTCTTTGGCTCGGCCGAAGCCGAGGCCCCGGCCTCGGCTGGGGTCTCAGCTAGTGACTTCTCGGATTTTTCAGCTTCGAGTTCGAGTGTCAATTCTTCTAGCTTGGCGGCCGCTTCGGCTTCTAGCTTCAGTTCCGACACCGTCTCGGCCTCTGCTGATTCAAAATTTGTTGCTTCCTCTTGTGAAGATGCAGCAGCGGGGGCAGCCTCGCCAGCTTCCTTCGTCTCCGTGACTTCTGCTGCTGCTACTTCGGTTGCCTCGGGCTCCTTGGTGATGGTAGGCTCTGGATCAACATCCTTCTTCTCGGTGAGTACGTCGGTGGGTGCCGCCGACTGTTCGGCGGCGGGTGGTGTGGCATCTGATTCTTTTGGCACGGCATCCTTGGGGGCGACGTCCTCGGGTGCTGACTTATGGCTCGTCTTGCCGTTGACCTTTCCATTGGTCTCGCCGTTGGTCTCGCCGTTGGTCTCGCCGTTGGTCTCGCCGTTGGCCTCTCCGTTGGCCTCGCCGTTGGTCTTGCCGTTGGTCTTGTCGTTCTTGACCTTGCCGTTCTCCTTCTTCTTGTCCTTCTTGCCCTTCTTGGACTTCTTATCCTTCGTCTTTCCATTTGAGAGCCCGCTATCATCCTCTTCAGGCTCTGGACTAGCTTCAGCAGGCTTATCCTTGGCAGTTGATTCCGGTTCTACAGCAACTTTCGCCGCCGCAGCAGCTTTCTTTTTGGCCGCCCTTTTCTGGTTCTTGGTGAGCGGGACAAGAGCCTCATCCTTCTCGACGTCTATGACCTGGATTAGTTCCTCCAACATTGTGAGGTAAGTGTGATGATGAATGATCACTTACTATCCTTCTTTGGTGATTCTCCGCCCTTGCTCTTATGGCTCTTATGTTGGTGTTTCCGCTTCTCAGATGTGGAGAAGGCAGCGGCATCGGACTCCGGCGGTCCATCTCTGGGGCCTCCTCCAGCAGCGTTGCCATCCCCCTCGCCAGCTTCTTTGCTGACATCCTCGTTGCTGGGCTCCTCGTCATCGTCGTGCAGCTTTAGGAACTGGACGTTGGAAAAGTCTTGCACCTCCACGTCGCCATATTGGGCGACTGCCACGTTTTCCGGGTTGTATATCCGGTCTCCGCTAACATAGACTTCATGTCCAATGGCATGTTCCATTGCTGCTAATCTTGGGTCGACAAGCTCGTCGACAAGCCTCGCTTAAAAAATAAAATGGATATTTTTTTTTTTGGTAATTTTGTCGGTTTCAAGCGCCTCTTTTCAGCAGGGTGCTTGCAGATTCTGTGTGAATAAAAGGATCTGTACTCTCTCTCTCCTCTCGGAAGACTAAGAAAATGTAGGTGAAAAGGTAAAAGAAATTAAAAAAAGGCTCCAAGCTCGAGTAAAAGCTCAAGTGGGCCGGTGAGCTGTCACAGCCGAGCTGCAGCAGGCCAAGCACGCAGCAGATGATGGGGTCCAAGGGGAGTGTTATTAGAGAGCAGGGCTCCGC
Organism: Harringtonia lauricola; assembly: GCA_014183025.1. NCBI lineage: Eukaryota > Fungi > Ascomycota > Sordariomycetes > Ophiostomatales > Ophiostomataceae > Harringtonia > Harringtonia lauricola. Next base: position 927,726 of record JACBXF010000142.1, on the reverse strand, counting down.
GAGAACGTGTAACAACAACAATAACAGATGCAGGCGTCAAATCAAAAGCGGAACAGACCGTAGCCGTGCTCACATGCACCGCAACGTGGAACTCTGCAAACAGCTGAACGCGGTAGCGAAGGCGTCTCGGGAGAGACTGGTGTCCCCGGAGCACAGTGAGAAACAGCGAATCGCGGCGATGTAGGGGAGAGGCCAGGTGTGAGAAATTTAGAAAAGAGAAGAAGAGGAGACGGTGAGGAAATCGCTGGAGGACAGCTCTTGTGGTCGTTCTGGTCAGTCAGTCCGTGCCGCCGGCGGCTGGCAGGGGAGTGGATGAAATGTGTGCTTGGAAGGATAGAGCGGGTCGTTGCATGCACGCGGCTCCAATCATCCACAACTTCGACCAGGGGACACCCCACGTTACAGGAAAACCACTTTGGGAAAGCCTCAAAGCTCAAGCGATCCACGCCTGGGGGTATCGTGCTCGAAGTTAATTGGTGCGAGTAGCAGAGAGCCTGGGGGCCACGTCGTGTTTTAGGCCGGCCGAGTGGGTTGGGCAGACGAAGCCAGCTACGGAACAGGACCGGAAGGAGTGGTACGCGGGGGTGAGAGAGAACAAAAGATGGACAACAACGTTCACGGATGCAACCGAAAGCAGTGGGTAAGAGGAAAAAGAAAATGAATAGCTGCCCAACGCAACGCAGCAGACCAAAGACAGTGCGGTCCGCCACAGAAATCGCACAAATGGGTATCGTAATGATGTAAGTACATGCAGAGAGATATGGGAGGGGAGGGGGGAGTAAAAGCGAAGCAGGAAGAGCCAGAAAGAGGAGCTGGAGAAGGCAAGGGCGGCACGAAAGATGGCGAGGCCGGACGCATACACAGATGGGGTATAACCTGACCATGGTTCGACCAAATGGATTCTTCTCTGGTTTCTGGCCTGCCGCCTTGTTCTCTCAATATCGAACGCGGTTAGAAAATCACTCGTTCGGTCTACTCGTATGCGGTCCTGCACGGGCACGTCCCGGAAGTGGCAGGAAGCAATATCGACCCTGATATCGACTGAGAGCAACAAATAATATGCGGGAGTACTGCAGGTACGCAGGGTACGCAGGGATTCGCCGGAACAGACGGTGAGCAGACAAAACATGTATTTTGCTTACCCGCAAGCCCACAGCCAAGGGGCATAAGACAGATAGCCGCTGGCCATGATTGGCAGGCAACAGCGTCGGGGCAGCAACGGAGGAGACGGAGAAGCGCCAGCGGAGAGCCGGGGGTGTGTGGAATTGGGCGACGCGAAACCAAGAGAAAACGAGGGAAATACTCGCTGAAGATTTTGCTCAGTAAGAGGGGGGGTTGGATGACCAGACGAGACCAAACCTGCGCTGGCACAGTTCTTGGTTCCTGGATTGGTTCGTTTCTGCTTCAAGCACAATATAGAACCATGCTATATTCTGCATGCAGGATGGGGGGGACCAGAGGAGCTTGAGGTGTGGATCAACGGTGGTGTGGATGCGAGGGAGCGAGAGAAAAGAGGAGATGGGAATGGTTCAAGCGGAGTCCAGTGGCCAGGGAGGAGACCAAAGAGGAACGATTGCGAGGAAGGAACAAATATCGACAATTGGGAAAGAACAACCAGAGAGCAAAAATGACCCAACGGCGCGCCTGCCGACCGGTCGATGCACCTGTCGTGTGTTGTCAGCCAGTGGCGCGTCTGCTACGTGGCGGCTTCCCTGACCTATCCGTTTAAACCCGCCTCGCGATACTCGTTCTGGCAGATGCTTGCATATTGGGCTGTATGATTAGTCCGGCAATGGCGACACTGCCCAGTGAGCACGCGAACAGCCAGAAAGAAACAGATTTTTTTTTCGACCAGGGCCTAGGACCCGATCCACCGTCTGACGCATAAAGAGGCAGGGGGGCTGGACTCTGACAAGCTATCTATCTTGGACAGTCTCCACGCATGAAGAAGATCGCCATGGGAAACAATGGGCGGCATGGATATGGGGTGGGGAAAAAAAAAAAAAGATGGATGGCGGAGAAACATGACCACCCACAAAGAAGAAGTGCCGTCGGGCAGCCGTGTGGCACGAATTTGCCGCGCCGGTGGACCGTAGCAGTTGCATCGAATACGTCGCTCGTGGGATATATTGGCCAGCTTGAACTCGTGAAAATGGCGTTTCTTAGCAAGACGAATAAGCCGAGGATGCGTGGCTGGTTGGGGGTGCTCTCGACGGGGGGACCATCAGGCCGCCATGGGGTGAGCAGCGATGGCGACGATCCCATGCCATTGACTCCCATTGACCAGGCAGAAGGCCGAACGCGCAGAGCAAGGTCGTGAAGAGCCTGCCAATCTGATGTAACTTTGGTCAATCGCGCTCGCTTGCTAGCCAGTGGGCCATCCGGTGATACGGAAGCGGTGTGAGCCCATGTAATATTACATTGCGGTGTAATATAAGAGAAGAGAAGCGTGAAGAAAAAATGCAATAGCTGCAAAACAGATATTTTCGCGATCGGCTGTGGTGGAGCACGTGGATACCTGTAGGAAGTAAAAGACACAAATTATACCCAAGGTTCAGAATCGGTAAGGACAGGCTTGTTCAGCTCCCTTGTTCGTCATCGCGACGTAGTATCGTGAAGTGGATTCGTGAAAAGCTTCACCAGCCACACAGCGCCGCACCAGCCATCACCAAAAGATCTACGGAGTACAGAGCGCCCCAAAAAGTATTAAAAATTAAAGATAAAATGAAGAAAAAAACGTACAGCAGCAGGTATTCGCTGGTCGTCACCGACCCAACTACTAATCTGCCGATTGTTGGTTTAACTAGGGGAGAGCGGACGGGATCCCGTGTTCTCCAACATCTATGGCCGTACGTGAAAGATTCTCGTCTTGCTGTGGTATATGTAGCAGAATGCGTTATAATGATATTGATTAAGATGATGCCTCACATGCCGTTTTCCATTACTCTCTGTATTCACTACAGTATACGGACGCCTAGACACAAAACAAGATAAATGATAGCTATGACACTCTCAACCTCTCCAGATGGAACCAAAAGAAGAGCAGAAACAAAAAGGGGCGGGAAGAGCAGGTAACAGCAATAAAGAAAAATATGCAGCCCTACAAGTAACACGCCAACGCCAGCAGCCCTCGGGGCGACGTGCAGGATATCTCTCTGCTCTCCGAGGCAAGACAGCCCTTCCTAAAAACACGGTGAAAAGGAGGCGGCGACAAAAGTGCAGAACGGGGAAGATGAGACCCGGTGGTCCTCCCAGCCTGGTACCTTGTAGCTGGGCGGGTGGAGGTCAGCCGCATGGCGCGAATCGCAGATTTGAGGCTGATGCACGGCAGACCTGCCGCACCTTCCGCCTCGTTGTGCGCCCGACTCGTCCCGTGTGCAGCTGGTAGCGGCACGCGCCGGCCACCTCGCTCGCCACCGCAGCCAGCCGCTGCTTGCCGGAGCCTTGCAGGTCGATCACATGGCCATCTCGGCCTGCAGCTTCCGCAATTCCGCCTCTTCGTCGTCCTCCTCCTGCACTGGAGTCTTCTTTTTGACTGGGACGAGTTAGTAATAAAGACTTGCTTGCAAAAGGAAGAGAAACAGTCCGCAGCTCACTCTCTCCGTTGGCTGCCGCCGGCAGCTTGTGCACCGCGTCTGACACCGGTACCGTGCCGGTCGCCAGCATCTGCTCATCCAGCTGTTCCTGCTGCAGCTGTTCCAGCTCCTCCTCCAGCTCGGTGTCGTCCACGGTGTCGGGGTTGTTTGTAATGGCGATGACAATCTCTTCGCTGAGCGCGTTCTGTTCTTGGATTTTTTCCCTGCAGAGGTTAGCAATGGATACAGCCCAGCACCGTCTCCCACTCCAACAACAGGAACATACATTGTTTCGTCCACCTTCTCTGGCGTCAGGCCGTTGTGGATCTGCTTCATCGCCGCGGCAGCCCGCTCCATCGCCGCCAGCGTCTCCCGGTTGATGTTGGCCGACTCAATGGCGTTGACCTGCTGCTCGAGCGTGCTTATCTGCGCAACTGTCTGCTCCAGGCTGTGCTCGTGCGTCTTCTTGCGCCGCAGTGCCGTTTTCGCCGCTGTCCGGTCAGCCTGATCGCGTTCCCGCCTTGAGTCCCATGCCTGCTGTCCACCTACCAGTCTTGTTTGTCGTCACATTCTTCCGCGCAATTTCCTCCTGTTGGTTTATCTGCTTCTGCAGGTGCTCCTCTCTCTTCTGCAGCATCTCCAGCTGCGCCCGCAGGTCTAGGATCGCCTTCTTCGGCGTATCCTTCTTCTTCTGCGCGGCTCCGCCGCCGAACCATCCCCATACGCCGGACATTGTGCTAGATAACGGGGGCGAAGATTTTCTCTGCAGTTGTCGTCTTATCGACCGATGCTCGATGCTCGATGTCGTGACAGCTCTGGCTTCCTGTAGGCTAGCAAAGGGCAAAATAACGCAGCGACGCCCTGGCAAACACGGCGCCTGTTCGGTGCTCTGATGTACAGCGGCGGATAGAGTCAAGGGGAATCGTGGTGCTGCACTACCTTGCCAGTCGTGGCAGGGCGAGGACGCTGACCGCTATCGGCTCGAAACGAAACTGTACTCGTAATTCTTTGGTGGGGGGAAGGATCCAGGCCAAGTTTTCCCCCTTCCCGATCAACACGGCGATGGAAAATAGGGGAAATGTATTCGTCGTAGGCACGAGAGGCGTTCGTGAAAATGGATCGCGTTGACGCGCGAAAAAGGTTCTAGGTTGTGCGTTGCGCAGAGAAGGAAGAGCCGATAGGTTGGGAAAACGCCTTGGAGGCAATGATAATGGATGATGATGCAACAACGCCAGTGCCCAGGCTGCCACTAGAGATAGCCCGCCACCTGCCTCACCACCAGTCAAACCCCCGCTGTGGCCGGAATGTTCCAACTGATGCATGCACGTGACTATAATTGATTTTTATCTTTTTGCTTACGTCATGTGGGCTCCAAGGCAACAGCACGCATGCCAATTCCAACAAAGCCCTCGATCATGACCATACGTTGGAACACGCAGGCCACTGCCATTGGGATGCCATTTCAGACAGTTCGAAAAAACTGCCAATATCAATAGTTTTGACCACAATCGCACCCCCGTCTGGTCATGTCAAACGGGCCGCCTCCATCTCGTCTCTGTTTTTTGTCAGACCTTCCATCTAAAAGCAAGGGCGACAAAGTCAGGTTTCTAGGATGGTACATCTTCCCTGAGTTTTGTTCCATTGTTTTTGGTCTTGTATTTTTTTTAAAGGCATCGGTGCTGTGATGAATACGGTGCAATCAGAGCTATGCTAACAGGCTGTCGCCAGTGTGAGCTCGTATGCGACCGCCGAGGGCATAGTCGTGCTCCAACATGAATGCCCACGTGCATCTCGCATTCAGGCGCTGGTCAACGTCGACTTGATTCTAGAGAATCTAACGTCAGAACAGCTGCAGGTGGGCGAGTGGGTTAATGTAATCGGATATGTCACAAGTGTGTCGTCCAGTCACGAAACGACGGGTGTTCATGTGCAGGCCTTGTTGCTTTGGTCTGCAGGACCTCTGCATGTCCAAAATTACGAACGCCAACTCACCGACTTGATCGGTGTCAAAACCGGGACTGCTGGGAGCACCGGCAGCAGCATGCCCGAGGCATAGCTGTCAGCGGCCATATTCGGTAATCGAACATGACCTTACTCTCCTGACACAATGGCTTTATGCATTCATCTCGTCATGTGGAAGCCATATCAGCCCAAACGGCGGCTGGCAGAGCAAACTGCCAAATAAGCATCACGAACAACGCGCAATGCGCAATCCGACCCTGCGCGACGTCTTTTCGCTATGTGTCGGGCGAGTTCAGACCGCCTCTTATACTCGTGAGCCCAACAGGGCTTCGAGACGCAGCTTTTTTTTCTGGTGCCCTTTTTTGGTAAGGCGGCCAAACTTTTCAACGTCCTGACCGCACAATGTGCTGTTTCGGCACGGCCCGTGGGATGTGCCACGACGAATGTTCCATTTTGAAGAAAGTCGACGATATTCTGTGCCGTTTATATTGAGAGGCAATTGCCAACAGCGATATGCAAATGGCCGGCGACAGGTCAGAGAGACAGGCAGCGGTGTGTTCTCTGCTCGGACATATTCTCTCTATAAAATAGGTCGGTTTCATTTTGCTGAGTCGAGATATCCAGTAATTTAAACAAGTCAAGTGCCCTCCTCTTTCTTTTCTATTTTTGCCGTTATTCTTATCCATTGCGCCTGTATTCCCTTGTTGCAGCTGTGCGCACCCTAACCCCCTCCCAGCCCCAGCATCCCCTTCTATTGTCACGTCACTTGCTGGAGCTACCGTGGCCACGACGGTCGCGGTGGAGGTGGCGAGATGACACGCGCCTATGACCACTACTCGAGGATGTAGTTTTCGATATGACAACAGGCTGGTGCAGAGGTCTCTTGAGCCCGTTTGCCGAACCGTCTGCACTGCTGGAGGAGCGGGACTTGGCATTTTCTTCCCATAGTTGGGTGGAAAGTTCGCAGATGTCATCAATTTGCTCCTAGAGTTGGTGTGAGGACAATTAGGCCACGCCGAAAGAAACAGAAGCGGAAGTCATCTCACATCTGTTAAGCATGGTCCAGGTGTGGTAATCAGAAACCCGTCTTCGCCCTGCATAGTGTCAGCTCTACTCTATCCCTCGCACGATGGGGCGCGTGTTTGCTCCTACGTTGTTAGTGTATGAGCGAGCAGTGGCCTCTGGTCCCAGAAAATATTGTATTTGAGCCGTGATGACTTTCTTGTGGATTCCTTGGCCAGTAATCCAGTATTGGTTCATTTCCTGCACAGACATTATGTGAAGAAGTGTTGTGATGCAACAGGATGTGCGAAGAACGTAAAAGTAAGTGGGATAATAAAACGACGGATGCCTCAGATGCAAACGTATAAGGAGGGCAAAGAAAAGTAAAGTGCACAGAATGGGCCTTTCAGCTGCTTATGCTGATGTATGTCTGTAAGAATGACTGTGCGAGTATGGGAGGCTGAAGGAAAAATCAGACCAGGCAAGGCGGACACAGCCCCTATTTATGCTCTTTCAGACATTCCCAAGAAGCAGGTTGACGCTACAAGGGCGTCGCACCCAGGTGGAATGAGGTCAAAAATGGGAAGAGAGCAAATGGGCTTAAAAAGGAGGTGTCGGGCTGTTAAACAGGCTGCCCTCTCCCGGCGTTCCCCATGTACTCCATAGTCGTGCCCCCTGGAGGTACCACGATGTGAGGCGCACTCTATGGACTCGAATTTTCGATTGTGCTTCTGCAAGATACGCCTAGGCCATGTTTGTTATGAATGCAACGTCTCCGTCCAACGATTGGACGCTAAAGGGGGGGTGTCTTCAAGATTTTCCTCTCATCGTTTGACATGTCCCATAATGCAGCTTTGCAAATGCATCTACACGAAAACAACAGAAAACTGGTCACTGAATGACCAGATCGGTGGCAGAAAGAAGGGTGGTGTCCCTTTTTGATGATTGGACGAGAAGCTTTGAAACCCGACAGCCTCGTTTGCCTGGCCAGCTAGCCCCCAACACCTCGGCGAGGCTTCCTTACATTCTTGCCACGCCGACGTTGCAATCTGATCGGGAGCAGAAATCCTGACGGCTATGCAGAGGACATCATAAATTGCATTGTTCCTCTTGCGTCCGACACAAGAGGTGAGGTCGGCATGATAACAGACAAAGAAAACCGACGAGATAGGTGCTTTGCATGCTGAAAGCGGGATGAGCCGGAAGTGCCTGCCATTATTTGGCCTGCCATCTTTCGTCTCCTGACGTCTAATTTCCGCTCAGGCCAGGACGCTTACGCCTCTAGCGTATAAATTCCAGGGAGGTGAGTACGAAGTGGTAGGCGAGGCTGCTGAACATTAATAAACCGCCAAAATGGGAAAGACGTGGAGTCTGCGATCCCAAATCAAGGCAGCGGCAATTGATACCCTGCCTTGGAAGCGGAGAATAAAACATACCACGTTTCTTTTTTTGTTCAGAATGCTTTCTTGGTTTCCTTTTGTTTCCTTTGGCTTCTCTTTGTGCTCTCTGTAAACCCGGAATCTGCGGGTATCATGACGTAATTGAGTAGATTTTGGCTTGGATAACACCATCTCTTAGTGCTTCCAGGGCACACTTGCCTCCCCCCCCCCTTTTTTTTTCTTTTCTTTTCTGTCACACATACCTGCCGTCATGGAGCAACAAATTTCTAGCACTTAGAACTGGGAACGTGCTTTGTTGCCCGGCATCACGATGGGCACTATTTGTTGAATTGTCGCCTTGCTTTGAAGACGATGTTGAAGCAGATGCCGAACGCTGCCGATCTTGTCCGCATTTGCAGGATTCTTCGAAGTCGAGAAGATCATTATCGGCGTGATAAACATGACCAGGCCTCTGTCGGAGAAAACTGGGACGGTCCAGACCGAGTCTGGGGGTAGCGATCATATCAGACGAGAGTAAAATCAAACCATGGACTGCCGTCATAGTGGTCCAAACGCTCCCAAAGGTGTACTGGAGATCTCCTTTGTGTGCAGTGAACAGAACCAATAGAAATAACAGTACCGTGACTTGGTCAAATGATGGTACTTGTTGCCCGAAAGTCGTGCCAGGGGAGATGGGCTTGACAGGATTCCTGACGATACTTCCATTTCAGGCGCCGAGACGATAATTATTCCACATATAAACAAGGCAAGCAGCGACGGGTCGCTGGGAATGACCGTGAGGGTGCCGACTAGCTGAGACGCGATGGCAAGCCGTTTAATCTTTGGGGTCTAGGCTTGCGACCCAATACTGCTGCTGTACCAGTTTTGTTTGGGAGCTCACCTTGCCATTCCCCCCCCACAGTCACTTACCGTGTATAGATATGCTCATACGGATCTTTAGAACAGAGTATTTGTACCTCGTGCAGACGGATGCGATGTAACTCGCCGTTGTGGTGGCTTACCATACAAGGACCCTTGCGGGGCGAGACGTCATGAGAGAACAGGGGGTAATAAGACGGCCGGTGTTGCGATGTTACAAAGAGTCGTCTGGGCTTTATTTCATCTTTATCTGGTTCAGGCTCGCCCGTGTTCTCAAAAGCAGGGCTTTGGAAGTCTTGGAACAGTAGTGCGGATACATCAATGGGTAACATGACCACATGTGGCTCGTGCATGTCCAAGCAATTGGGGGCGAAAGGTGAAGAAGGGAGTGCTTGTTTACCACCAGATGGGCTTCCCTTTTATATCAGTGCCAAATCGAACATGCAGGTCAGCCTGACTGTGCTCGCAAGAGTCCGATATGTCGATTGCCAACAGCAACCGATTGCTGGACACGAGTGTTGCCGAGGATGGCTTGTAAGAATTCAAATGAAGGATCAACGCCCTGCCCTGTAACTGGCCAGACCCCCAAGACATGGAATGATAGCTGCAGTGGCCCCGTAGCCCAAGACCACATGTCTGGCAGCATACCCTGTAGCATCACTTCTTCTGTCTCCGACTGGTCTCCGCCCTGTGTCTGCGGCGCCTACGAGCACACACTTGCATATGCATGCACGATCCCAACATGGCGCCTGACATCGTTTACGCCATGCTGCTGTGTTGCATTCAGGACACAACGACCAAGGTGTTGTCGGCCGTTGACTGGCTATTCAAGCCCCTGCCCAACACAAAGATTGTGAGGCTGGTCCAATGCTGTGGTGAGGGCGTTCTTCAGCAACCCAAGGGCGGGTCCAAAGGCAGCTTTTCCACAACCGCCGTGCAGGAAAGGCAGCACTGGCTGCAGATAGCAGATCGGGCACGAACAAAAAGGGGCCACACGACGGATGTCTGCGTCGGTCTCGAGTCTTCGTTTTCGTTGCCCTCTGTAATGGGCTGGGCTGAAGACAGTCGTCGCCTTGGTGCCCAAAATCAACGAGAAGGCCATTTCCGCTCTCTCTTTCTCTCTCTCTCCCCAAACTGCGCTGCCCATTATCCGAAACCAGCTCGTTTTTTGTCAGCCAGCTATCCAGTCTCGCTGTTCCAATCGGCCGCGGAGCACGACGGACATTGTTGCGGACCCGACAGCTCGTCGGGAACGGCTTACCAACATCAAACCGGGGGATCTGCATATAGTCTGGGCAGGCATGGGGCGACTTCGCCACTCGCATGGCCCGGGTTGCCAGGGTCAACAGTTGCCCACGCCAGCAGTCGGCAGCAATCGCAGGATTATTCAAGCCAACCCGGGCGCATTGACGAAAGACAGGAAAAATAGGAAGCACACGATGGCAGTGCTGTGGTCTCGCTAGTCCACGGTTCAGTTTTCTCCTTTGTCAATGCGAGGCTGAGGCGGGCCGGTTTCTATTTCGGTACCCGCGTCGGTCCTCTTTTGGGACGGTTTGCTCTCGCCCCGAGGCGTTGCCCCCCGCAGGCTTCTGTTCGCGAGCGCTCATGTGCTCAGAAGCTGCGTTTGCTGGCCGGCTGATAGCATGTTTGATCGCCGTTCATGCAAAAACACAGCGGAAGACGTCACTGAAGGGGTGATGAGGCAGCGATGTACCTCTGCGGGCAATTTACGCGGGGTGCTACTTTGTACATGATAGGCGCGGCGAACTGACGTAGCGATCATGCCGCTAACAGAGTCTCCACCACAGCAGGGGCGATGGAGTTGCTTTGCCGCTTCTGGCAGTGTGCTGCTGGTCCCAACAGACGGCCGAGTCACAAGTCGGCGAGAATAGGAAGGGGCCGCGCCAGTCACCAGGCACAGCAAACAGGCCAGGATTACAGAGGCCACGGGGTCACAAGGCCACCGCGTCGCTGACCTAAGCGAGGGCCAGACACGGCCGCGGAGAATACGAGCACGAGCGATTGCCAGCCTAAAGAAACCGGGAGACCACCTGAAGACCGCGACTATCAGTCATAGCAGGCACCCGTTTAGCAGGGTTCATCGCCCTATTGTCGACCCACCCGCTGTTTTCTCCTCAGCTTCCGTCCCCTGTCACCCCGACGAGCTCAATTCGCCAGACGGGAAACATCCACGGCGAAACGCGACAGGGAATCATCAATAAGAGCCCAAGCAACACTCAGGATGCAGAGATGCTGCAGCCAAAGCACTGAGCCGGCATAAACACACTATCCAGGAGCTGAAACAGTCAACTGTCCTCGCGCAATCCTAGCTGCAGGGAAGGTATGTCATCTTGCGTCGTCATGGAGCGAATCTGTTGTTTCCAAACACACGCCGTCTGTCTCCCTTGTATTTCGAGTCCCCCTCATTTCCAGTCTCCTTGTTGGTCGAGAGACGGAGAGCGGGTGCCTCTTTTGCGCATAGCAGTGTGCCTGTTCTGCCGGCCGAGCAGCCCGTCTTCCGGGCCAAGAGCGTGCAGAATCAATATAACAAGGAAACACAGAGGGAGACCACAGCGAATCGCAGCCCTTCCTCCCCACCCTTCCCCTTCCCCCTTCCCTTTCCCTCCCCTCCGTCCTGGACACATTTCATTCTGCTACTGGCCCGAATCGACGCTCACCTGTCTAGTTTTGCTGTCTTTGCACGACCAACGAATCTTGCATTGAAATCTCACGCCGAACCCAATCTTCCCTCCCTCCCCCACGAATCCACCACCATGAGCCTGGCTGGGTCTGCACCGCTTCGCAGCGGCAGCAGTGGCCAAGGCCCGACGCTGGCACCGCCGTTTGAGCCGGTGCCGTCTTCTTCGGGCAAGGACGAGCGCGGACCGGACGACAAGAAGAAGCATAAGAAGCGCAGCCTCTTTGGCTTTGGCAAAAAGAAGGCCGACAGCGCCGCGACACAAGCATCCACATCGGCCGCAGCACCGTCGTCGGGCGCCTCGGGCGCCACAACGGCACAAACTGCGCAGCAACCGCGATCGTTACCATCGTCCGCCCTCCCTGTGCACCGGGGCGGTGCCACCTCGCCAGCACCCGTGCGGAAGCCCACGTCACCGATCCAGACGGAGAATATCAGCGCTAGTGTCACAAGCGCCGGCAGTTTCGCGGGCGGCTCGAGCTACGGATACTACGTGCTGCCACCGGCGTCGCCCGGGCGCAGCGTAGCAGGGTTGTCGTCATCGCCGCGAGTGTCGTCGCCCGCCGGGTCGCAGATCTTTGAGCGGGACGTCCAAGAGACCAGCAGCGTGCTGATCCCCAACTCGCCGGCCATTCCGTCGCACATCACGACAGAGAACTATATCCCGCCCGTGCTGGACGCCTCGTCCGAGGCCATCACGGACGACCATCTGGACCCGGACACGGTCGAAATCATCACACACGCGCACCACCAGCCGGCCGCGCTGTCGGTGGCAGGCCTCAACAGCGGCGGCAACGGCAGCAACACGGCGGGATCCCCGAGCGTGATCAGCAGCGGTGCCAGCGGCATGGGCGCCTGGGTCGATGACGTAGCAAGCAGCTTTGTGGGTGATAAGGACGACAGCGCGTCCAATTACGGCTCCTTTGACACGACAGACGTGCGGCGGCTCAGTTTCATCTCATTTGCCGACGTGGTGCAGGCGGAGCATCAGCAGCAGCAGCAGCAGCAGCAACAGCAGCAGCAACAACAGCAGCAACAACAGCAGCAGCAGCTGGGTGTCGCTACACCGAGCAGCGGCCACGACTCGATGCATCTTGCCGGCCTCACCGGGCTCACGAGTCTGGCTGCTCTCGGCGGCGGCGCCCTCCACCGCAACCGGTCGCCATCGCCCATACGGTCGCCGACGTCGGCGACGACGACGACGGGTGGACTGAGCACGAGCCCGCCGACGAGCAAGAGCGGGTCGATCAAGGGTCTGGAGTTGTCGCCAAGCCGCAGCAACACGAAGCCGTCGGTCGTGGTGGCGGTGCCGGCGCCACCGTCGACGTACGCATCGTCGGCGATGGGGTCGCCGACCATGTCGGCGGTGGGCTTGAACAGCAGCAGCGGCAGCACGCTGATGGTGGGCGGCGGGGAGATTTCGGTCGAGACCATGTCGCAAGCGCTGCGGCGTACGGGCAGCGGCGATCTCAGTGGCATGCGCAGCCTGCCGCAGAGTCCGATTTGAGAATGTATGTCTCTCTCTGCGTGCTGCGCGTTGAGGCAGCATGACGACATGTCGGTGCGGTGGTTGATGCTGTTGCTGTTTCTGATTCTTTATGCTCTGGGGGTTTTTGCACTATTTGACTACTTGCCTTGGTCTTGGGGCTTTTTTTTGGCTTCTTCTTTTTTTTCGGGTTCTTGTCTTTGCCCTGCTTTTTGTTCGAGCGCACACGATACCTACCGATTTGCCACACGGATGAAGAAGATAGGACGCAGGGAGAACGGCGTCTGGGAGAGACTCTTTTTTATTCTTGATTGTGTTTACCTTTTTTTTTCTTCAGTTCTTATTTTGTAGCTGCAATCCATTATTACGTCTTGGAGATGCAGATATCTGAAACAAGGCTCCACGAACTTTGATGTCCACTTGACGCCAGCGGCTGACCGCAGAAGACACGCGCACGCCGCTCACCGGCCCGACCAACGGACGCAAGGGCGTCTGGACCGCAGTGGGGGCCAAGGGGGAGGGCACTTGTCCTTTTGGCGGTCGGCTTTCTTGTCGCAGAGCTGACGGGGCCTAGCGGATGATCGCACCTGGCCATGGTCAAGCCGACAGCATAGAAGAAGACGGAGAAGCGAAGAGTACGGAGCTGGAGTTGGCAGAGAGAGTCTAGACACAATGGCAGCCGGCCGGTCATGCCGGATCTTGGCTCACGGCTCTCGCATGAAGTCACCGCCGGAAAGGACAAAAAAAAAGACGACTGGGAAAAATTCGACTCGGAAAGATCAGCAAGCGACAGGCCTTTTATTTTGCGCTTTTCTGCTTGGTGAGCCAGCCATGAGGACTGTGGTTTCCCAACCTTTCACATCCCATCCTATTATTCTTACACCGCTAGAGAGGGAGAGAGAGGAGTGCAGCCACCCCCTGCCCCCCAACGTGTCTTATGCTTAAGATCCGGTGCCGAGGCCGGGTGATTGAAGCCGGTGAGCCTGTTTTGTTTTGTTGGTCTCGTCTGATTTCCCCTGTCATCTCCTTTTTTTTTTCTTTTTCTTTTTTCTCCTTCATCATGCCGTGACGCCACCTGCGGTCTGATTGTGCCTAAACACAGCCCACAGAAAAAAAAGTTTTCTTGCACGAGGCCATCCATACGATGCAATGAAGACTACAACTGTCTGCCGCCATTCGCTTTCTTTGGGGGAGGGGGACCCGTTCCGCCCTTGTCTCACAGACCTATGAAAGCGCCCTGGTTAGCACTAACAGCGTCTTCCCAATAGGGACCGCCCCCCGATTCTCGGCCTCCTTCTACGCTTTCCATTGTCCTCTTCCGCCACGGTGCCTGATCGGCCAAAGCGGTGTTTCCGTCCAAATTCCTTGCCATGATTGAAGCCATGTGTATCGGGAAGAAGCCGCACGGAAAGGAAAGATGAGGATTCCGCAGGAGTCCCATTGGCACAGTTGACCCCCCTCCCTTTTTAAGTGATTCGGGTGTCGGGCGAGAATCGGCTTTGCAGAGTGAATCATAGCGGACTAGAATGGTGGGTTTTCACTTTTTCACTTTTTTTCACATTGAGTCATTCTGCGGATGGATACATCCCGTATAAGAAGGATGGCCCCTTCCCCCTAGGCCATCGTCTTCCCCAGGCTTTTTACGTAAAGGCACTACATTGTAAGGAAAGAACGACGGGCACGTCCAATGGCCCCAGGAAGAGACGTGCGGAAAAAGACAACCAGACGACCAATGCGGTTCTACTTGTATTACGACCGAGACCCTTTTTTGTTTTTATTGCATCCAACCTGCCCTCATGGCCGAGACGCAGAACGCGGCCGATGTAGCCAAGCCGGAGGGTCAAGCCGGGGCTCAGCCGGCGACAGGCCAGGCGAACGACAAGCAGAAGGATCCTGAGAAGGCAGACGACAGTGGACCGGAAGACAAACACAAAAAGGAGGCCGAAAAGGAAGCCCAAAATGGACTGCGGCCCGTCTCGGTGTCGTCGCTGTCGGCCGATGCAAAGAGCGAGGGCCAGGACAGAGAGGATCCTGCGCCGCCCGGGAGTGGCAGCCGGGCCCGGCACAACACGCTGACGGCGACGGTGACGAACGCGACGGCGTACGAAGACGCGGCGTCGGCGCATATCTCCGGGATGGACGCGCCAGCAGCACAGCCGTGGACGTCGTACGTGGAGATCCCGGACGCGTTCTACGACCGGCTGACGGCGGGCCGCAAGACGGCGATCGTGGGGCTGATGTCGTACTGCTCGTTCCTGGCGCCAATCTCGAGCACGGCGGTGCTTCCGGCGATCCCGGACCTGGCGGCGGAGTTTGGTTCGACGGGCACGGTGGTCAACATCAGCAACGGGCTGTACATGCTGTTCATGGGCCTGTCGCCGATCGTGTGGGGCCCGCTCAGCGAGGTGTACGGGCGGCGGCGGATCACGGTCAGCACGCTGGTGCTGTTTGTGGGGTGCTGCGCAGGCACGGCGCTGGCGCCGAACCTGGCGGCGTACTTTGTGTTCCGGGTGCTGACGGCGTTTGAGGGCACGGCGTTCATCCTGGTGGGCTCGGCGGCCATCAGCGACATTTACCGGCCGGTGGAGCGGGCCACGGCCATGGGCTGGTTCCTGTCGGGCACGCTGGTGGGCCCGGCCTTTGGGCCCTTTCTGGGCGGCATCATCGTGACGTACGCGTCGTGGCGGGTCATCTTTTGGCTGCAGACGGGCCTCGCCGGCGCCGCCCTGGCCGGCGTGCTGGTGCTGCTGCCCGAGACCATCCACCACCGCAAGCAGGACGACCTGGCCGGCTACCCGGCCCGCGATAAGGCGCGTGTGCTGTGGCGCATGATCCGGCCGACGCGCGTGATCCGCCTCTACGTGTACCCCAACCTCGTCCTGACCGCCGCCGCCTCCTCTGCCCTCTTGTGGAACATGTACTCGCTGCTGACGCCCATCCGCTACGTGCTCAACCCGCGCTTCGGCCTGACCACGCCCATGCAATCGGGCCTCATCTACCTGGCGCCCGGCTGCGGCTACCTCGCCGGCACCCTGGTCGGCGGCCGCTACGCCGACTACGTCGTGCGCCGCTGGATCGTGCGCCGCGGCGGCCGGCGCGTGCCCGAGGACCGCCTGCGCTCCGCCCTGCCCTTTATGGGCATCGTGCTGCCCGCCTGCATGCTGGTGTACGGCTGGTGCGTCGACCGCAGCGTCGGCGGCATCCCCCTCGCCACCGTCGTGCTCTTCCTGCAGGGCGTCGCCCAGCTCTTCTGCTTCCCCAGCCTCAACACCTACTGCCTCGACGTCATGCCCGCCTACGGCAGCGAC
The DNA here is from genome assembly GCA_014183025.1 of Harringtonia lauricola. Classification (NCBI taxonomy): domain Eukaryota; kingdom Fungi; phylum Ascomycota; class Sordariomycetes; order Ophiostomatales; family Ophiostomataceae; genus Harringtonia; species Harringtonia lauricola. The sequence continues at coordinate 911,437 of JACBXF010000142.1, read as the reverse complement.
GTCATCGCCGGCAACTACTTTGTCCGCTACCTCTTTGGCGCCGCCGGCACCGCCGTCGTCCTGCCGGCCGTCGAGGCCATCGGCGTCGGCTGGTTCAGCACCATCAGCGCCGCCTTTGTCGCCCTCGGCGCCCTCGGCGTCTATGCCGCCGTGCTCTGGGGCGAGCGCTGGCGCTACCGCGTCGACGACTGGCAGCACTCTCGCCGCCAGGCCGCCTGCGACCGCGCGCGCGCCGGCCTCCGCGAGAGCGTCTGAGAGACTTTTTGATAGAGATGTTTTTTTTTTTTTTTTTTTTTTTTTTACCAAACTTGGCATGTTGGATCGCGCAAGGCTACCCTGGCCAGAAACGGACGTCGCGCAAAAGAAAGTTGGACGAGGTCTAGGCCGTCGGCGCCAAGGCGTTAACAGGTTCGTTCAGTACCCACACCAGCCGCGTCTCGTGGCGTGCAGGGCCGGACTTGACTGGACGGCACAGCCAACAAACGACCCGCGCTATGCGAGTCTTATCACGCACATAATCTGTACACACACACAAATCCTCCCGCGGCCATTTCGGCCAATCGAAATTCGCCATTTCCACGTGACCCAGCGGGCCTGCCTATTTCGTCTCGCCCACCGAAGGACTCCACAAAGAGATCCACCCCCTGTTCTACTCGTACTACGATACGTATTGTCTGTCTTGCTGGGGTGGGGGGCGCGACCTGTGGTCTCAGAGTGCCTCCTATTATTTCTCCTGCTCCTGCCCTGCTTGTTTGGGGGTTTTGGGGGTTCCTTCCCATTCAATAAACCGGACTGGGTTCGGTGCTAATCATATTTTCTATTTTCTGCTGGCTGGGGTCACATGCCGCCGGCTACTTCATGCGCCTTGGTTTGCGAGTCGCCGCAACTGGGAATTGGCAGTTGCAGAATACAAAAACAGAAAACTGCAAAACTTGGAAAGTATCAACTAAAGCGGGGCAGCCATCCGCGGTAAACCTCAATGTCGACTCCGTAATGTGTGCGACGTCATGGGGAAAGGGGGTGTGCGTACCGCGCAGGTGATGGCAGACCAGAAAGCAGACGCACGCGCATGTTGACGCGCACGTACTTTGCCATCCTCACGTTTTGATCGTGGCCAGCATGCGTGGCCAGCATAATGCCATTGCTGGCCGTACGAGTAGTGCGTGCATGCGTAATGTGGCACCTGCGCCCAACAGAAACCGCCTGCCCGGTGCGGACGGGCTTGGCCCGTCTCACACGGCGCGGACGCGGGCAGGAACGCGCCTGATTGTCCCTTCCCTCCTTTCCTCTGCAGGTGGGCAAGGTGTGGATCTCGCCAAAATAGCAGTTGCAATCTACAACAGACACATGCATATACTCGTACGTGCTCCAGTGTGTGTGCTACGTACTCCATACTCTCTGTACATTGTACGATATTATACCGGTAATGAACGCGCTTTTTTATGACGGACCCTCGGGGTCTCTTGCTCGCTGCTCCACCTCTTTAATAACCCATTCAACCACCCCCCCAATGCTCCCTGGCGTCGCCTTCGGACTCGCGCAAGCAAGAATAGGAGGTGGGCGCTAGCTTCTCTAGCAAGCCATCGAGACCCCCCCGATGGAAGGCTAGCAGGCATGTAGAAAACTGGAGATGCGTTCCGTGTTCTGGATTGGCTTTTTTTTTTTCTTTTTTTCTTTTTACTCGTTTTTCCTTTTTTTTTTTTTTTCATGTTTTAGCCCCTCTTGGTAGTGCTTGTGTTAATGCTTGTAGTGCTGGACCTTTTTTCGCCCCCCCATATTCAAACAAGTTCCTCAACCCTAAGGGGTTAGTACCCTTTCCTCCCATTTTCGTCACCTCATGTTCTGGGTTTCGACCTTTTCGTCTTTTCTTGTTTTCTCTATTGCCTTTTCCTTCTTCGTCTCTATCTCCTTTTCCTCCCCTCCTAATACTCCCCCCCCTCTTTCTCTCGCCATCCCGTACTTGTAATCCCTCATCAACCCGTCGCTCGTTTTGGGTTTGGTTTTGGTATTCGTCCTTGCCGTCTCTCGCTTCGCGTTTTTTTTTTCTTCCTCATTTTTTTGTTAGTCGTCTTTCGTTCATCGACTTCCTTGGCCTTCCAAGTGACCCCAGTGTTTCCTCCTGGATCTATTCCAAGAACTACTCCATCGCTCTCACACGAAACGCCTCAGCCTTCCCTGTCGTCCATCCACAGCTTGTCCGGTGCCCGGTGATTTATTCATTATCTAATTCGACCTCATCCCTGTTCATGTATCCCTCTATCCTTTAATATCTCTTCGCCTTGCCACTCGTACCTTTTTTTACCTCCCTGCCTCTACCGCTCTACATCCTCCTCTACCCTCTTCTATGTTCACCACCTCCTTCTACTAGGCCGCCAACATGGAACGGGTGGCCAGCTTCAACGTGGGCGTGGCCAGCAGCTCCGCCAGCCAGAGCTCGGCTTCCAGCAACGCCCCGAGTCGACGCAACAGCTTCACCCTGCTGGAAAAGCCAGCGGACAGCCCCTCTGCCCTGTCCAGCTTCTCCAGCTTCGTCAGCCTCAATGGCATGTCCTCCTCACGCGTCGCCCTTCTGCCCGTGCCCGTCGTGTCCTCCGCCGCCTCGTCTGCCATGGATATCGCCAAGTCGTCGCTGAAGTGGCTGCCGACCTCGCGGATCACCATCCCTTCATCTGCACCCATTGCCATCTTTCCCTCTTCCAAATCGCCCGATCCAATGCGCCGCATCGTTTCCGTTCTGGGCCACTGCTTCTACCGGCGCGTCATTGTCTGGACCGCCGCCATTCTGTCCATCCTGATCGTGGCCGGCATCGTCGGTCACCACCAACACCCCGAAAAGTTCCGCTTCTCAGGCAAGCGCCCACTGGCCCTCGAGCCTACCGGGCCCAGCGCCGAGTCCATCTGGCTGAACTACACCGCGTATGTCTAATTGCATCATTCCGCGCATCTTGAACGCGAAGCTAACCGCCCATTGACCAGGCTCGATGGCTACTTCAATGGAATTCAGACGATTGTCCCCATTGGCCAGTACCGGTCGGAATATCCGACGGCGGTCGACCAGGAAATGGCTCGTCTGGAGCAGGAGAACGAGGCCGCTAACCGCACGGGCACTGCCCCTGCCGTGCAAGGGGGAGATGTGCAAAAGCGCAGCGAGGTCCGCTCCTCCTCGGCCACGGTCACGACCACGACCTCGGCTGCAGCGGCCACCACCTCTGCACCCCTGCACACGCCGACGGTCTACAACGCCCATCCGGAATACAACTCGTCTGCCTATCTTTCCGAGTACTATCCGGTCCACCGCTGCTACCTCGATGCCGACCACAAGGTGCCTGCGCCATCTCTGTACGCATTTTCGGGCGTGCCTCAGGGCCAGCCGGAGCCGCTTATCGGATCGCACAGCCTGCTCGGCATCCGGGACAACGTCTGCTTCGACCGCTTTGGCCGCTACGGCCCCTATGGCCTGGGCTACAGCCGGGCCGAAGGCGGCACGGGCCAGGGCATTGACACCGAGGACAGCGGCAAAGAGCTTGTCTGGGCGGCCACCGGCCGGATCAACTATGACAACATGGATTGGGGCGCAGCGCAGAAGCGATGCTTCGAGGCCAACAAAGACCGCTTTGTCAGCGCAAGCGACAAAGAGTCTGCCGCTACGGAATATCCCCGCCTGACGGATGAGCTGCGGATGAAGAAGATCGATGGCCGAGCCACCGGCACGGCAGCAGCCACTGCCGACGCCACTGGTGTGGCTGCCACCGTCTCAGCCTCGTCCTCTGCCGCCACCCCCACCAGCGACTCCAAGAAGCTGAAAAAGATTGAGCGCCAAGCCATTGTCATCCGCTGCTACGCTGGTTTCAAGTGGACCCCACATGCTGTGCTCAACTTCCGCGCCTTGGTCAACGAGCTGTCGTTGCAGTCGGGCGGCGAATACGACGTCCACATTCTGCTGCACGCCCGCGACGAGAACGTCCCCATCTGGGCGGACGCTGAAACGGCCAGCCAATTTATCGAGCAGAACATCCCGGCCGAGTTCCGCAGCCTCGCGACCCTGTGGTCCGAGGGCCAAATGCGCCTGCTGTATCCCACCATGCGCGGCCAGCCCGGCTTCCACAACCCAGCCAACCAAGACATCCACGGTGTCTATCGGTCGCCGCACCTTCCCCTGCAGCACTTTGCGCAGCAGCACCCCGAGTACGCGCACTTTTGGAACTGGGAGATGGACATGCGCTTCTTGGGCAGCTACTACGAGTTCTTCGACCGCCTGGGAAAATGGGGCGATGCCCAGAAACGCCGTCGCATCTGGGATCGCGCTGCCAAGTACTACATCCCTGCTCTGCACGGCTCTTGGGAGAATTTTACCGCGCTTGTCGACGCCGAGGCCCACGAAGCCGGCCGCCCGTCCATTCTGGGCCAGATGTACTTTGCGGGCCGCACTGCCACCCGCGACGAAGAGCGCGGCATCTCGCCGCTGCCCGCGACAGGATGCGAGGGTGCCGTCCTCAGCGAATACAACCGAACCGAACCGCTCCACAACGCCACGTCGAACCAGCCCGGCCGCCACTTTTTCAACGATCGCAACAACAACTACACCAACATTCCGGAGCAGTGCGGCGTGGGCGAAGCCGCGGACCTGATCACGCTGAACCCCATCTTCGATGCCGAGGACTCTGGCTGGTTCTTCGCCAACGATGTGACGGGCTATGACCTGGCGTTTGCCATCCCGCCGCGCCGCACCGCCATCATCACCGCCTCGCGCCTGTCGCGCCGTCTGCTGTTCGCCATGCACGAAGAGACGTGGCGCCTGCACCACGGCATGTTTGCCGAGATGTTCCCGCCCAGCGTGGCCCTGCACCGCGGCTTCAAGGCCGTTTACGCCCCGCACCCCGTCTACGCCGACCGGCGCTGGCCCCTCAATGCGGCCGAGCGCGCCTTCAACGCCGGCCCTGACCACTCATCTGGTGCCAGCCCGCAGTCGCCGTTCGAACCGGGCAACGAGCACTACCACCGCGGCTTGACCTGGTACTACAATGCAGACTTTGCCGGCCGCCTCTGGCGGCGCTGGCTGGGGTACCCACAGCCCACCGACGACCCCAAGCAGCCCAAGCCCACATACCCCAACGGCACCGAAATCGAGCAGAACCCGCTCGAGACCCTCGGTGGCGGCTGGGGTCAGGAGCAGCGCGGCACCGGCCGGATGTGCATGCGCAGCGTTCTCGTGCACCCGATCAAGTACGAGAACCTAGAGGAAGTGATACACGGTTGAACATCGCCGCTCTCACTTGCTTTTTTTGTTTCCTTTGTTTGCGTCCTTTGCTGTTTCGGACGGTTCTTTTTCCGACACCTTTGACACATCCGCTGAAGTTTTGTTCATCTGCATATTGCTCCAACATACACTGGCTGCACGCACCAGCCGAGGCGTTTATGTCTTTTGGGCGGCGTTTCTGGTTACGGGCTCTAGACCACCTTTTTTTATATCACGCTTTGGGCAACGAAGAGGCTACGATTGGATAGGTCTTGTCCTTTGTTTTGTTTGTTCCGCTTGTCTATTCTTCACCCTATCACACCCTTTGCTTCCCGCTGTACAAAAGAGCTACTCTGCACAAGGACGGACTGGCACCGAACAAGCATGCGCAATACTAATCACAACCTGGCCCGACGGGGGGGGGGGGGGGGCCGCGATTAATGTTATCTAATTGGCGGGGAGTTTTTTTTGTTCTTTTCTTTTTCATTTTATAGGATGACGAGAGGTGTTTTGGGAGAGCTTGGAAACGATTTTTGGGAAAGAGAGAGAAGCGCTGCTGTTTTTTTTTCTGGCATCCTCGTTGCAGGAACCCACTACTTGCCAGAGATGACAAGAGATACATCAAATGACAAGATTTTGAAATGATTGTTTTTGTTTTTCGTATTTGTAACGTGCCGGCACTATCGACGGAGCGGGCCGTGTCAATTTATCGGAGCTTGCGACGACTGACAAAGGCCAGACGAATAGATGAAACAGAACCAATACTATTACCAACATTGTTATCCATAACTAAGTCAAAAGGGCAGCCCAAAACGCAAGCCAGTCGAACCCATCCATTGTCCCCCGTTCTACTGGGAGAAGTCCCGCCCCTCCTCTCTCCCCCCTCTCTCTCCCTCCCCTCCGTCCGCATCTCAAGTCATCAGCCGTAAAGATTATTCAAGGCCGGTATCACAATGTACAGGAAAAGCAAGTCATCCCAAGAGGTTCCCCACATAAGAACCTCGAGCATAAGAAACAGGAACAAAAAATCATGAGAAGAAACGTGGAAGAAACAAGGACAAAAAAGCCAAAAAAAAACACCCCAAACCCACGTGAAACCAAAATCAAAACCAAGAGACTCGTTTCTACTTGGGGGAGGAAGGGCCGCCAGGGGAGTCTCGTTCGGCAAAAGTAACAGAGGCCTGCACCTTTTCAGAGCCGAGCCAGAAATGGAAAGACAGAAAAAAAGGAATGGAGGTGTCAGGCAATTATAAGAGCCGAGACTACAACGCCACAACGCCCTGCCCTACCCTCCGAAAACATCAGAGAAATAAAAAAAGCGAGAAAAATGCGCACGTGGAGGAAGAGCGGTAGGTACGTCGTTCTCCCGCACGGGTCATGTCATCTGCAAGCACCGTCTTATTTGCGCAGCACGGCGTCGTAGAGGCTGGTGAGGCCGGTGATGGCGGTGCCGACGAGGGCACCCTGCCAGCCACCATACAGAGCGGAGTTGATGCGGGAGACGGAGAAGCTGTCGACCCAGCCGCCCAAGGTGACGCCCTGGGCGAAGATGACAAAGACGAGAAGGGCCTTGGCAATGCTGAAGATGAGCGGGTCGATAACATACTCGGCGCTGGAGAAGGGGCGAGAGCGGCCGCGACCGGTGTGGTGGCTGGCGCTGGCGGCGGACAGGTTGAAGAAGTAGCCGAGGAAGGCGGGAACGAAGAAGCTGACGAGAGCCCAGATGGTGGCCGGGGTCCAGAAGGAGGCGGTGGTCAGCAAAAAGAGGTCGGGGACCTCGAGGGGGTAATCGGTGGTGCCGAGGAAGCGGATGGCCGGGATGGCGAAGGCGTAGCGGTCGGCGAGGATCTCCTTGCGCAAGAAGTACCACTCAAAGACGGAGACGAGGAGGATGATGGAGTGGACGGTGGACAGCGACTCGCGAGTGACCAGAGTGGCTTCGGCAATGCCCGAGTCGGCATAGATGGACACGACGCGCTCGCGCACGGCGACGGCGCTGCGATCGACGGCGACGGCGACCTGGGCAGGCGACGCGGGCAGGGGGATGCGACTGGCGATGGACAGGGCGCGACCGGGCGTGCGCAGCAGCGCGGTCGAGCGACCGGCCGGTTCCTCTTCGCTGCGTTTGCTGTCAGTGGGGGAGAGGAGAGAGAGAGAGAGAGAGAGAGGGTGAGTAAGACATACCTGGCGGCGATAATCTCGTCTTGGGCGACCTTGGTTTGGCGACGCCGGGGGACGCGAACCTCGGACGCCTCCTTCTTCACGGGCGAGCCTATGGACTTGCCGCGGATGTTGTAGTAGGGCGCAAGCTTGGGATCGGAGGACAGGTGGGACGCGTTGTCGGTCAGGTACTCGTCGAGGCTGGACTCGAGCTCGATCTTCTTGAGGCTTGCGACACTGTGCGGGTTAGTCGCGTTGGGTAAGGCGCGTCGCAAAGGAGGGGAAGAAGCAAAAGAAGAAAAAAAACGGCGGCCCCGACGGTCGCAACCAAAGCAAAGCAGCTATGGCGCCAGCAGCAGATATGTTGTAAAAGATGCCAACACGCATGCGCTTGCATGCGCAAAAACACGCAATCCGCACAAAAAAAAAACGCAGATGTAAACAAGAAAAGATGGCGGGGGAGGCAGGACACAAAGAGCGTACTTCTGGAGGCCGATGGTCTCGGCAATGTCGACCAGCTCCGATTTCTTTTGCGCGCGCAACCAGGACGTCATTTTGGTATCTTGAAAAAAAAAATCTGCAAGTTTCCAAAAAAGAAGTAACAAAGTCAAAAGCTTGTGTGTAGTTTGGGGGGGGGGGGGTGCAGCGAGTGGCGATGCGGGCGATGGATTTGCGGATCAATAAGAAAGAGCACGTATGAGGAGCATTTGTTGTTGTTGACTTGTTGCTGGGGGTTCAATTTGGGGGGGGTGGCGGCCTTAAGCCTTTTGTTGTTGTTTCGCTGCAGAGGCGCGTGGTAGGCGCTGCGACCGGGGGGAATGATGGCGCGTTTTGGACTCGCTTGGGGCGGACAGGGCGCTGGCTTTGTGATGACGACAGTGGGAGGACAGTGGATTTGGGAGAAAACAACAAAAAAAAAGAAGGAAAAAAGAAAGGAAGAAAGAAAAGAAAAATTTAGAGTTTCGCCGTCGTGCTTTCCATCGCAACTGGAAAGACCGTCTTCTCGCGGAAGGCACGAGACGGAATGATGAGGCGTCTTGCCAGAGATGGCCAGACTTGTTTATTGCGATGGTGCTGTGGTCGCACCTGCCTCGATAATTGGGTGGGTGGAGAGGGGTACCTTATTCGCGAATCGATACAATAATACACAGGCTCTTGGATTTCATTGGTCTATTATTACATTCCTCGCATATCCCGCGGGCAGCGCGTGTCGCCTTTACCAATTTCAGCAGCCAGGTACCTGATGCAGGTGCTGAATAAAGGCTGTCATTGCGATCGCCAGCGGCAGCCAATCACGGCGACGCAAGCGACCGCAGCAGCGCTGTTGCGCTGCAGCACTGCATTCGACTCGAATTAAGATCGTGCACGTTCCGTTCGCCTCAGCCGACCGGGAACCGCTCGGCACCCCGGGGGACCAGCCGCAGGGGAATGGACGGGCCGTGCAGCTTGAGCGTGAGGACGGAGCGAGCGGTGCGCAGGGTGGTGTGGCAGCGGTCCTGGGCGCGGGCGTAGAGCTGGCGGCGCTCGTCGAGGCTCATGGCGTCGACGGCGGCGTCGTCGGCCCAGGTGTCGACAGCGAGCTCGACGCTGTGGCGCTGGAAGAGCACGGCCAGGGCGGCCAGCAGCTCCACCTGGGCGATGCGGCGGCCGAGACAGCTGCGCGGGCCGTCGGAAAAGGGCAGAAAGGAGCCGCGCACGGGCCGGAAGAGCTGGGCGCTGGTGTCGGGGCCGCGGAAGCCGCCGTAGTCCTCCGTGTCGGCCTCGTCGACGTGGTCGTCGCTGTGGTCCTCATCCTCTGGCTTGCTGTTGACGTCGTTCCGGAACCAGCGCTCCGGCACAAACCGGTCCAGGTCGCAGGCGCCGGTGCGGTCGGCCGGCCAGTAGCGCGGGTGGCGGTGGACGGTGACAATGCTGAGAAAGACGTCGGCGGCCGCCGGCAGGACAAACGAGCCGTGCTCGAGGCGCAGCACCTGGTCACCCGCGGGGCTGACCAACTTGGGCACGCCGACGACGGGCGGGATGATGCGCAGCGTCTCGTTCATGGCCGCGCCGAGCATGGACGCCAGCATGCCGTTGATGCTGGCGTCGTAGCTCCAGGTGGCCGGGTCCGAGTCGCGGCCGAACAGCCGGTCGATGTCGGCCTGCAGCGCGCGCTGGGCCCCCGGATTGGCCGCCAGCTCCAGCAGCGCAAAGTGCATCGTGTTGGCCGTCGTCTCGTGGCCGGCCACCAGCATGATGAAGGCGTTGCCCACGATCTCGTCGTCGGTGAGCTGGCCAGCCGAAGACGACGCAGACGACGAAGCAGTCGCAGACGACGACGCAGTCGCCTTCTCCTCTTCGTAGCGGCTGCGCACCAGCTGCCCCATAATGTCCATGCCGTCCAGGCCGCGGTCGCCCGCCCGCACGGCTGCCGCCTTGTCGTCCAGGAACTCGCGCATGTAGCGGCGGTAGTTCTCGTCGGCCTCGCAGGCCTCCTGGGCGGCGCGGAACGGCAGCCACCGCAGCAGCCACGAGGGCACCAGCAGCAACAGGAAGATGCGGTGCAGCACGCGTTCGACCGAGGCCGTAAAGGTCAGGCTGTGGCCCTCGGGCGGCGCCAGCCCAAAGTACTTGCTCATGCGCGGGTCGCTGTCCGCCGGCGGCGCCTGGCCCGGCCACAGGAAGCGCAGGCCAAAGCCGACAGAGCCGATGATGTTGAGCGCCAGCGTCATCGTGTCGCCCTCAACCGTGTCGATGGTCGGTGCCGTCGCCGACGCCGCCGTCGCCGTCCACTTGGCCAGCAAGCCCTGCGTCTGGTGGATGGCCTCGGCAAAGGTAAAGGCCGCGTTGCGCTCGTTGAACGACGCGCTCGTCGTCTTGCGGTGCAGCCGCCACAGCGCCCCCTCCGTCGTCAGGATGTTGCTCCCAAACAGCGCCAGGATGGCGTACAGCCGCGTCGCCTTGGGAAAGTGCTCCCGCCGCAGCGTCACCTGGTGCACCGTTGCCGGGTCCTGCGACAGCACAATGATCCTTCCGGGGGAGACGGCCAGGAACGTGTCGCCCAGGTGCTTGAACGGGTCCTGGCCATAGATGTAGCCCCAGTCCGGGACGAGCACGCTGCACGGTTAGCTTTCTCTTCTCTGAGCGGGGCCGTCCATCTTACAAGAGCCAGCCCTCCCAGAAGCACCTCGGCAGGCTCTGGATCAGCGGCACAAGCAGGCTGCTGAAGATCTGCCATATCAGGTTGAAGGGGGAGTTGGCTGCATGGTCAGCAAAATGCAACGCTCTCGGCGCGGCTGGCCTTGCTACTCACGAATGATAACGTAGGGCAGGCCCGACTGGCGGGCCTTTAAGATGTTCCTCCTCCAGCCGCTGGCCACGGTGTAGACCCAGTACAAGAAGGCCGCCGCTGCCACGAGCCAGAGAGACGACATGCTGAAACCCGGCACAGCCGGCTTTCGACGTAGCACAGAGAAATGAGGCGAAAAGACACGATCGAAACGAAGTAAGGGAGGAACCGAAAAAACCACAATTGATCCTTCAAGAAACAGTCGGTTGGAATAGAGACCAAGTCAAACGAGTCCACGAGCTTGCGGGACGAAAAAAAAAAAAAAAAAGAAAAAAAAAAACAAGGACAGCTACACCATATGAAACAAACAAGGGAGTCGAGGCCGAGCCATGGCTCGAGCCTCCGTTTCAAAGGGGGTCCTTGCCCTCCTCGATAATCCATGGTTCGGGGTTCCGAATTAGTCCGTCCCGTCAATTTATCCTGATGGGATTGGCAAGGACACATTCTGTCCTCGGAGCTTGAATGCACGATGGCCGCATAGACCTCGTTCGATGCCCGCATCCTGCCAATGGGATGCCACGGGTTGCAAACTTTCACGTGATGTGCATCGACGAAACGTCGCTCAGCCAAGACATCCGCTGAAGCTCAGGTGCCACAGCGGTACCCCCACAAAACTCCAGTGCCGTCCACGTGCTCCACAAAACTTACACTTTGGTAAATCCACCACGCAACGGCCGGCCATCGTTCCTTGGCGGATGCGGTGTCGAGCGCGTCCATGATGTCGTGGCGTGAGCTTGTCAACGAGTCTTTGATCGTGAGGCTCTGGTAGATGAGCGACGTGGGGCAGGTCGCAGAGGCTGAGAGGCTGAGAAGAGGGGAGAGAACCGAGCAGAACGAAAAGAAACAAACTGCATTGGTTGGTTGGCTTTTCTCTCTCGGCCTCCAAACGTTTTTGTCTTCTGGAACACGTGATACATTCTGGAATCTGTTGGCGGCAAGCGCGACGGGTATTAATGTACACTCCCGAAAAGGAAACTGCTTATGCGGCTCATGCAAACCCGAGCTCGACCTTTTTTTTTTCCCTTTTTTTCCCGCAGCCACACTCATTGACCATCGACAGCACCGGCGCTGATCTTCCGGGATGCCATCGTCTCGGACAAGACTAGCAGCCGGACACCGAAACCCACTTATTGCAGTTCCAAGACGACACATGGCAAACTCTGAACGGCCGATTTTTTAAAACAATGTGTATTAATGACACCGCTACAGCAGGATCGGCCTGCTGAAACAGCCACTGCTAGGCCAATATCGTGGCAGGGCATACAATGCATGTTTTCCTCTCAGGGATGTCACAGGAGCTCACAGGAGCTCGCAGGACCCGAAAGCATCGCACAAGCATCGACTTGTTCGGCACAAGACGCCACCAGACACAACAAGCACTCAACAACAACGCCTCGTAGAGCAAAAACATCCAACAGAGTGAGAGAGATCAACATGTTTAAAAAAAATCACCGCTAAGCCAGTCCTGTCGCGTGTGGCATATCTGAAAACAAAGAATATCAGCCCAGATAACAATAAAAATAACGAATGGCCTGTATCCCATCATCCTGGTACACCCACCCATAGCCGTAACCGAACGACTTGTTGGAAGACAAACAAACAAAAAACACAACAAAACATGCAAAAAGCTGTCCGCCAGGGATCGTGTTTTGTCTTTCCCGCTAATCCTTTTAGGACCGTTTGTGCCAGGGTCGCCTCCCATACTCCTTCCTCGGGGTGTGTGCCTCGAGGTCTTGTTTCCCAAACGCCAGATTCTCTCTTGCAATAAAAAAAAATCTCCGGAAAAAAAGGACAATAAAAAAGAAGGTCGTGAACATGGGCATACAAGAACCAATGCGTGAAGAATGCCGACCATGTAAGACATAAAAAACAACAAAATCGAAGGATAGAAAGACGAAGAGCAAAGTCTTTGAAAGAAGTCCGTGGTGTTTCAGCTCTTCTTCTGGGTGTGCGTGTGATGCACACCTAAGCGTCGGCAGGCGCCAACGAAACCGAGCACATGGGCGGCAGAGGACCTCCTGGCCCGGGAAGAGCGGCATCTGTGACCTGCATCGGGGGCAGCACCCGCGTCACTGCCGGTGAGCTCTGATGACGAGAGTGTCTCGGCATCACCGGGCTCAGATGCCGGTCCATTGCAACCGGGCCACCGTTAAATGACGCCGTCGGGTGGCTCGAAGCGTGCGGTTGGATAGGTGGAAGCGATTGGAGCGCCGGAATCGAATGCAGCGGCGGCAGCTGCACGCTGTCATACTTTTCTTGATACTCGCTTTCATCTGCCATGGCGTACGCGGGCTGATCGTTCACGTTGCCGCAGCGCTGATCATCGCTCCGGCCGTCTTGATGGCACGCTTGGCTGCGGTACTCGCCGGCGACGCTCTGCTCATGATTTCCAAAAGTAGGTCCAGACGACGACGTTGGCCGCGGATGGTGCGACGGCTGCGGGTGATGGAAGAAGCCAGCAGCCTCCGACTGCGACCGCTGGTGCATGCCCGCACGTCGCGTCGTTGTTGTTGGGCTAACACCATAGGGCGCAACAGATGGGCCAGCAAACCGCTGCGGAGTGGGAGCCGGCAAAACTCCCAAGCTGCCGGCACCCGTAGCCGTACCCGTACCGACACCAACACCGGCACCGGCACTGACACCCCGGCCAGCCCAGTGACGATCGTATTCCTGGCGGGACTCGTAGGCATACGAGTTGCTGCTGTACTGGCGCCCACTCTCGTAAACGCCAGAGGCTTCCCCATGAACAGTCCCTTCCGGAAACGACCGCGGCTGTTGGTAGCCGCTGCTGTAGCCGTTGCTGCCAAGTTCTTCGCTGTCGCCGTAGTAGTAGCCTTGGCCTTCTGCCTGGCTTTCACGGATGCCACCAAACGCTGGCCGGTGAGCCAGCTGCATGCGGCCACCCAGGCTGGGGCGAGCGTGTGCGTTTCCGAGCCCGGCCATGGCGTCAAAGGTGGAGAATGACCGCGCTTCACGCAGTCCCCCCTGGCGATCCAGGCCATCGTTGTCCACACGCTGGCGCTTCTCCATAGGGAACTGGAGCTCGCTGGCATACATCATCTGGGGCGTCGTGGCAACAGAAGGGGGCACGTAAAAGTTGTTCGGCTGGCTGCGTCGGCGAGCCATGGCAATGGCATGGGAATGCAGTGCGCCCGTGTTGACCGACTGCGACCGGCGGTGGCCGCCGCCGACGCCGGCTCCATACCCTCCCCCTCCCATGCCGCCGCGGGTACCAGCTGTGCGGCGCTTGGCATAGCTCTTCTTCGTATTCGTGACCGGGTCCTGGCACGTCGCGTCGGTGACGATGTTGGGGAGAATCTCAATGTCGGGAATCTGCTGCAGCCGGCCTTGGTCGATGTCTTGCCGGAGCCGTTCCACAACCTCGAGAATGGCCGTTGTCGAGTAGCCATCTCCAATCTGAGCAATGACCCAGTCCGGCACCGCCGTGCCGCTCATCTCTGCGCGCTCGTCGTCGTAGCCTTCCTCGTCCTCATCTCCAGCGTCATCTTGGTACGGCCGCTTCTTTCCCGTCACGGCCATCTTGCTGTCCAGACGAAGCTGCTCCCGCTTCCGAACAGACAGAGACCAGTCTTTGAGCACGGGGCCTTGGCCCAGTCGCGTGTTGGAATCGCTCCACGCCTGGACTCGCTTGACCTGCTCTTGCACCAGACCAATCTGGCGCTGCGGGTACTCGCCGCCATTTCGATACCGGGTCCGCTGGTAGTGCTTGCGACAGTAGTGCACCCACACGCCCGTAGGAATCATGCGCGTGCAGAGCTTGTTGCGCCCAAAAATGTGAGAGATGGCTTTGCGCAGCTGTGAGCCGGTCTGGCAGTCGCCGCGATACATGCACGCTGACGCAATTTCAAAATTCACAGGAGCTTCTGCCGCTGCATCTGTGGTGGGCAGGCTTCGCTCGGAATTTGCATTCGCCGTTGTGGCCGACGTCATACCCGGTGCCATGGGGCTGTCAGCAGGGCTGGAGACCATGAGGCCATAGCTGTCGTTGGCCGAAGCACCCTGGTAAGTGGGGCTCGCTCGAGTGCTGCTTCCTCCCGGAGAGTCCATCACATCACCGTTGCTGTGTTGAGATGGCGATGGAGTCGGCTCCGGAATCGGACCGAAAGTAGGGAAACGGGGGTCGAAGGATGAAGGACCAATAGACGAGAAGTCTGGTGCTGAAACAGCCCGCTTATGACGTCGTGCTGCAGAGCTGTCCGGCTGAAGAAGACGGGTCCGGGATTGCGATCTCGAATGGGAAGCGGGATTCTGAAGCCTGTTTTTCATATGAGTCTCAGTTCTGTTCCTGGCCGTCTCCCCCTTGATATCAGAAACTGGTCAGATTTTCAACTAGGAAAACCCGTCGTCATGTGGTGATAAATAATCAAACAATTGTCTGTGACGGCTCAACAATGTATTTGCTGCTGTACTTGAAAATGCGAAAACCGCGACAGTGTAGATGCAAGATAACTGGGAAGAGAGAGAAAGGGTTTGTGGGAAGGCTCTGTATTTGAGGGTGCGAAAAATCCAAGGCGCCGTTAATAAACGAAGAGCAGGAGAGGCATGTGGGCGAGTTGCCTTGCCTTGTGGCAGGTGAGCAAAGGAAGGTGAGGCAGTGGAAGGCACAGAATGGGAGGGGAGCCACCCGCGAGGAGTACGCGTCCTCTGTAGCATAATGGGAATATGGGGGCACGGCCAGCAGACAACAATAAAGGTAGGCGAGTTGAATAGCAGAAGACAAAGTGAGTCAGGGCCTCCATAATGAGAATCAGATCAAGAAGCTACTTGCTTGGTGCCTCTGAACTCGTTGCATGGTGTGAGGGTAAGGTGATGAGAAAGTGAGGATGGAGTGAGGACGGAGGGAAAAGCAGCTAGAGAGCACACGGCGTGGGTGAGGAAAATCCACTGAGACATTGCTCGCCAGTTTGAGGAATCCAACTGCGTTTTAGAGTTGGGCAAGAGAGAAGCCCTGCCGCGAACCACCTATTGTTTTCAAAGCGCACAAACAACTGAATGACATACCGCATATTTCCCGTCTCCATAACCTCATCAGTCATTTCGCTGCCCAGTCGAGGAATCATCACTGCGTCCGATGGTGACTGAGCTCTGTCGACTGATCGAGGGCTGGCCTCTGGTGACGCTTCATAGGTGATGTTGTGTCTGGACCGGACGGGCGTTGGTGACTGCACCTGGAGGTCCTGGTTTTCTGGTGACCGCGTGGCCATGCCGTACTTTTGAATCTGGTTCGAGTTGCAGCAGGATGTCGAGGGATCTGATGTGTTGGTCTCCAGCTGGGAGAAGTCGGTGATGAGTGCCGCCAGTGGCTGGTTCTCAGACACGGTTGAGAGAGATGATATCCGCGAGTGAGAAACAGAGGCCGTAGATGAGGCGATGGTGTATGAGGAAGAGAAGCTGCTTCGGCTGTCTGAGAACTTGTGCCGCGGCGAGGTGCTCTTTGGGCTCGTGTTGGTGATGCCCAAGTCTGTCGTATCCGTTGGTGACGATGAATCACAGCGGACGAATCCCGACACAGACAGGCTGGCAGCTCCAGGCGAGCTGCGGATCAGATTCTTTGCGTCGAGCGAAAATGGAAGCGAGTAACCGCCAGCGTCCCATGGCGTCCTGTTCCGGTTTGCCATCCTGGACTCGCTTGGCTTCCGGGAAAGTGTTCTATCCGATGGCGGGGTTGACACCATGCTGGATGGTGCAGTACTGCCAGCAGTTGTTGCCGAGGGCGTTTGTGATGAATCCTGGACCTCGTCGTCGACGGTTTCCGCTGCCTCGCGGTCCTCCACCTTTGCCGCCGCCGCAGACGCAGTGTTCAGCATTGAAGTCACATCCATGGTTGTTGTCGAGCTGCAGACAATTCTAGAAATATCGGGATCGTCTTGTTTGGACAAGCCAGTGGCGGGAGCCGTTGTAATCGCACTACTCGCTCTTTTCTTTCTTTTCTTTTTTGCTCGCAGTCGGCAATGTTTCCTGGTTCAAATCTCGGGCGTAGCCGACCAAAGCAGCACACTCGACCGTTTCTGCCTGTTCTTCCTTTTTCGTCGTGCGGCCCTTCCGTGTAAGAGAAGCAGGCAAGCTCGTGACAGGCGAAGGCGTCAGGTACGTAGGCAAGTAAACGACGTCGTTGCTATCCTGTATATCACCGCCGGCTGGTTTGTCGAGAGCAGAGCTGGAGGGGGAAGAACGAAGCTGGGCAAGAAGAAGAAGAAAATTATAGAGCACCACCAGCAAGAGGAAGAAAGGAAATCCAGACGAAAATCACTAGGGCGTGAGACTTGGGAGTCCCCAGGATTTGTGTTTATGCAGGGGAATAAAGCAAAAGGAAGAATGGGAAGGAACAAGGAAGACAGAAAAGGGGGAAGGGAGGAACGGAAAGACCGCAGATAGATCAATGATGCTCGCGGGATCGCTGTTTGAGTTGCACTGACCGTCCCCATAAGAACTCAAACATCCGAAACAACAACGATCCTGGAATGGCAAAGAGCCGTTTTGCTGCTCCAAGCCCCAAAATTCGAGTTCACGAAGCAAAGCACCGCCTGTCGTGACGGGACTGGATATCCCATCGAGTCGGAAGGTCGTGCAGCCGAATGAACAAATCGGTTCAGATAAAATAAAAGCACACACAAAAAGGCCTCGCTTCTCAACTAGACTTGGATCTTGGAAAAGGGAGCCGAAGCGGGCGCTCGGCTGTCTCCCGGGTATTCTCCGACAGCTTTATCTGATGGCACGTCTCTAAGAAAGGGCCGTCGTCGACGACGGAAAGGAATATTTGTGGTATCAAGAAAGCCCCAAAGAGGTTGCTCTGCACCCAGCCCAGAGCAATATGAGGTTGTCGAAAAGCGAAAAAAAAAATACCGCAGGAACGGTTTGAGTGTGCCTGTTTGTTTCTTTGGTATAGCTTTATTCCCGCCGCTTTCTGAAACGGTCGTGGCATGCACGTGTATATAGTCGAGAGAAGGAGGCGGGAGAAGGAAAGAGAGGGAGGGGGAGAAAGGGCCGGGGCGTGAACAAGCAGAAAAGAGGAGACAGTTCTAGATCTGTACTCGCAGTGGTCGGCGGTTGGTTCAATCACACATTCGATACAAGATGGTGGCTGATTGTGTGAGACCTGCACTGGCAGTTACAGGCTGACCAGAAGAATGAAAGGATGTGAACGGGAAGGATCCAGGAAGACGGCACTTTGTTTGGGGATGTGGAAGTCCAGGCCAGGTTCGCTCCAAGTCTGATGGCACCTACGCCTGTTCTAACACAGGGGCTGTAACCGGTTGTCCTTGGTGAAAAAGAAACGGTAGCAGAGAATCTAGAGTGGCTGAGGAGGGGAGGGCCTTGGCTGTCGTCCAGTGTTGGATAGATTTGGTAGCAAGAGAGCCGATGCATTATGCGTTAAACAGCATCCTGCTAGCCTGCGTCCGTCATCCGGTTGGCCTGTTTGGGCTGCAGTTTGACTAAGGACGGAAGTGAGGGAGTGTGCGTGTGTTCCCAGCGTTGGAACGCTTTCCTGACTACGCCCGAGGATTGGTGGTAGGGGGGCTGCCGGAGGTGCGTCCGGGGTCGGTAGGTTTCCTGGTATGTGTATGTAAACGTCGACTTCTGGTTGCTCAGTTTGGACGGCAGGGTATCCTCGCAGTGTGTCGGTCAACGTTGTGGTCGATTTGGCGGTAGCATTAGCTGGCCCGTCTGAACCATTAAGATCTTCACAGGGGGGTGACAGTATGGGTCCGGCCGTTTTTATTTTTATTTTTCCTCTTTCCCCTTTTTTCCCCTTCCGTTATGGTTTCGTTGCCAGTGGGCGTTTTCCAACTCGTCAGAAAACAGACCGCCTACAGGGGTCGTCAGGCGGTATTATATCTTGCACAAATGCTACCTGAAAGGGGGGGTCACAGTGCTTGACAGTTGTAGAAAAAAAAATACGAGTAGATAACGGCTTTAACAAGAGGGACAAGAAGGTGGTGGTGACGACGACGTAGACGCGAGGCGCAGCATGGTTCAGGATCGCCAAGCTGAGACAGACATGGGACTTGAAACTCACAAGTCGAGATTGGCGTGGTGTTGAGGCGGCGCCGATAACAAGAGGCGGGGGGGTGATAGAGAGTGACAAAGACGGGACCGTTTCCACCTGCGACCGGATTGGCATCTGACCGCCCTAGGACTCTGGCAAGGGTTGGAGTGGCCACAGGGTACTGGGACATATGATCTTATCTTACCAGGAAATGGGAAGAAGGACTGACTGCAAGGAACGCTGACGCGGAGAGCAACCTAGTCGTCCGTTAGTCGGCGGCATATGTGAGTGTGACAAAAGCAGATCGATGTTGTCGTGGTGGCGGTCTTTGCTCCGAAGGCAGCTCAAAGTCTGGAGCCATGCCGATCCGCCTCTATATTTTTGGCTGTTTTGTATCTTATTAGCGAAAAGGTGCCCCTCTTGGTATGGTGAGATGGGGAATGACGGCTCCGCCGCTGTAAGAAATCTAAGCAGCGGCCCCCGAAGCATGTAATGTATGACGCCTAGCGTGTTCATGTTCCGCAGGTCTCCCCAAAAAGGGCCTCTTCCCAAGGCGTTTTGGATGTTCATGGATTTGGAATGCTTTGGGATGCTTTGAGATGCTTCTATTTTCAAAGGCCCGGCCGCTCAATCAAGGCCGCTTGGCCGCCTGGCCGCCTGGCTGGCCAGACGTCTGTGCAATGCGCAGCAGGAGCCATTCCTGGCGCTTTCTCGTCCAACCCATGGTTGTCGGGCTTGAGGAACCATACAAGGAGGATTGCCCACCAGCATCCCCTGTACGTCTGCTCAGACAGCACTGCCAGACGCAGGCGAAGGCGAAGAGAGCCGACACGTCGAATATTACCTCCTTCCTTCTTGTGGAGCGCTCGGGCTGGTCTTAGCGCAGAGGAAAAGTCCGGCGTATCCAACATGGACGGCGTGGAGGCTGTGTAATCGCGAAGGCATACGTGTTCCTGGCAAGCGCATGTGCTCCGTATTATCTCACATACAGCCCTCGTATTGTTCCGTATGTACGCGTACGCTGGGACGTCGGAGAGCTGGTGCTCGTGCGCTGGGAGGGCGAGCTTCTCTGCTTCTCTGCTGCTGCCTGCGCTAGAATGTGTGCAATGTGTGCAATGCGTGCAATGTGTGCAATGTGTGCATGCCGCCCGCTGCCCGCCGCACGCTGCACGCTGCACGCCGTACGCGTACGCTGCACTTACACACGATGCAGCGCAGCGCGGCAACCCCTCTCTTTCTCTCTGCGCTCGCTCCCACAGGTCGGGGCAAGACGTGAGAACCAAGAGTGGGCTGATCGTGGTTTGCGGGGCCGTTCTGTGATTGGTTGTTGGGCTTGTTTCAGATATGCTCGAGGCGGTGGTGCACACGCAGGGGTGTGGTTAGGTGAGGGAGCGGGGGGTTTCCCGAGAAGAAAGAGGATCCGAGATTGGCTGGCCGTTGAATGGAAATGGGGACTCGAGGCATATTTTGGCACGTCCGGCAGAAAAGGGTGGGAGGGCAATGCTGACAGGACGTACTCCGGATGTACACTGCAAGATACAAAGTACATGAGGCGGGTGCATTATTCCATATATGAGCCCGACCCTGGAGAATGACCAGCCCGGCAGAGGGTCGCCGAGAGAATGCCAGGGCCTGCACAAGGTGACATGTTGGATGGCGCCAACGGCTGCTGGCGGTGATGTGGCAGGCGGGCAGGCCTTGAGAAACACCCGCTGGGGGTGTTTCAGCTAGTATCCCACTGCTGCAGACCGGGATTGTGTGCTTGGCATCAGGTTTATGCGTTGTTGGCAGTGTTCCAGCCGAGAGTGGCTTCCTTCAAGGTAAAGTGGCCGCCCATCGCCCGTCTGATCAATTCAAAACACAGCGATGGCGAAATGGATTGTGCCATGCGCCGGGGCCCATTCTGCAGAGCAGGTTGCAGCGGAGGGGGTGGTGTTTCGCCTGTCTGTTGAACGTCGGGGTGTTTTGACATTTAAGTTTGCTTCTGGGCAAAAATTCGCAGCTCACAAGATGTCTTGCCCTGTTCCTACGACAGAACGATTGGGGAAAGCGCGAGACAGAGCCGCAATTTGCGACCGTCGGTCGCTCTTTCTTTAGATGGCCTACTTGGAGGCCCGCCTTCACGTGCCTGTTCGGGAGTTTTTTTTTTTTTTTTTTTTTCTTTCTTTTTCTTCTTCCCTTTTTTCGTTTCTTCTTTTCTTCTTTTTTCCTTCTTTTCTTTTTCTCGAATCAAAGCCTCTAGCGAATATCACCCCGGACCACACCAATGCACCCTCGACGGAGACTGGCCGGCACACGAAACCTAGCCTTTCCTCTCTCGATCGTCTCGAATCTCGAAACAAACTCCACTCCTCTCACCCCCCTCTCCTTAGCACTACATGTACGAGTGCAGGTGGTGGCTGGTCCAATTCTTCGTATGCGACATACGATGCCGTGTTTCTACCCTGTTTTCCTGCAGTTTATTGATCGTTTGGGCGTGCTGCAAAGTTGAAAATCCATCGCACGCCACTGTGCACTACGTATGCCCACATACGTACACCATGCCACACCCATGCACCATTTACAGGGACGGTGGCAACGCGAGGTGGGGACTAGGACCATGATTGGCGATGCCGCCCGCCGCCCCTCCGAGCAAACCCAGAAAACCACCTGGACAAACCACCTGGACATTGTTGCTGCAGTGGTCTGCAAGGCCACATTTCGTCCGTCCAGTCCGGCCTTGTCCGCTAGAGAGAACACTGCACTTTTTTTTTCTCTTCTCTCACTAGCAGAGACAACTACTGTCACACGTTGCACACTGAGCCGATGCAGGGGCAATCCTCCTGCGACTGTTCGTACCGAGAAGTCGTGAGAAAACTCAGTAAGTTTGTTAAGGTTAATCGCTGGGGCAGAGGGATTGTCGAAGCGGCTTGGCTGTTACTGAAAGGGTGGCCCTCATGATCTGGGGCTTACGGAGTATGCAGACGCATGCACCACTGTTCCTTCCATCCAATATGCCTGAGAATGAACTGCCCGTAGGGGTGGACACATATTACACTGCGCGTCCTGCAGATCTGCACTTGGGAAACCACGAGTCCGGCGAAAAAGGCAGCAAGCCTGTCGGCAGCACGGGTGGATGTTGGCTTTGATCGCCCCGTCTCCGCTTCCAGCTAACCTGGTTGGCTTCAGGCCCTCAACCTCTCTTCCTTTTCCCAAGGATCCGTGCTGGGCCACTGTACGTCTTATGGGGCAGAAGATGTATATCAGTCCCGTCCAGGTCGCCGCGCATATCTCGGATGACACATCTCTTCAATGAGTGAGACACCGATATGTAAATCGGCACAGCATCCGATTCACTCGTCGCATAATTCACCCTCCAGTCGATTTACACGTAGGCGTACGTCCCGAGAGTCAGTCTTGTGCGCAGAAAAATGATTTGATGTTACTAGGGTGACCCTCGGGATCGGTGCGTGTGTGTGCCACCCGACCGTTGTGATGCCTCACAGCACAACGGGAGGCATGTTCAGATGATTTGGCCGCCGTCAGCAGGTTCGGGCTGGAATATAACCTGCACCTGGGCGTGTCTTGTCTACCCCCCAGCCTATCCACTCAATAGCCCAGACACATCCAAGTGCTAATGCTGACATGTCCGATCTCTTTGCCACCAGTCAGCAGGCAGCCTAGCACTCGGGTCTGGTTTTTGTTTTCGTCCATTTGGGCAGGCGTGTGCTCGGTACACGTACTCGGGAAAAGGCCACCTGAGCTATTCTGAGACGAGAAAAAAAAAAAGAAGAAAAAAACAATCCGCCGGGGCATCTTTTCTCCCTCCACCAACCGGACCTGTACCGCTTCCGATCAGTCCTAGGCGACAAGGCGCAAAGGAGGCGCAAAGGAAGCGCACGGCTCGACGGCGTCAATGCCGTGCAGTCTGGCTATCAAGGACAACGAAAAAGAAAGGGGGGATTGTACACCTAGCCATACCCAGAGAGACGTCACGCCGTTTTTTGTCATTGCTTGAGTTGCACCGATGGTTTCCGCTCATTTGGCTTGTTCCCTTCTAGAGTCCAAGAGGGGGGTTGAGGTGCCGATCAAAGAAGGCATATCCTAGACCTTCTGGAAGAGTCGAGACTGCTGTTCTGTCAAAGTTTGTGGTGCTCTTTGTCACGAATCCAGGCTCTATGAGCCTTTGCCGCTGGCCTGCAGGACAGCCATGACACATGCTGACCGTGTGGGGATATCCGACGTTTATTATGCTCGGAACGACTTTGCCTCGACGCATCCATACCCGCTCGCCCGTTCTCTTCACCTTCATGTCTTGTTTTGGCTTCAGTGACGACACCCATGCCCAGTGCAACTGCTGTCGATATACATCATTAATGACGAGGCATCAGATGATATCAGCTACCTCGGACACCACATCAATGTCATCATGGCCGTCAGAGGTCGACACACGAGCAGACCCCACACAATTCATGCCTAAGACGGAGTCCCGGCTGAGACCGGGGCGTTCCAAGCCTCTTCCTTTCGCCGACGGGCGGGTCGTGGCTTACCGTTCCACATCGTCGTCACTGAACCACACCGTGGTGCTTATTTGCTTATTGTAGCTGTGGACAAGGTGAATAGCCTTGGTCCGCCGAAGACGATCACGCGAGCTGCAAGTGCGCATGCTGCCCAAGAACTTGGTGCGATCACGGCTCTCTGCATGGACTATCATTACTGTACGTGGATGGGGCGACGAGAATAGCTCTCGACACAAGATGATCTAAATTTACAGTGGCAACATGTTGTAAAAGCTTGCACATTACAGGATTCTCCATTTGCATATGAAGAGCAAGAAAAAAGAACCAACGCAGCCACCACTAGCCAGCTTACGCGGCTTTCGAGATATTTTGGGAGAAGGCCAATCCTTAGACATTGCGTATGCTCGGCTGTGCTGTCTAGAGCACGGCATGAGCCGCCCGGTCACAGCATTTCCCTTGATTTCTTTGTCGGGTTGGCCAGGTTCACTCGGCCGGGAAAGAGGCTTTGGCTTTCGAAAAGCCACGCGTGGGAGGAGGGCGTTGTGTCGAGAGACGCGTAGATTGAAAGCCACCAACAGCCAACATGGCAGGCAACATAGCATGGCAAATAAGGGGCAGAAAACAAGCCAGCCAGTGACATCAGACTCGGCCATAGCACAACGTGGAATGAGGATCCGCGGGCTCTCTCTCTCTAAAAAAGTATAACTTAAAAAAAAGACGAACCGAAAATCACGATCGGGGATGATGCTCGCCGAAATGGAACGGCATACGTGAGAGAGAGAAAGGCGACGTAATTTCTGTTCGGGACATTGAAACGGAAGAAAAAGAACACCCGATGATGCCCGTTGCTTGGCCAAACTTCGCTCCCGTGTTCTGCATCTTGTGTCCGTTCTTGGACCAGAAGCGTCTTCGATTCGTAAACCAGCCACACACACGGGACGAAGCAGCTGGCTGTGGGCAAGAGAACAGCATCGAGTGCCTTTTTCAGGGAAAACCGCCTCAAAACAAACTCCTAAAGTGCACCTACGATCATGTGTGAACATGGATTGGTGATGATTTTGTTCTTCTTTGGTCCAAAGGTACTTTCACAGGGCAACTTGCATCTTTCTTCGTAGCTACTCGTAAACATACTGTCGATTGTGATTAATGAATCTTCTCCCTTCTTCCTGCTATTCATAGCCTCTTTTTTTCTTGTGTTATTTTTACACAAAGCATCTCTGACACCATCTACAAAAATGATAGCATCACACCCACCACCTCTTCGGTTTTCGTCCGTCTATTTCGATTCCGCAGCGTCGTGAGACCCCCTTACTCCCAGACATACTCGACTGTGACAAATATGGCTTTCCTGCACAGTCCTTTGCCGTGTAGCTTTACACGACACGACTGGTCGTGGTCTTCCCGTCTGCGCACACAAGCACACGCACACGCACACGCACACCTCCTCTTCCTCCTCCTCCTCCTCCGCTTCCCCCTACATCCTAACCTCGTCCCACGAATGCCGGCAGTGAAACACCCATCGAAATATATTCTCCGGGAGCCAAGACGACGACGGCAGAAACAAAAACAGAGCTGATTTGCCCGTCTCATCTTCTCACTCTTTTGTACGCCTGCCGGTCTCGTCTTACCCAACCCTCACCCCCTCCCCTTCCCTCCCTCCCTCCCCGTTTCCCCCCCTCTGCACTGCGATTGATGACATGGCTCGGCATCCTGCCACCATCTCTCTTCAGCTGCCACTGCAGAGCTTGTCTTTGGGGGGGGTGGGGGGGGTCCCGTCTTGCTGCTGGCATGCCGTTCCATCGGAGCGCCCTGTTTTCACCTCGCCGGGTGGCGAATCCCAGCCGTTTCGTCACCTTCCTCCTTCTCGCACGCTCCCTTTATGTTCTTCCCCACCCTCCTTTATCTTATTCTCTACCTATCACAGCGTGTCTTTTTGTAACTGTAGGAGGTCTTTGAATTTTCGTTCCTTTCTTTTGGATATTTTGGTCCGTGGATGCAAGCCACGTCATGCAATGAAAAATCGTAAGAGAAACGAAACAGCGACAGATACGGGAAGAACGACGAGTAGAGAAGGCACCAGAGATGGAGGGCGCAATCGAATGTATTGCCATGAAACTTGCCTCGTAGAACCAGATGGCCTATTCTGCTCCCCGTCTGTATGCGGACACCAGTGCGGTACCAGATGGCAGACCTGGGGGACCATCTTGCACTGGCGTTGAACACAGCATGCGATCTCTGCGGAAAGAAAAGGCGAATACAGGCCGTCTGCTGTTGGTAACTTTTCGTACGAGATCACGTTAAGCGTATCTCAACTCTGTGTTTCGGCCATCACCCAGCAGAGTGCCGAAATCAAACTCGTTTCTTTCAAACCACGTCGATAACAGAGAGCGAACGGACCACTACGCTTTCACGGCACTCGACTGTCATCAGAGAAAAGACACATCACGATGAGAGTCCTATAAATCATGAAATAAGAGTCCGCAAAGCGTATGACAAAAAACGATCGAATCATTAACAAAATATTCAAATAGAACTGTTTCCCTTTCTGCCTCTGCCGAGTCCAGTGCCCAACTTCTGCTCTCTGCCCACGACAAACCCGTCGGTTGTCCTAGATCACCAACTCCTCGTTTTTTTTGGTATGTCCCGTCCTTCCTGGACGACCACCAACGGCCCTCCAATACCCATACACTGCACGAAGAAAGCAAAAACCAGAAATCGGTCAAACAGGAAGAAAAAAAGACGAAAAATAAAAAAACTGGGATAAGAAATGCAAAGGCGACTGTTGTCACGCCATATTGCGCTATCGTACATGGAAATCAAAGAAATTGTTATGAAAGCCGTCCAGGCTTTAGATCCACTGCAGATGGAAAAGTGCTCATGCAGCGTCCACAATGCGTGCCTTTTTGGCGTCGTCTTCCTCGCCGGCCGGGGGGTCATCTGCCTTGCGCTTGTTGCCGTTTGCCGTTGCCTCGGGTGCGGGGGCGTCTGGGGTTGCCGAGGCTGGCGGAGCCACGTCCTTGGTTTTCTTTCGCACGAGGCCCGACAGGTCCTTGGCTGTCTTCTTGGCCTCTTCCACGGCACCGCTGCCGCTGGCACCGCCGAGAGCACCCAGCAGACCGCCCACAACAGCAGCAGCTGGTCCGTTGACGGCCGCATTGAGGTCGATGGGCGGCTTTTTGAGATCGACAAGCTGCAAAATGCAATTAGCAGACGTACATTGCCAAGACAATGGACCAAATAGAAGAAACAGCGGGAGAGGGGAACAGCAAAGGCACCGTACACGTTGTTCCATGTCGGAGATGATGTCTTTGACCTCGGCAATTTGGCGCCGGGTGGCATCGTTGTCCTCGGGGGAGTGCAGCGTGGCCAGCTCTACTTCCTTATTCTGCAGCTTGAGCTTGGTGCTGGCAATGGCGGCCTCGAGCTCCCGAGCGGCTTCATCGCGAAGCTCCTGGTCCACCTGCTGGTCTTTTGGCGCCCCACTGGCGACATCGCCTTCGCTCGACGTTGTGACAGAAGCAAATTCAAGCGCTAGCGACAGCTTGAAATGTGCCTCGGCAATGATCTCAGATTCTTCAGCCAAGAATTTCTGCTTATACGCCAGAGACGCCCGGGAGTCCACAATGGCATTCGGGTACCTGCGACTCGATTAACGTCGGTTCCCTAGTTTTCGGCTCTCTTTTTTCATGTCTCTCTCTGTGTCTTTTCGGGTAAAACCGTAGGCACTCTGATCGTAGAGAGGGAGGGGGGAGGGGGGAAGGGGGGGCAGGCAAGAAAAACCAGGACACAAATGCAGAAGCTCGTGTGGGCCTACCTTTCGTTCTCCAGAGAAATCTCGGCAAGGAGGTCGTGGGTGTCGGCCAGACGCTCCATGATGTGCCGAATGTCTGGGGTCAGATCGGCGCCGCGAGAACGGCCTGCCTTGGCCTCCCGTGGCGCCGCAGCTTCTTCTGCCTTTGCATTGTCCTTTGTCTCTGCCTCATTTCCCTTCGCCTCCGTCTCAGCAGTGTCCTCGGGGGGTGTGGGCTTCTCTTCCAGCTGCTTCTCAAACAGCAGACGAGACAGGTCGAGGACCTCAAAGGCCACGGCGAGGTCGTCTTCGTCTTCCTCGTCCTTGTCTTCGTTTTCTCCCTCGGCATCCTCCTGCAGCGCTGGTCAGAAATCCGGCGGTCTCTCTCTCTCTCTCTCAAAAAAAAAAAAAAAAAAAAAAAAAAAAAAACGCTCGACCAAGGCTCAGCTCACCTCTTCGTCTGAGACGTCCCACTCTTCGTCGCCGGTGAACTGAAAGAGCGGCTTCTTCGCCTCGAGAGCGGCTGCCTCCTCCTTGGTCGTGCCCGCGCTGGAGCTGGCCTCGCCGCCGGCTGGTGTCTTTTGGATCGCAATCGGCTTGGGCTTGCCGCCTGTCTCCTGGGCGGCTGGCTTGCTGGCCGCGGGTGGTGCCGCTGTCGTGCTTTCGGGTGCCTTGCCACCCAGCACGTCGCTCTTGCCCTGGCCGACCTTGAAGAGCGCACGGCCGTAGAGGAAGAGGATCTCGGCGTTGTCGGGGCTCATCTCGCCGTTGATCTCGGCCTGCATCTCGGCGGCCTGCGCGTAGATGTTGGAGGCCTCCTCGTAGTTCTTCTGCTGCGAGTACAGCACAGCGGCGCGGGCGCACAGGTCGGCGAGCGACACCTTGAGGCTGTGCTCGACCTGGTCCGGCGGAAGCTCGGAGAGGGCGGGCGTTACGGTGCCCGTCGCCGGACCGCCCGGGGTGCTGGCACCGGAGGGTGTCAAGATGCCGGATGGCACAGCCGAGGCAACGACCGGGGCCGGATCGTGGGGTGCGTCGTCTGACATGGCGAGGCGCGATATAGGTGTGTTTCGAGACGCGTGGCGGATGGCGTCGCAGGGATGGAAGAGAGAGGTGCGATTGAGCAAAAGGTCGGACAAAGTTCAAAGAGCAAGCAGTTCGTCAATTGGGGCAAATGGGGGTGGCGGGCGATTGAGGCGGGATTTCAGGAAGGTGCGGTCGATAGCAAGCTCTTTCCTTTGTACTGGTCGCCCGTGTCTCAGCAGAGAACCCGATCGTCACGCAGCTCGTGACGCGATATGGCCTGTCATGGAGAAGCTTGGACGGGGCCCCACACCAAGCAGGTAGACGCCCCTCATTGGCCGCGCTTGTTCTTAATATGCCACTGGCGTGACTTGCAAACTGGAGAGAGTGCTGGTGTGATGAACAGCCCAGCTTCTCGCCAGACTCGCTGCAAGTCTTTTCTGTTCCGATGTCTCTGCCTGCATCTCGGACGGCCACAGCCGCTGTGTTGTTAGTCAGCAGGCCGTTTGCAGGTAAGAGCAAAGGCAAGTAGTCACCAAGACTTGCGATGGATCTGCTCGCTCTAACCAGACTCGACCTAAGTCAGTGGGTAAATGGAACGATGTGCATGACTCAGGCAAGCGCTTCCTTTGGTCCTGAGGGGTAGCTTAGTTGATGACAGCTGTGTCTTGAAATTGAGTGTTGCTAATGTATCATGGCAGATGCAATTCGTAAAAAGGAAAAGGACTATCTAGACCTAACATGAAAAGAGAAAAGAGACCTGGTAACATGGAGAGAGAAAGAAAAAAAGAAAAAAGAAAAGCGTAAAGACAAGGCCATCTCCATCAGTATACAGTCTTTTGGGTACTTTTGATCCTCGTTAGCCCATCCTCAGATGCTCGACCTCTCTATTTGAATTGGTCCTCGGTGACACCCTTGCCCATAGCTGACGTGCTGCTGACGCCGCCGGTGACGAGCTTCTGCAGCTCGTCGACGTAGTTGGCGCCGCTCCACTTTTGGTGCTTGACGACGTCGACGCCGCCGTCCATCTCGGGCTCCTGGACGAGCTCGCCGTACGCGCGCATGCCGTTCTGCGCGTACGAGCGCGAGAACTGGTTGCTGATGAGCGCCGTCGTGTGCAGACCGGCCAGCGTGATGAACTGCCAGCAGTAGCCCAGCGTGGCCAGCCGCCGGATGTACGTCTCCTGCTCGTTGCGCGGCATGGCCGTCTTCCAGTTGAACGAGGGCGACAGGTTGTACGCGAGCCTGGGGGTCAGCAGGAAAACAAACATCATAGAATACAGGTGACTCACTTCTGCTCCGGCCAGACGGCGTGCACGCCGCGGGCAAACTCCTCGGCCTGCTGGTAGTCGGGCAGCTTGCTCTCCATCCAGATGGCGTCGCAGTAGGGCGCGTAGGCGATGGCGCGGGCGATGCCGCAGTCGCAGCCGCCCTTGAGGCGGTAGTAGCCCTCGCGCGTCCGCGGCGCATCCCAGTCAAAGTGGATGGCGTCGGCGGCCGCGGCCCCGAGCACCGAGCGGGCGGCCGCGCGGGCCTCGGCGTGGCTCTTGCCCTTGGCCGCCGCGCGGTACTGGGTCTCGTAGGCGCCGGCGGTGGCCGCCGGCGACACTGTCTTGTGGATGGCCTCGGCGACGGCGTCGTCGAAGCGCTTGAGGCCGGCCGCGGCCACCCAGGCGTCCTCGACGGCCTGCAGGGCGTCGCCCGTCTTGCCCTGGCGCTCGGCCGCGGCCATGACCTCGCTCAGCGGGCCCAGCGCGGCGTTGGTGCTGCCGAGGATGAAGGCGTGGTCGCGCGGGTCAATGGTGGTGGTGATGAGCGTGGCCGCCTCGGCGTCGGTGCGGGCAATGGCCAGCAGGTCCACGCCCATGATGTCAGCCTGGGCCCGGATGGCCACCAGCCGGTTGATGTGCTCGCTCGTCGGCACCAGCACCTTGCCGGCCATGTGGCCGCACTTTTTGGTGCCGGGCGCCTGGTCCTCAATGTGGATGCCGGCCGCGCCCTTCTCGACAAACAGCTTCGTCAGCTTCATCACCGCCGTAAGACCGCCGTGGCCCGTGTCCGCGTCGGCCACAATGGGCCGCAGGTAGTCGATGTGGGCGACGCTGCCGCGCTGCGCCCGCGGCGTGGTCAGGCGCTCGTGGCGCTGCTTGCGGTCGTGGAACAGCTGCGCCGTGAACAGGTGGCCGACCTTGTTGGGCACCGTGGTGTAGGGGTAGTCTGCCAGATCCGGGCCGGGCTCGTCCGACGCCGACGCCGTCGACGACGACTGCCAGCCGGACACATAGACCGTGTCCAGGTACTGCGCCATCTGCGTCACCATGGTCGGCTCCAGGCAGCCGTATGTGTAGCTGGCGTCCTTGGCCGCGAACCGCTTCTCCAGGATGCCCCACAGCTTCTTCGACTGCGCGTTGCTGGGGTACTCGATCTTGAGGTTGCCGCGCTTCGTCACAATCTGCTCGGCCGTGAAGGGCCGCTTGGTGAACCGCCAGCGCGGGTCGCTCCACCACTGCTTGACCTGTGCAACCTCGGCCGCAAAGGCCTGGTCTTCTGCAGTGGCGTCAATGGCCGGCGGCAGCATGTTGTTGGAAGCCATGATGTCGGTGTGTGTGGTGTGGTGTGGTGTGAGAGAAGAGAGAAGAGTGGAAGAAAGAACAAAGACGTTAAGGGTAGAGACAGAGGGCCACGAGGATGAGGATGGTCAATGCGAGAGGAGGATGAAGAAAAGGAAGAGAGAAAGAGAAAGAGACAAGAAGGAAGAGGAAAATACCGGATACTAAAAAGAAAAATCGACATCAAGCAGCAGACGGCATGCGGACGCTGCCGTCACATGTTCGGCTACCCAGACGGTCGACGACTCACCCACACACGAGCTCGATAGGGATACTATGGGGTCCGGCCCCAGTTAGCAGCCCACTCCACACGCCTCGTCTCCCTCGAACCGCCGCTTGACCGATCGGTTAACGAGGCGCAATGCGGGTGAACAAAGTATCAATTCGTTGCTGGGTACAACTGTCCGGGGGCGAGACACCGCCTCCGCCCCTTTGCCACCGCGTTGCCATGGCTGGTATCGGCGCGGCCAAGTCTACATGGGCACCTAAGCATACCAGAGCTGCTGTGGAGCCGTGGTCCCTTTTTTGGTGCGCGAGCTAGCCAATCAACTTACATAATACTTTGGCCGTTTCGGTGCCGACATGCTCCACAGCTAGCCAGGGCCACCCCTTTCGGCTCAAAGGTATCTTGCTCTGGACCAATCACGGCAGCCGACATCCCGGGTTTTGCCCGTGGGTCCGCACGGCGGCCGGGAGAAAGGCAGCGTTGCCCGGGTGGGCGCGCTGTAGAGCGCACGCAAACAGATGAGTCAATCCTGCCCGAAACGGCGTTTCGGCGGGCTGGCTTTTTTTGCCAGGATTCCAGCCCCCCCCTACACAACTGGTTGGCCGCGTCCTTCCCTTATGCCGGCGTTTCCAGCATAACTGCATATGCACATATCCGAACGACGAATCCGGCGAACCCCGCTTTGGTCCTCAGCCTCTTACTGAGCGTAAGAAGTACATAGTAAGATTATACCAAGGCATAAGCACACGTATACACTCGCAAGAATGCGGCACAAACCGAAAAACATGTGAAGGCTATTTTCCTGAAGCACACGTCCCTACTCGTACACAGTAGCCGCCTGTCTGCGCGGCGATCCTTCGCAATGCTGCACTTTCTCGGGAACTCTTGATCAACGGTGCCTTCTTGGGACAACCGAACCTCGGTTGATGCTTTTTTGCGTTCGTGGCGTTAGGTCTTGTCTGGTCAAGCTGCCACCCCTGAAGCTATTAGCCCATGTTAATTCCTGACGCTACCCCATGTCCTGGGATCAGCAGCGGGTCTCGTGTGCCGTGGCCCATTCGTCACATGCGGCCGCCGCCATTTTTTCCATTTGCTCCGTTCCTAAAGAGGGCCTGCGGAGTCATAGGTATGACTTTTTGTGCACTGCATTGGAGAGCGACTGGATGCGAAATATGAGACACAAGGCGATGGACCATCTGCTCGTAGTCGTATGAGCGAGACTGGCCCACCCGCTTGTGCTGCTGTTGCTGCTCGTGCGAGCTCGAATCTACATAACATGGCCTCGGTTTCCGAGCTATGCCGTCATGCGGCAAGATTGCCCAATGCACCACACACCACCGCCGTATGTCCAAATCTAGAACCGGTCCAGGAAAGGAAACATGCAACCGCCCTCCCCCCATCCTCCCCTTGTCACTATTTACATGTCAGTTTCATTTCTTACTCCATCGCCGCCAGAGCCTTCTCCTGCTCGTTCTCCATCGCCGCCTTGAAAGCATCCCATGGCGTCATGGTGCCCAGCGCATTGCGCGCGTGCGACCGGATGATCTGGAGACCGTAGACGTAGCTGGCATTGACCCAGCCGAATCTGGTCCCGTTAGCATGTGAGGCAGATCTTTTCAAAGACAGAACAGGAAACTCACCCTTCTTTGGCAACGCCCTTAAAGTCTGTCCCCTGGTTGCCGTACTCGGCGTCGACTCTGTGCGGGTCGACAGGGCGCGTCACGTCGTACTTTTCGACGACGACGCCGTTGAAGTCGTAGTAGGCCTTGGTGATCATGAACAGCCACTTGTACGCCAGCCGCTCGGCCTCCTCGACGTAGCTGTACCGGTACAGGCCCGTCCAGGCCAGCATCTGCTGCGGCGCCCAGCCGTAGGGATAGTCCCACTGCCGGTTGGGCCGCTCCAGCGACACCTCGCCTCGCGACTTCTCCGTGCCCGACAGGAGACCGCCGTGGGCCTCGAACTTGGGCAGCGCGTGCGCCACCATGGCGGCGGCCTGCTTGGGGCTGGCCACACCCGCCCACATGGCCCAGAAGGTGGTGCAGCTCTCGTACGTGCACTGCTCGCGCTTGGCCGTGTCGTAATCAAAGTACATGCCCTCCTTCTCGTTCCACAGGTACTTGTCGATGGCCAGCTTCCGCCGCTTCGACCGCCGGTCCCACATGGCCGACGTCTCCACCTGGCCGGGCTGCATGGAGCCCACGCAGTATTCGGCCGGCACCTCGAGCTTGTCGTTGAACAGGGTGCGGATCGTCCGCGCAATGTCGATCTCGTACTTGAAGAGGAGCGAGTTGAGGTCAATGGTGGCCAGGTTCGCGCACACGTGCTCCAGGCGGTAGGACGTGTCGTGGCCGGACTCGCGCACGGCGCGGTCGTGCAAGAAGTACTCGTCCAGCTCCGGCTCCTTGATCTCGCCGTAGTTGTACGCGCGCACAAACTCGGAAAAGGTCAGGCCGTGCTTCTTCGCATACGGTTCGAGCACGTGCACAAAGTGCGTCGCCTCCGTCTCTGGCGGCACCCCCAGGCCTTCGGGACGGTAGCGCGAAAGGCCGGTGACGGGGTCCAGCCGCGGCTCCGTCACCCAGACGCTGTGGTACTCCTTGATGGCGGCCAAGATGGCGGTGCGCAGGAACTTCTTGGCCCCGGGCTCGTCGCGGATGTGGTCGAAGACGCGCAGGGCCATGTCGGTCAGGAACGGCGGCTGCGAGCGGCACAGGTAGTAGGATCGCGTGGCATTGAGGATCTTGCCATAGTGGCGAATGCAGAAGCAAAAGTTCTGCACCATGCTCTTGGCCAGGTGGACTTTGTTGTTGATCAGGAGACCGAGCGACTCCATGTAGCTGTCCCACCCGTACAGCTCGTTGAAGCGGCCGCCGGGGACCACAAAGGGCAGTCCCCGAAGCGTCTTCTCGCCGGTCGCCGGGTCATCCACCTCCTCCATCGCCACGGCCAGCAGGCCCGGCTTCTCGTTCAGGTCGCGCAGCGTCTCGGGCGTGACCTTGGCGGGCAGCAGCTGGACATCCAGCCGTATCTCGGGCCTGTCCTGAGCGAGCTTAGTGTAGTATGCAAACTGTTCGGGGGCGCCGGGCGGGACGTAGATGCGCGGCCGCGGATCGTCTGTCCAGTCCTTGGGATCGCGGGCGGCAATCTCGATGCTCGAGGCGTCGATGCGGCGGGTCAGGCTGTCCCAAAAGTGGTCGCGGATCATGCGCGAGAGACGGTTGACCGGGTTCTCGTTGAGACGGGCCTCGTCCAGCACGATCTGGCGCCGGCCGTATTCCTTGGCCAGGGTGAGCTCCTGCATCAGGTTGGACAGCATGTAGGTGCCGCGGATGTCGAAGCGGTTGTAGCCGTTGGAGGCGGCTGTGCGAAGCGTAAAGACCTTGGGCCCGTTGTCTTCTATGGTGATCTGCATGTTGCCGTCGGTGTCCTCCTGCGACTGCAGGTTCTCGAGGGTGGTGTCGACGTCGATGAGAAACCGCCGCGAGTTGTGCGGCGTCGATTCATCATGGCTTCCCCGGCGGAAGGGCTGCTGGAGGCCGAGACGGTCGAATTGCTTCTGCAGGCCGTTTTGAGAGTACGTGCGTGTGCGGGCGGCGGCGCGGCCGTTCTGGTGGCGTTCGTCGGATGCATAGTAGGTTTTGGCATCTTCAAAGACGCCCGAGTCATCGGACGAGCCGCGGCCGCGAGATAGAGTAGAAGGGGACATGATTGGGAGGGAGGGGGGGGGGGGGGGGGAGAGGAATCGAATGCCTTATTTTTGGAGGAGGTTGACGGGGCGGGCGGACACTCGATAGGAATGTGCGTGAGAAATACTAGGTATCTGGGGTAAGGCGGAGAGTAACGGCAGAGGATTGGATCAATCAGAGGACCTATAAATAGGAGAGGGACAGCAACGAGGCTGAAGTGGTAGTAGGGAAGGGGGTTCGAGGCGGTCAAAGACAAGGGTGGGCTTCAGTGACAGTTATGTGGTTATGTAGGCAAGGAGAACGCAGCTCCCGCAGTCCGAATGCACCAATACCTTGCAGGGGTAGAATTGAGAAAAGATTGGCGTGCGCAGGCGGAGCGTTTGCAGGAGCAGGAAGACGAGAGCAAAAGCCAAGTGTCGGTGGAGGAATGAGTGAGTGATATTCGGATGACCGTGGAGAAGTGGTTGAATGCTGCGCGCCACAGACGCAAAAGAGAAGCTCGATGGGCAACCGGGAATGCGTCGAAAGCGGGCGGATGATCGGCAAGGGTGAGACCGTGGCACAGAAGATGCGTTGCTGTGCAAAGGTGCGTACGGATCGTCGAGAGACGAAGTCGGCGGATGCGGTTTCTTTGGCAATTAAAAAGTGCGTCATTCTCATTGGTGTGAATGGCCACCATTGCTATCTGCCTACATCACGCATGCGGAGACTTGCACACAGCTGAGAGGTATATTCCTATCTAGCCCACTACAACTGGGGCTGCTGTTGGTTGTGGACCTAGAAGCTTGCGCGAAACGGTGAGCCCATGCCTTGTTTCTAGTGCGCACAACACCTGAATTCCACAGCCACAGGCCAGGGCTGGCTAACCGCAAGCAACCGCAAGCAACCTTCAAGCGAAATCGCAACCATGTTTCAGTCCATAGAGACCCCCACGACATTGATCGGTGAAGAAGGTGCGCTAGACAAAAGCAGACAAGCCCGCACCTTTCGTGGATCACGGGGATGGCAAAGAATAAAGAGGTGCATGGACGACAGGGCAGATTCCGTTGGGAAGAGGGAAATTTATCTAGAGATCACATATTATGGCACTGTTGCTGGGGGAAAAAGTAGACAGGCCCGGCACCCATTCCCGAGTGAGACTGTTGCATTTTTTACAGTTGAGCTCACCGTTTCGGTGTGTGTCGGTGAAGCAGCATCTGCCGGAGACGCTGGCGTGCTTGATGTCTTTTCTTTTCTTTTTCTTTCCTTTCTTCTTTTCTTTCTGAAAACGATTGGAGAGTTGACAATTTCCATCGTCAAAGAATTGCTTTTGCGATCGTCGTCCTCCATCGCCGGTGATCTTGGCTGGAGCTACTTGGACACTAATGTATACCGATAATCTACCCGTAGCCCTGTACGTAACAGCAAGCTGTTTTAGGCCTTGTGGAGGCCGCGATGGGAGCAAGTGCGAATTGGCAGGCTCGCCGAAGCCGGACGTGAACGACACGGCCAGATTGCAGCCATGTGGTCGCCATGCTCTGTTTGACTGGAGGCTGAAAAGGCTGTATAGACATGGACAGCCAAAAGCCCAAGATCCAGCTTGGAGGTTGTGAAAGGCAGCTCGCACTTTTCGCTGATGCTGCAGTTGCATGTCTCAGGCCCCCAGTTGCCGCAGCTCCATTTTGAGGTCCATGCAGCTCGGGGCATTCATCCGATGACGGAGGACGGCACACAAGCCGGCGACAGCAGAAAAAAAATATGCTCTTGTGCTGCGCATGGAGCTCCGAGCTCCGACTGTCGAGACTTGACGCAAGACACGCATGCCGCTGCACGTCAGGCACCCAGTGACTAACACGCCTGGCCATGATTCGTCGCCGGTGATGCGTTGGGATGCGCGATGCTCTGGCCACTCTGGCCACTCTGTCCACTCTGGCTGCCATCGGCAGAGACGAGGCGGGTGCACAGTCCCCGTTAGGGGCAGCGCCCATCTCCGCCAGGGCTCCCCTAACGCGAACAAGTCACGGCTAGGTGCAGGATTATAGGCTGTCAAAAAAGTCACATGCGGGCCAAAGTTGGGAAGCGTTAGCCAGGGCGGGGCACTGCCGACTGGTGCTGTTGAGGAAGGCGCAACCGTAGCGACCCCACCTGCATGACGAGAGAAGACGCGACAGGTGTGCGTGAGGCCCTCTGTGTGATGGGAGGTTTGTTAGAGGCCGTCCCGGCTCTCGATTCCGCCTCCGCTTCGCAGCTGGCCTGGACACAAAGGAGAAAAACAAAACCGCGAGCCTTTCGCTTTTTTTCTCAGCATCGTGTCTCTCTCTCTCTCTCTCTCTCTCTCCACTCTCCCCTGATTCAATGGTACTCTTCGTGTCTGCGTCCAATCCCGATTTGTCCCTCTTCCTCCCTCCCGACCCCCCTGAAGATCCTCGCCCCGTCTCTTATCTCTCTCTCCTGTAGCCGTCTCTGCGCGGAGGCGGCCTCGTTTATTTCTCTCACCCTACAGAGCGCAAACCACGGCCGATAAGCTTCTGCCATGGCTCTCTTTGTCGACCTGGACGACGACGCTGTCGAGCCGCCGCAGCACGTGCAAGGCGGCAAGGTTTTGTGGAGCAGCGCTGCAGCAGCGCTCGAAAGCGGCCATGTTCGGCCGTCACCGCCGCCGGCTCTCTCGGCCACCCCTCCTGACGCCGGCCCGGGGACAACAGATTCCGCCGATGCCGAGGAGGCTCGCGGGCCCGCTGTCACGGGGAATCCGAACTGGAACTCCATGACGGAGGCTTTGGGATGCTATCCGTAGGCAGACGCACCTTTCCCGTTTTGTTTCATTCTGTTTTATTCTGTTTTATTTTTTGTTTGCTGCTGCTGCTGCTGCTTGTCTTGCTTCTTGAGATGTTTTGTTCTTGTGAAATCACTCCCGCCTCGGGAATCACTAACCAAGACGTTCTCTTGTTGCCTGCCAACCGCACGGGAATCCAGTGTCGCTGCTGCCATTGCTTCTTCCATTGATCTCAACTCGCTCGACAGCCTGTCGCGCACCTGCCGCCAGATCCATGCCGCCCTCCTGCAGTACCGCAAGCCGCTGCTGGCCTGCACCCTGCGCTGCTGCAACGACGACCTGCCCGTCGACGGCGAAGAGACCCTGCGCTACCGCGCCCGCGCCGGCAACTGGTACTACATGGAGGACACCGGCCGCACCGGCTACGGCGGCAAGTCGGGCCAATGCGCCCGGGACATGGTGGGCGAGTGTCGGCGCTGCGGCACCGTGGTCTGCCGGGTAGGCGTGGCCTTGGCCCCTCCCCCCATCGAGAGGCTTGGCAGCCGGCTAACACGACAGAACTGCACCATCAAGCCACCTGCTCCCATCGTCCTGCGCGACCGACACCGCCGCCTCTGCGACGGCTGCGCCAAAACGCCTCTGACCCAGCTGGCTAAGCCACCCCTCCCCCTAGACACGTCCTTGGACGCCGACCTCATGCAGCGCGCCATCTGCAGCTGTGCCGCTGAAGGCGTCTGGCTGTGTCAGCCTTGCGGCCGCACGATCCGCGGGGCTGACCACGACTATCGAGCGTGAGTCTCGTCCGATACGAACAAGAGAACAGAGAGCGCTGACGCGGGACAGAATCTGGAAGTGGCGCACGCAGTACGGAGAAGTCCTCGGCGGGCTGGGCACCGGCATCGGCGACGGCGATCGGGGCGTGATTTGCGGGCGGGAGGATGCCTGCTGCTGCGCCAAGGAGCGCGAGCAGCAGACGGACTGCGACGCCGAGGACGCGCGCGAGGCCGAGGGCATGGGGCTGGGCACGTCGCCTGGATCCTTGGGCTCGTCCGGGTCGCTGGTGTCCCTGGCGTCGTCGCTGTCGTCGTCTGCGTCCACGCCGGCCTGGGCCGTTCCGGTGGCGCCAGCGACGCAGGCCGCCACCACGGTGGGCTCGCCGCTGTATTCGCCGGAGATGGTGGCGGCTCTGAGCAACCGGCGCACGCCGTCGCCGGCGGTGGGCCCCGGCTATGCACGACACGAAATCGAGGGCATCGGCGGCGTTGTTAAGAGGACGCGCGTCAAGATGGTCCGCGTGGGTGCCTGCGTGCACGACTGGGAAGACGAGCTGGCGCGGGGCCAGATTCTGGAGCGAGAAATCACCGGCCGGACCCGAAGTTGGTGCGGGTGGTGCTGGCGACCCATCCCGAGCCAAAAGGATTTGGTGACGGACGGCCGGGGCTCGCCCACCCCATGACCGGGAGTTTATGAATTTTGGACAATCTAGGATACACAAGCGGAAAGAGGAAAGAGAAAAGTGATTTCAGTGGGAAAGCCAGGCTATTCAACAGCAGGCGCCCACACAAGCATTATAGCGGACCACTGTCAGTTTTATTTTATTCTTTGATTTTGAATATTTGTACAGGAGTTGTTCTTGATGTCTTGAATGTCATGACTTTTTGTCGTACATCATGCCCAACCTCATCTATGCCATGAATGGTGTATTGCAGCCCGCAGCCGGCCTACAGCTCGCCGCTGAAGAGCATCTCGCGCCGCTTGAGGCGCTCCTCGCGCGCCTTGGTCCGGATGGGTCCCCAGCGGCTGCGGGCGGCGTCGACCCGCTCCCGCACGCGCGCCTGGTGCTCCGGGCTGCTGCGCACGACCATCATGACAAAGATGGGCGAGCACTGGAAGCGCCGCGCCAGCCGCAGCACGCTCCACTCGAGCGGGTCGGTGCTGCGCAGCCGCCGCATCTCGGCCACGTCCGCCTCGGACAGGTGGTACTTTTGCTGCTCCGGGACGGCGAGCCGGGGACGGACTTCCGGGCCGGTGGCGGCAGCAGCAGATCCGTCGGAGCCTGCTGTCTGTGCTGAAGACGACAGAGACGTCTTGAAGAGCGTCGTCAGGTTGGCTCGCCGCCGCGGGTCCGACGGCGGCAGGAACTTGAACGGCGTCTGGTAGACGGAGGGGGCGCTGGCGGGCGGGTTGTACAAGAGGGTGGCGCCGCCAGAGCCAATGGTGCCCAGGGCGGTGGTGCCGGCCGCCGCGACCTTTCTGCTGCTGTTGCTGCTGCCGCCGCCGGGCTGGAACGACGGATGCGGTGCCACGCGGAGAGCACGTCTCGTCCGGCTGGCCGAGGACTGGTGCCGGCGGTCGGCGGGGGTGGCAGAGAAAGAAGGAGACGGGAGGAGTCGGGAAAGGGCAGTGGCCCCTGTGCGTATCCGCGTGGGCGCCATCGTCTGGAGGGACCGCGTCGCCATCGCCGGCAACGTCGCCGATGCACACGTGATTCGGCGCAGGAGTTGTGCCTCCATGGTGGGCTGCGGGCAGGGAAAAACAGGCACAGAGCAAGCTGTGCTCAATCAAGATCCGCCTGTGCCGTCGGTGAAATGCCGTCGGTGAAACGCCGTATCGTCGTGGGGGTGGTCAATGGCCCTGCTCACCGTCGTCCAAGCTGTCCAAAAATTGGATTAGGCGAAAAAAATTACTGCTGGCGAAGCTGCCGAGTCCACGTGACCGTTATCTGGAATGTCACCTGACATCGTATCTGGATAGTGGGGACCCAACGTCCCAAGCCATTCGTACTCGGACGTCCTCCGCCAACAAGTGGCCCCTCAACACATGCCCTCCGCACTCCGCAAAATCGCAGCAGGAAAAAAGAACACAAGAACACGACTACAGCATGGGAGTGCAGCAGGTCCTGCAGCCCACACTCGTCAGCGACTACTCGGGCTTTTTTGGTGCTTAAAGAGACGATCCTCCTCCGCGCCTGCAGCTCCACTATGATTTGCCTGCATGCGCAGCCAACGTGAACTCGAGGCTCGAAGCGATCTCCCGCCATGTTTTCCTCCTCGGGCAGCGGCAAGAAGCCGCCGTCGCAGGTATGTTGCGCATTGTGTCCTCTTACCGGAGGGAGCTGCTGTGTTGGATCTATTTCTGACTTGAGGGGATGACAGGAGATGGTGCAAGTCGGTATGTGATGCAGCCGTGGTTGGACGAAGCTGGATATATACATGTTTGCGACTGACAGCGTGTTTTTTTTGTTGTCCCGAGGAACAGACCGAGCCGAGTATGTTGTCCACTGCTGGTTCCCCCCTCTTCCCTCCTCCTCGGGCCATCTTCTAACTGATCAGCTCTGCATCGCCCTTTTGGCGCGCGTCCCAGAAGGACTCAAGCGCAAAGAGACACAGCGGCAGCAGCAACCGCGACCCGGGCATCGTTGTCGGCGCAGCGTACTCGCACGCAGACCTGCTCAAGTTTGACTCGATGTACGCAGCAGTCAGCTCCGCAGCGGCAGAAAGTACACACTCCCTTTGCTAACCAGACGCCACCAGGAGCCTCGGCGCATCATCATCGTCTTCGTCGCGACCGCGCTCGCCACCGTCCGCTTCTTCGAACAAGACGCACCATCATTTGGGCAGCACGACGTCGCCGTCCAAGAAAACCGGCGGGACGCGGAACTACAAGAGCTTTCTCTCCAACACAGACGAGGACTGGAACGCAGACGAAGACGTGTACGGGTATGACGAGGACGACGGCGACGACTTTGGGCTGCCGAGCCTGTCGAACATGAAGCGCCGGACCAAGCGAATGGCGGCGGCAGCAGCCGCCGCGCAGAACAGCAGCCCTGCAGGAGGGGGGATTGGCAGCTTTGGCGGAAGAGGGGCCGGCGGCAGCTCTGGCCCAGCAGCCGTGGACGACGCGTACGACATGGAGGCGACGACATCTCCGCTGGGGGGTGGCGGCGGTGGCGGTGGCGGCGGGGGATTCGGGGGGTTCCGAGGGCGGCGGTTTTCGAACAGCGCAGACATTGCGGTGGAGCGGCCGGCGCTGTCGTACCCGATGCCGAAGAAGAGCGAGGGCAAGATCTTGCGGCCGCAGTACAAGGACATCCTCAAGGACCCAGCCAACGCGCTGCACCTGATCAGCCACCCGACGGTGGCGGCCGGCGCGAGCGCCAAGGAGATGGAGGCGGCCAGCTCGCACATTACGCGGATCAACAAGTTCAAGAAGCTGCTGCAGGCGTCGACGATCCCGCTGCAGGAGCTGCGGTCGCTGGCGTGGTCGGGGGTGCCGCAGGAGGTGCGGGCCATGACGTGGCAGCTGCTGCTGAGCTACCTGCCGACGAGCAGCGAGCGGCGGGTGGCGACGCTGGAGCGCAAGCGGCGGGAGTACCTAGACGGCGTGCGGCGGGCCTTTGACCGGGGCGGCGGCGGCGGTGGCGGCGGCGGTAGCGGCAGCGGCAGCAGCGGTGGCGGCAACAATGGAGGGGCTGCAAACAATGGGGGTAGCAGCCGCGGCCTGGACGAGGCGGTGTGGCATCAGATCAGCATCGACGTGCCGCGGACGAACCCGCACATTGAGCTGTACAGCTACGAGGCGACGCAGCGGTCGCTGGAGCGGATCCTGTACGTGTGGGCGGTGCGGCACCCGGCGAGCGGATACGTGCAGGGGATCAACGACCTGGTGTCGCCGTTCTGGCAGGTGTTTCTGGGGGTGTACATCTCGGACCCGGACATTGAGTCGGGGATGGACCCGGGCCAGCTGCCGCGGGCGGTGCTGGATGCGGTGGAGGCGGACGCGTTCTGGTGCCTGACCAAGCTGCTGGACGGCATCCAGGACCACTACATTGTGGCGCAGCCGGGCATCCAGCGGCAGGTGGCGGCGCTGCGGGACCTGACGGCGCGCATCGACGCGCCGCTGGCCAAGCACCTGGCCGACGAGCACGTCGAGTTTATCCAGTTCAGCTTCCGCTGGATGAACTGTCTGCTGATGCGCGAGATCAGCGTCAAGAACACGATCCGGATGTGGGACACATATATGGTGGGTTCTTTTTCTTTTCTTTTCTTTTTTTTTTCTTTCTCTTTACTTACTTTTACTTCAGGCCGAGGAAAACGGCTTCTCCGAGTTTCACCTCTACGTGTGTGCCGCCTTCTTGGTCAAGTGGTCGAGCAAGCTGTGCGGCATGGACTTTCAGGAGATTATGATGTTTCTGCAGTCGCTGCCGACGCGCTCGTGGACGGAAAAGGACATTGAGCTGCTGCTGAGCGAGGCGTACATCTGGCAGAGCCTGTTCAAGGGCTCGTCGGCGCACCTGCGCGGCGGGCCGTCCAATGCGCCCGCGAACGTGCAGCTGTAGGGGTGGTTTGAGAGAGGGTTCTCTTTTGCATTGCTGTTGGTCAGGCTGTTTACCGGTTTGCTGGCTTGCTGGTTTGTCTGCGGTTGGGCCGCTGGGTCGTTGCATGAGCTACTTGGGTGAAATTCAGCGCGAGAGCAGAAAATAAAAGGAAAAATTAGATATCCCATAGCCTCTATTGCTCATATTCGCTCCAAATAAAAAGAAGCCAAAACTCCTCTTACACCAAATCCTACAAGGGTATCTTTAATGTACAAAGCCCTAAATCTATCAAAGCTCGTCAGTCTCGTCATCGGTAGTCACGTCGATCGCCGGCTCCGTCTTCGGCTCCATCTTCAGCTCCGTCTTCACCGGCAGCGGACTGCTGGACAGCACAAC
This sequence comes from Harringtonia lauricola, assembly GCA_014183025.1. Lineage (NCBI taxonomy): Eukaryota > Fungi > Ascomycota > Sordariomycetes > Ophiostomatales > Ophiostomataceae > Harringtonia > Harringtonia lauricola. Next base: position 868,401 of record JACBXF010000142.1, on the reverse strand, counting down.
GACGGTGCGATTGTCGCGGCCGGGCGGCGCGTCGTCTGTGTCGTCGGCTGTGGTGTCGGTGTCGTCTAGACCATGTGCGGCGGCCAGGTCGATCCTGGCGACGTCGTGCTCTTTTTTGATCTTGATCCTGCGGATCTCCGCGTCGAGAACGGCGTCGTCCACTTTCTGGTTTTTTTTGACCACATCCTCTTTCTCTTCTTTGACCACATTTTCTCTCTCTTGCTTGACCTTTACCTCGCTCTTGGCCTCGGTCTTTCCCTCGGCTTCGACCGTCTCCGCCTCGGCCTCCGCCACCTCGCGCAGCCGCGCCTCGCGCCGGCGGTAAAACTGCTCGAGACAGTGGCGGCGCTGCTCCGGGGTCCAGCTCTCGACGACGAGGGCAAAGTCGGTGGCGGTGGCAAAGCCGGCCTCGCGGGCCATGGCGCAAAACTGGCGGCGCATGACGTCGGCGGGCGGGTTGTAGCGCAGACGGCGACCGGCCAGCGGATCGGCGGCACTGACAAAGGCGGCGCTCGTGTCGGCGAGCAGCAAGTTCCACTCGGGGTCCGTGTTGTCTGTACTTGTGTGGACGTCCGGCTGGACGTCCTCGACGTCCACGTCTGGACGTCCGTCCAGCACGCGCTCGGCCCGCCGCGACAGCTGGGCCTCGACGCGGCTGCTGCCGACGACCTCGGCGTTGTCGTGGGTGTACTCGACGCCGGCGCTGGCCAGGATGGCCTGGATGGCGTCGCTCTTGGGCTCGGCCCGGCTCGGGGTCTCGGAGTGGCCCTCCAGCTGGGCCAGCACGTCGTTTTCCCGGTCCGCCGCGGCCTGGTCCATGTCAATGTCGGTGAGGCGGACGCCGGCCTTGGCCTCGGCAATGTTGGTCTTGTTGACAATGTCGCGCAGCATGACGTGGTCGGCGTGGAAGGCGAGGAGGTTGTTGAGGCCAAAGATCTCGCCCTTGCGCTCGCTGTCCTGCTGGACGCCGCGGAAGTAGCGGCGCTCGGTGGAGGCGCTGTAGCCAATGTTGGCCTGCTGCTGCTTGTAGATCTGGCGGGCGTAGACGACCTCCTCGATGGTGCCGGCGGAGACGAGGCGGAAGACGTCGACGTCGCGGACCTGGCCGATGCGGTAGGCGCGGTCCTGGGCCTGCAGGTCGTATGCCGGGTTCCAGTGGGGGTCAAAGATGACGACCTTGTTGGCGGAGGCGATGTTGAGGCCGACGCCGCCGGCCTTGGTGGAGATGAGAAAGACAAACTGGGCCGGGTCGGCGTTGAAGTCGTCGACGACGCGCTGGCGCTCCTCGTAGCTGAGGGCGCCGTCGAGGTAGCTGACGCTGTAGCTGGTGCTGTGGAAGAGGTGCAGCAGGATGCGCAGGAGGCGGACGTTGTGCGAGAAGACGAGCACCTTGTCGCCGCTCTCGTGCCAGAACCGCAGCAGCTTGCGCAGCACCTTCCACTTGCCGCAGAAGGCGGGGTCGGCCAGGTGGGTGAGCGAGTCGCGGTGGGCGTAGAGCTCGGTCCAGCCGTCGGGGACGCACGTCTGCAGAACAGCCATGGCGCGGTCGTGTCGGTCAGAGGCTTTTGCTTTGTCAGCAGAACTGCCGCCACCGTCTGCCGGCACCAACAACATCAGGTGGTTGGCCAGCTTCAGCAGCGCTTGAATGGTGGGGAAAACGGTGGCGAACCAGGGCGTCTTGCCGTCGGGCAGCAGGCGGTCGCAGCACCAGCCGGCCTTCCTGCCGGAGCCGCAGGCGCAGGGTTCGCCGACGCGCTGCAGAGCGACAACGGCCGGGCTGGCGACGAGGCGGGCGTAGGCGTCGCTCTGGCGGGCGGTCAGCGGGCAGAAGACGACGCGGTCGGTCTTGCGCGGCAGCTGGTGGGCGATGAGCGACTTCATGCGGCGCAGGAAGCAGTCGGGCAGCAGGTTGTGGACCAGCTGGCGAGCAGTGCGTCGGGCGAGGCTCAGCTGCAGCAGGGTGGCGTCGTGGGACTGGCCGACGGCCAGCGGCTTGCTGATGGTGGCGCGCCACTCGGCCCGGGTGCCGAAGCGGCCCGGGTTGGTCCAGTCCAGCAGCGTCCACAGCTCCTCGTAGCGGTTCTGGATGGCCGTCCCGGTCAGGCCGATGCGGCAGAGCGCGTTGACGTCGTGCATCGCCCGCGTCGTCTCCGCGTCCCGCTCCTTGAGCACGTGGCACTCGTCCGCCACCACCGCGTCCCACCGCACCGTGTTGATCCGCTCTCGGTGGTTCTTGTACGTCGCGTACGTCGTCACCATGATCTCCAGCCGGCCCGCCCGCGCCGCCTGCAGCACGTCGTCTTTGCCCGCCCCGTGGTACACGTCCACGTGCCACCAGCCCCACCGCTGCAGCTCCTGCCGCCAGTTCTCGATCACCGACCCCGGACACACCACCAGCACCACCGGGTACCATCGTCCGGGGTCCGCTTCTTCCCGCCGCCGCATCTTGCGCATCCGCTTGTCGTCCCGCTCGTCGCCCGTCTTGCCAAACGCCGCCGCCAGAAACGCCGCCACCTGCACCGTCTTGCCCAGCCCCATGTCGTCTCCCAGCACGCCGCCGCGCTGGTACACAAACAGCCGGTGCAGGAACTGCACTCCCGTCACCTGGTAGTCTCGCAGGTACCGCGCAATCGGTCCCGGCAGCACCCCGCCCGAGTACGCCAGCACCACGTCTTTGTTGGCTCGCCACGTCCGCACGCTGCTGTCGAACTGCGGCCGCGTCTGCAGCCCGCCTCGGGCCCGTCCCGCCGCCGTGTCCGCCCGCTCGTCGTCCGAAAAGAAGATGTCGCTGTAGTCGGGCGGCAGACACAAGCCGGCCTCCCGCAGCTGCGTGTGGCGCGCTTCAAACGCCCGCCGCCGCTCCGCCAGGTAGTCCGGGATGTCCGCATCGTCCTTGTCCTTGTCCTCGTCTTTGGGCTCCGCCGGTCTGCTCCGGCTTCCGCTCGGTCTCCGGCTGCTGCTGCGGCTGCTTTCGCCTGCGGCCCGTCGTTGCCCCCTGGGCCGGCCGCGGCTGCGCCAGGGCGTCCCGCGCCGGCGCTTCTTGAGACGCTCATACCCTCCGTCCGAGTCGTCCGTCCACTCCACCTTGACGCTCACGTCCTCGGGGCTTTCACCAGACCCGCGCCTGGGTCGTCTGCGCTTGACCCCCGGCCGCGCTCCCTCGTCGTCCCCTTCCGACGCCGTCGACTCGTCGTCGACAATCTCGATCGCGTGTCCGGCGGAGCCACCGTGCGGTGCCATGTTGCATGCTTGTCGATCCTCCAGAAGGCAACGGGACGCGACGTGACAGAATGACTAGCCGCATTCGTGTGAGATCACGTGATGCCTGTAACAGGCATCTGCGACTACTCCATAAGTACTTAGTAGCGCCTTCCCCGCACACCGCGGAATAGCACACCGCGGAATAAGACCGAGCCTTGGTCAGTGGAGCTCCTGCTATTTAGACGTCGACGTCAGCCATGGACGAGTGGCTCTCGTCTCTCGTCTCACGATGGAAACGATCGGACCATGGTGAAAATGGAGCCGTCCAGTGCCAACACCGGCTTCTTCCAGGAGCTGCCGCAGCTGGAGAATCAGTACTACGATGACGTCAGCCTGCAGCGCATTTTCAAGTGTAAGTCGAAAGCAGTTCTGCGTCGTGTCGGCTGGCGATGTGCTGACGAGCCAGTCTTTGTTCCCCAGGAGCTCCGTCAGGCCGCCGAGCCGGATCTGGCCCAGCTGGGTGCCGAGGTGCTCGACCCGCGCATCTTTGACTACGTGACGGAAGCCGAGCGCAACCTGCCGTACCTCCGGGGCAGCGGCCGCGATGTCTTTGGCCATCCGACGACGGACCTGATCACGGGCGAGGGCTGGCGTGGCCTTCAGGCTTTTGGTGTGGAGAGGGGGTATTTTTTTTTCCCTTCCCTTTCTTCTCTTTTTTTTTTCTCTTTTTTCTTCTGACCACCAGAATGGTTGCCTACAATTACACCCACGATGGGCCACACGCCCGACTACTACAGATGATGCGGTGAGTTCCTCCCCGCCGAAATAGACTGCCTGGGCTGCCCTGACCGTCAGGTTCTACCTCTGGGAGGCGTCGTCGGCCGGCACCACCTGCCCCGGCGCCATGAGCGACGGCGCCGCCCGCATCCTGCAGCGCCACCTGGCCACGTCGGCCCTCGAGCCGACGCAGCGCCGCGTCTTCCAGAGCGCCTACGACCGGCTCACGTCCACGGACCCGGCCCGCGCCTGGACCAGCGGCCAGTGGATGACGGAGCGGCCAGGGGGGTCGGACGTGTCGCAGACGGAGACGGTGGCGACGCACGTCGGCCTGTCCACCGAACTGCTGGACGCCGACGGTCTGCCGCTGGGGCCGTGGTCCATCGACGGCTTCAAGTGGTTCTCGTCCGCCACCGACGCCAACATGGCTGTTCTGCTGGCCCGCACGCAGCCGGGCCGACCGCTGTCGGCCTTTTTTGCCCCGATGCGCCGGACTCCGGCATCGCCCATCCGGCGCGGCATCCACGGACCGCCGGCCTCGGAGCTCAACGGCGTGCGCATCCAGCGGCTCAAGGACAAGTCGGGCACGCGGGCGCTGCCCACGGCCGAGCTCGAGCTCCGCGGCATGCGGGCCTGGCTGATCGGCCGCGAGGGCAACGGCATCCGCGAGATCGCCACCGTGCTCGGCATCACCCGCGTCCACTGCGCCGTGGGCACCCTGGGCCTCGTCGCTCGCGCCCTAAGCGTCGCCCGCGCCTACTCCCTCGTCCGCCACGTCAGCACCGCCAGCAGCAGCCGCGCCCGCCAGCCCCTCTACAAGAACCCGCTGCACATGCGCACGCTGGCCGGACTCACCGGCGACCACCACGGCCTGTCGCTGCTCACCTTTTACACGGCCTACGTCATGGGCATCGAGGAGCAGTTGAAAACCTCCTCCAGCTCGACCAGCTCGACCAACTCCCTCCTCTCCCCCCCTCCTCCCCTCGTCGCCCCCCTCCTGCGCACCCTCAGCTCCCTGCACAAGGCCTACGTCTGCCAGCAGAGCGTCCCCCTGCTGCACGCCACCTGCATGGAGACCCTCGGCGGCGTCGGCTATCTGCTCAGCAGCGAGACCGAGCCCCTCAACCTCGCCCGCCTCTTCCGCGACGGCGTCGTCAACGTCATCTGGGAGGGCACCACCGACGTCCTCAGCTCCGACCTGCTGCGCACTCTGACCCACCCCAAGACCGGCCGCTCTGGCTTGGACGCCCTCGCCTGGCTCGTCCACACTGTTGCTGACAGCCACACCGACACCCACCTGCTCCTCCGCTGGGCCGAGCTGCGCGCCCGCATCGAGCCCGGCCTCCACGACGCCGCCGCCCGAGACAGCCTGCTCGCCGACGCCCGCTCCGTCCTCTGCGCCGCCGCCGAGATCCTCATCGGCTCCCTCCTCCTCGTCGACGCCCGCAGCGATGGCTCCCCCGCCGCCGCCACCATGGCCCGCCGCTTCCTCGAGAAGAAGGGCATCTGCCCCCGCGATCCCAACGCGCCGCCTGTCTCTGCCGAGGCAGGCCTGGCAGCCGACACGGCCATCGTGTACGGGTCGAATGGTCCGGAAGCGCGCGTCGCTGCCAATGCCAGGCTGTAGGCAACTTGTAAAATTCATCTTGGTATAAAATTGCATACACAATTCAAACATCTCTGCTACCGCTTCTTTCTCCGCCTCTTCGTCTCGGCATCCGACGAGTCGTCAATGGGGTCGTCGGTGTAGTCGGGAATGCTCCGGATATCCAGTCGCTTCACCGCATAGGGAGAGCACTCTTCGTCATGTCGCTCGCTTCCGGTATTTCCTGCATTCGTCCTCTTTTTTCCTCGCTCGTCGCTTTGCTCCGCTCTCTTCCGGGACAAATTGGGCACCGGCTGGCCAAGATGCAACCCTTCCCGCCGACCAATCGACGCCACCGACTGTGGTGTCTCTAGCTGGAGTGCCGCGTGAATTCTAGGACTCGAGCTGGAACAAAGCAGGCGAGGCTTCCTTTCAGGCTGCTTGGTTTGCGAACAAAACGCCTTGCCGGCACAAAGATCCTCCCAGCGCGTTCGTTGTCCGATCGGCGTAGCAGGTATTGAGACTGCCGATGCAGAGGGAGAGAGAATCGCAAGGCCGTCTGCCTGAAAACGTCGATTCTCTTCTTCCGAGAGCGCATCCGGGGGCGTTCCTTGGACCGCGGTGGGTGGCAATCGTGTTGACGCCACAGCAGAATCCGCTTCCTGTGCTGCCAAATATACGGATATGTCGGCAGGTGCGTGATCTGCCCGGCAACGCTCGCTGGCAGCCAGTCCGCTGTTTCTGCTGTGGCGGGAGCGCGCTGATCTTGCATCCGAGGGAGGCAGCCCAGCATCAGCTGTCGAGCTTCTGTCCCATGTTCGGGGGAAGCGGGGTCTCTCGCTGAGCGCACCCCATCCCCATACAGGAGCGTCATGGGCTGGCGGTGCAAACTGGATGTCCATCGGTTGTCGCAGCTTGGCTCCGGTCCAGTCATCCATCTCCAGCATTTTTCTTTTCCTTTCTTGGATGTCGTCTTTCGGCTGTGCTGACGGGAGAGAGGACTCGCCTCGCTGTATTCGGTTCCTTACTCTGTCGCCAAATTCTGCAGATCGAGGAGCAGCCAATATACTGTCCCCGTGGAAGAAACGCTGAGAGGACGGAAACCGGTCTTGCGGAGCGTCTTCGTCAGGCCGTTCTTGCTCGACTTCCTCCCCCCTGCGAAAGGGATTTCTTGTCTGACTGCTGCTCGAAGAGCGCCATTGAGGGGGTGCTCTCAGCCAGCTCATGTTTGGCAGATGGAGAGCGGCAGCGTCTGCGTCTATTCCAGCTGACGAGAAAACTCGCGAGAATCCATGGCCTTGTGTAAAGCGTCCCAATCGGGAAGTCGCGGCTGGTCCAATGGTGAGACGGACCCCACCTTCCCGATAACGGCCGTCTCCTCAATTCGACGTTCTTTCGTACGACCACTGGCTCTCCTTGTTTTGTCATCGTTTTGTCATCCTTCTTCTCACCAGCCAAATCATGCGAGCAAGAGCCGTGCGACTCTCGACCCAGGCCTCCCGTCGCTCTCTGTCTGCATTTGCGCCCGCTCGGCCTTGCGCCTCTCGCATCGGTCGGTCCCCCGCTCTCCCCGGCTGTCTGCCCGGCTATTTGGCCTCTTCCGGCGCTTTTCTGCCGCATCGGGTCCTCACCGCTCGGCCTAGACGGCTCTTCTCGGCCACGTCCGCTGCTATGACGGCTCTCCTGAAGAAGCCGGTCAAGCTGGCCTGCGTGCAGCTGGCCAGCGGCGCCGACAAGGCGGCCAACCTGGCGCACGCGCGCGACAAGGTGCTGGAGGCGGCGCGGCGCGGCGCGGGCATCGTGGTGCTGCCCGAGTGCTTCAACTCGCCGTACGGCTGCGACTACTTTCCCACCTATGCCGAGCCACTGCAGCCGTCGCCGCCGCCGGCCGACGCGAGCCCGAGCTTCCACGCGCTGTCGGCGATGGCGCGCGAGGCGGGGGTGTACCTGGTGGGGGGGTCGATCCCGGAGCGGGAAGAGGGCACAAAAAAGACGACTTATTACAACACGTCGCTGACGTTTGGGCCGGACGGCGCGCTGCTGGCGACGCACCGCAAGGTGCACCTGTTCGACATTGACATCCCGGGCAAGATCCAGTTCCGCGAGTCGGACGTGCTGTCGCCGGGCAACAAGGTGACCATTGTGGACCTGCCGGCCTACGGCAAGATCGGCATCGCCATCTGCTACGACATCCGCTTCCCCGAGCTGGCCACCATTGCCGCCCGCAAGGGCTGCTTCGCACTCGTCTACCCGGGCGCCTTCAACACCACCACCGGCCCCCTGCACTGGCAGCTGCTGGCCCGCGCCCGCGCCGTCGACAACCAGCTCTACGTCGCCCTCTGCAGCCCCGCCCGCGACCTCGCCGCCACCTACCACGCCTACGGCCACAGCCTCGTCGTCGACCCCCGCGCCGACGTCCTGGTCGAGGCCGACGAGGCCGAGACCATTGTCGCCGCCGACCTCGCCCCCGAACCCCTCGAGGCCGTCCGCAGCTCCATCCCGCTGCGCGACCAGCGCCGCTTCGACGTCTACCCAGACGTGAGCGCCGGCAAGGTGCGCTTCGAGGAGTAGCCTCGTCCACACCGTGACAGTTTTCTTCTTGTCCTTTTTCCTTCCTACCTAGTATTTGTCAACAACTACTCGTAGGAAGCAAGATAGCAAGACGGTGCTCTTAGTTATAAAGCAAGGCCATTAACTTGAATACAATATACTGGCCGCCGTACAGCCTTGTAAAGCTTTACGTGCCCTGCCCCTTAACTTCTGGCGCGGTCAACTGGCGCAAATGCACAATTGTACAGCGGTCGTGATAGCGACCAACAGCCTACATCCCAAGTATTAGGTAATCCATGAAGTATTAGCGTTTTGCGGCCGAATTCGATGTGGCGGGGCTGATAACTATAGAGCGTTTTGTGGCCTGGCGAAACCGCGAATAATAGCCACCCTAATACCCCGTACTCGTATACGAGCAATGCAGCGGTTGTCGTACTGTGAGGGCTAGGAGAATTAAAGCTCGTCGTGTTTAGAAGGCACCGGCTACATTTACTACTTTTTGCCCTGCAGAGTTTTCTGTAGGCGCTCCATTTTTCTCTCATCTGGGCCAATCAGAGTCGTTTCCTTCCTTCAATGACGTTCCCCACTGTGCGAGGGGACTCTTCTCACAAAACTATTACTCGTAATACATCATCTTTTTTTAGGGAAAGGAACAGAGTTTTATTTACGGCTATTTATTAGAGGGCCGTCCATTTGTATTTCTTAACCTTTTTTAACCTTTTTTCTCCATCTTTTGCTCCTTCTTGTTCAATCCACTTCTCCCCTTTACGATCCTTCGTCTTGTCCTTGTCAAGACAACCACGCAACAAAATGACCGAAATCACACACGAGACCATCAAAGGTATGTTCCGACAATGCCGCTGCTCCAAGCTTCTTCTGTCTGCCAATGCCTCTTGTGGCCTCACGGTCGACCCCGCTTATCGCGTTCCTTATCGCCCCTCTCCCCCCTCGATTGCGGGACAGCGCGCGGCCGGAGATGGAACAGAATGGCATTGCCTTGAGCGTCAAGTGCTCAGCTGTGATGTGCTCTGCTAACCGCTTCCCAGATGGCTGGTTCCGCGAGATCTCTGACATGTGGCCTGGTGCGTAGCCCCTGTCCCCTGTCTTCTGGCCTGTCTAACAACGTTCCCCCCTCCTCCCAGGCCAAGCCATGATCCTGCGCGTCAAAAAGGTCCTCCACCACGAGAAGAGCAAGTACCAGGATGTGCTGCTGTTCGAGTCGACCGACTACGGCACGGTGCTCGTCTTGGACAACGTGATCCAGTGCACGGAGCGCGACGAGTTCTCGTACCAGGAGATGATCACGCACCTGGCCATGAACTCGCACCCCAACCCCAAGAAGGTGCTGGTGATCGGCGGCGGCGACGGCGGCGTGCTGCGCGAGGTGGTCAAGCACGAGTGCCTAGAGGAGGCGACGCTGTGCGACATTGACGAGGCCGTCATCCGCCTGTCCAAGCAGTACCTGCCGGGCATGTCCGTCGGCTTCGACCACCCCAAGGTCAAGGTGCACATTGGCGACGGCTTCAAGTTCCTGGCCGACTACAAGAACACCTTTGACGTCATCATCACCGACTCGTCCGACCCCGAAGGCCCGGCCGAGAGCCTGTTCCAAAAGTCTTACTTTGAGCTGCTGTACGGCGCACTGCGCGAGGGCGGCGTTATCACTACCCAAGGTTGTACGTTCCCTCTCCTGGCGTTGCGTTTCAGATGAGGAGTTTTTTTCTTTCTCGTGCTCTATGAGAGAGAAGCCTAGTCTGTCGTGGCGCTCACACAGCTACTGCTAACACAACCCCGTGCCTGCAGCCGAGAACCAGTGGCTCCACCTGCCGCTCATCACCAAGCTGAAGAAGGAGTGCAAGGAGGTCTTCCCCGTGGCCGAGTACGCCTACACGACGATCCCGACCTACCCGTCGGGCCAGATCGGCTTCATGGTCTGCAGCAAGGACCCCAAGGCCAACGTGCGCGTGCCGCTGCGCTCGTGGTCGCCCGAGGAGGAGGCCAAGCTGTGCCGCTACTACAATGCCGAAATCCACAAGGCCAGCTTCATCCTGCCCAACTTTGCCAAGAAGGCGTTGGAATAGGCGAGACGCACCGCCTCGCGCACAAAGGATCGAATAGAAGGAACGACTCTGGTTGGCTCAGAGGAGAGAAAAACGGAGCCCCTATAGAAAACTCTGTAGGGCAGTAGCGAAATGTAGGTTCGTTTTAAATACAACAGACTTTAATTCTCCTAACCCTTACACAAGCGCTGCACTACTCTTACAAGCACGAGTGATTGTCAGAGGGTGCATATCTCCTTAAGGCCCAAATTATTACATTTTTTATGGGTCCCTGTTGACTTTCGTGTACAATGGGCCTTGCGCGACCGTGTCTGCTGTTGGACGGCCCCCCATAGAAAATTGTATGGGACCGCGTCCCACTTCAGACATTTTTTAGCAAAAAATCAACATCGCCATAGCGAAAGAAAAAGAAAAGCGGCCTTACTAAATACTGAAAAAACTTCCAAAAAACAACGCACATACCCCCCCTCTTCGCCTCTTAAACCTCTGCAGCATCCATCCTTAGATATGTTATTGAATTATTCTGTTTTTGAGCTAATTTAATTACTTCTTTTTGGTAGACGAATTACTTAGCTGCCCTTTGTTTTATTTGATTTATTTACTCTCTTTTGCCCTTGTTTTTTAGTTGAGAAATGGGTCCTATATATTAACGAGCGACGTGTTGAACGTTGGCAGCCAACTTATTTAGAAGAAGTGTACCTGTTCTTTGGAATTTTAATCTATATAACTTACTGCCCTCTTCCTTCTATAAGAAAGTATTGGGATACCTCCTCGTTGGCTCCAATTCATCCAATTTCCAGATTTATGTCACGCAATCGTTTTTTTAATTTATATCGTCGCTTTTACACTTAGGACACTACCAACAAGGCTACAACTTCTTTAGTATTTAACAAAATCAAAGAATAGAGCAATCATATTCAGGATATCTCTATTACTTATTAAAAGCCATCTTCCGAAGTTAGCGTTAACAAGGCTATAGTATACTTTATTAGGAGAAGTAAGGATATTGTGTATATGCCTAACAAACTTATTTCGGTTGGTTATAAGATTTGGGTTATTGCTAACGGTGGCTTCTTTTTAAGATAGAGATTTTATTTAAAAGGGCATAGCCCTATTAAATATAATAATTCATTTTCTAAAGAGTTAACTCTTACACAAGGAGTTGTTATTACTCTTCTTTACGATCTTCCTCCTTCTTCTTTACAAGATTACAGCTGCTACGTCTTTATAGATAACCTTTTTACAACACCTTAATTGTTTAATAAATTACATAAGGAAGGATTTACGGCAACAGGGACGACTTAGTACAATTGCATTGACAGCCAACAACTTCTTTAGCTTAAGGTTTAAGATAAATCTCGCGATATAGTCCCCTAGGGTACTGTCTATGCCTAAAAGCATAAAGAAAATAAAGTTATGCAGTTAAGGTTTAAAGATAATGCATTTGTTCTTCTTCTTAGCACTTGGTACGACGGCAGAGAGGTCTTAGTTAAAAGATTACGACATTAACCTGCAAAAACATCAACAAGTGCAAAGACTGCGAGAGTCCCTTTTAATGGAGAAGCAACAAAGGTATTACTAGTGCCTTAAATCATCGACTTTTACAATTACAACATAAACGGCGTGGATATCGGGGATTAATTACACGCCGACTTTACTCTAAAGCGACGATTTCGCCAAGGCGGGCAACAAGCTTTTCTTTTTCTTTTTCTTTTTAAGATTTTAGTTACTAACTCCTTTCTATTACAAAAGCATGGCTGGGCAGCACCTATCCCTAAACAGTCCTCCTTTCGGCAACAGTTATTTACTGAAATCTTCACGAAATTCGGCCAAATCGTTGCTCTACGCAATCACGGGCTAGGTATTCATCTTCACGACAATCAACAACAACACACACTAGTACGACGGCCCAGAAGGACCTTTTGCTCTTTCTGTTCATCAAAACGGCAAAATATAGTGGCAAACCAAGCAGTTTTCACGACAAGACCACCACAGAAAGCAAGCATATTTACTGGGTGCGCAGAGTGCGGCGTGGCGTTGTGCAATAATTCAAAAAGAAGGTGTTGGGACAAGTGGCATTCGGGGGGGGACTAGGCGTGACAGTGGTTTCTGTGGGATTTACGTGTAACTTTTTGTATTTGTTGTTCGTTGCAGGGGGTTTTAGCCAATCAACGTGTCTACCGAAAAAAATGTAATAATTTGGGCCTTAAGGAGATAATTACAGGGGAGAATCGGCCTAATGTGAGGCCGCGCCGGACCTACCCGTTATCAACGATAAGGGCGGCAATATATTTGTCCGGCGATTTCTTCTAAATTTGCTTGGTGCTTTAAAAGACAGTGCTTGATGAACAGGATTCACACTGGTATTTCAGGCAACAGTCGATGCGGGAAGTTTGTTGCGGTCAGCCTTTCGCTTTCTTTGGCCTACGAGTTGATCTTCGCTGCTTTTCTACGAGTGCTCTCCTAAACACTTCAAACCTCATCACCATGAGTTTAGAGACACCAGCCAAGGAAGCCCCAACCAAAGAAGCCCCAGCCAAACAAGACGATGATGACATCACACTATTTACATTGGAAACCCCCAAATCAAAAGAGGAGCTGGACCTTAGCTGGGAATCCTTTCGCCACCCAAAGCTGCCGCGATGTCCTTTTGGCATCAGAGACCTGACCTTCATGGCTTTCCTTGGAAAAGGCATAGACGGCTCCGTCTTCAAAGCACAATATGAGGGCAAGATTATAGCTTTTAAAATTGCAAGTTGTTGAAGTGTGTATCATCTTTTTATCGATTTTCTGGATTGTTTTCTTAGCTAACAAGGACAACGCACAGTTCTACAACAACAAGCGACCGGGTATTCGTTACTACTGGGCGTTTGAGCGGGAGTGCATGAATGCCGCACTGCTGGAGAAGATTGGCATACGTCTGCGGGAGAGCCGTGCAACCCAAAAGTCGATCTATGTCTATCCTGCACCGACCACCCGTCGCCAGGCACTGTATAACCAGCGAGCGTTTTCGGACGAGGGGCGCATCGACGAGAGCCATCCTCCACATCCAGGCATGGAACCCTTGCCATTGAACTATGACGAAGATATCAACATCAATCCGTGCTACGGCTGGCTTGCTGTTCCTGCCGAAGGCCTGCGCAAAATGCTTAGGTGGCGCGAACGTGTGGAGATCAACGACTTTGGCACGACAGAGACATACTACTATGCCATTGCGTACGAATACGTATCTGGGGGTGGCGATTCCCTTGACGTTGAAAAGGTTATACGGCAACAGCGCTTCTTTAACCTAGTCGGATTCAGTTCCGTCGCTTTCAACTACAACAACTGGCGGGGCGACTCGACCCTAATTGACATGGCCGACCTCATATCTCCGGCTCGTGGTTCTGGATGGCATGCTGGCTTTTATGCCCATGAGAATGAGGGTATCGAACGGTGGACGAGAAGTTCTTTCAGTAGAATTTCTGACATGGAACGTCAGCAATTTTCGTGGCGTTATCCAGACAAAGAGCTACTTGATTTTTTTGGTAGACCTTTTCCACCGTCTACCTTCAAGTTGGACTAGATATCAGAGGCCTGTAACGGATGATAAAGGACAACGTTTCCAAGCACACGTATTCCCTAAAAAAAGATGATGTAATATTACGAGTACTTGTAGTTTTGTGAGAAGAGCCCTCGCATAGTGGAGAACGTCATAGAAGGGAGGAAACGACTCTGATTGGCCCAGGGAGAGAAAATGGAGCTCCTACGGAGTACAGAAAACTCTTGACACGGAATTTTCGTGTGGGGTTTCACTTACTTCGTAGCCTTGTGGCTTTCCTAATCGGGCAGCTCTACACGATATTAGATGGAATCAAAAGAGCGTGGTGTATTATCTAGTCGTACAGCATTCATCATGCGAAACTGGAGTACAAAGTTCCTCCCCGCCGTAAATGAGAGCCGGCTTGCGTCGAGCCTCCCGCAGAGATCCGTAGACAAAGGGAAATCAAACAAAGATCTGGGGTATGTGTCTTGGGGGTATACCATACGTAGATGCCTGTGCCTCGAGAGGGAAACAAAACAAAATGGGCAAGTGATACAGTCTTTGACAAAAGAAATGGTCGTCTGCTTGCTAGTGAGAAAAGAAAGAGAGAAAAAGAAGAGAGAGAAAAAAGAAAAAAAAATCATCTCATGTCGTGCTGCGTTAGAAACCATTGGGCGACAATCGTCCCCGGTCCAAGATGGCCGGGCTGGCTGCGCGGCTGTTCACCATGGACGAGACGGAAGACGACGACGGAAGGAAGCTCTGGTCGATGCGCGTGATCCAGTCGAGCTTGTCCCGCTCGCTCCGGCCGGCAAAGAGCCACGTGTTGTCCGTCCCATAGATGGCAAACACGCCCGCCTGCAGTCGGTCGCTGAGCCGCTGCAAGCCTGGTCGGCCTCGGTGGCTACCCCCATTAGGGCCCACGCTGCCGCCGCTGCCGGTCCAGATGGTCGAGATCAGCCGCCCCGAGGACGTCCGGCGATGGCCCGTTTGCATGGGCGGCGTCAGGGTGCCATTGCCGTTTGCGTCGCCGTTGCTGGGCCCATATTCGTCTTGCACCGCATCCTCGTGAAAGTCGTGGTGGTCGTGGATGTCGAAGCCGCCGTTGTGGCGGTAGTCTGGGTGCTGGCTCTCCAGCAGGCCCAGGATGCCGGGGTCGCTGTCCACCCGCGCGTTGCGCAGGCTGACAATGGCCACCTCGTCGCCGTCGGTGACGTTGTGGATGTGCAGGTACGGCCGCCGCAGCTCCACAAACCGCTTGATCCAGCGCGTGGCGTCGTTGCTCGGCACCAGCAGGTAGCCGCCCTTCATCACCTTGGGGTTCTTGGGCACCCGGATCACCGTCGTGATCAAGCTCGGCGGCTCCGACGACTCCGTGGCGCCGTTGGTCGGCGGGTTTGTGTTTTCCGGGCTGAGGATCTGCAGAAGCGGGTCGGGGTACTTTGTCCAGAGCTTGAGGCACTTTTTCAGGATGCGCGTCTCGTCGTCTGTGTATTCTGAAGGTGGTTCTGCCGTTTGTTCTGTTTCTGCCGCTCCTGTCTCTGTTTCTGCTACCGCTCCTGTTTCTGTCTCTGCTGCCGGTTCTACCAATTCTGCCGGTTCTACCGATTCTACTGGCTCTCCTTCCGCTTCTGCTTCTGCGGCTTCTGGAGTGTGTGCTGCGTCGGCGTCTGTGTCTGCATCGGCGTCTGCGGCTGCGGCTGGTTCGGGCGCATCTGCGACACCTAGACCAGTCTCGACTGGCTTTTCGTCTGCTGCCGCTGCATCTCCCGCTTCCGTGGTCGTCGGCGTCAGAATCTGCGAAGCATCGGGCGTGTCGCGCAGCAGCTCTTCGATCGAGTCCAGGTCGCCGTCGTCGTCTCGTCGTCGCCGCCCTTCCAAGTCCCACTCGTCACTGTCGTTGGACGGGCTGCCCTCCGGCTGCGGCCGCGGCTCGGGCAGGCCGATGCGCTTCAGTGTGTTCTGCGCGGCGCCCATCTCGGCCACGCGCCGCCGCCGCTTGTGTCCCATGATGTAGTCGCTGACCAGGGACACGCCGCGCGGGCTCCACGAGGTCAGGTTCTCCTCGCCCTTGACGTAGCCGTGCTGGCTGCTCATGCGCCAGAGATCGCCGACGCGCTTGATGGGCGCCGGCCGCAGGGTGATGGTGAACATGCTCGAGGACGAGTGCACAAAGCGCACGCTCTGCCACAGCGCCGACAGCATCGACGGCTGCCGCACAAACGACCGCGACAGCACCTGACAGCAGATCGTGGTCGAGAACTTCATCGGCTCCGCCAGCCGCTCCGCGCTGATCTGCCACCACACCGTCATCTGCACCCGGTGCTTGTCCGTCGTCACCCGGTCCAGCAGCGATGTGTTGTGCTGGCTCGAGTCCCACTGGCCCGTCATCGTGATGCTGCGCGTCCCGTTGGCGTTATTGCGGAACACCGGCGCAGACGACAGCTGCAGAGCCACGTCGGGCGGCGGCGGATCCGACGCGGTGGCAGCTGTGCCCGTTGTCGTTGTCCCCCCCCCGTCTTGCGCCTTGCCCGACGGGTCCAGCAGCTGGATCTTGCCCACGCGCAGCGAGGCCACGCCGTCCCAGGGCAGCGCGTCGCCCGAGCTGTGCGACACGTTGATGCAGATGCGCCGCTGGATGCCCTGGTGCAGCTGAAAGGTGCCCACGTCGAGCTCGCTCGTCTGGGCCACTTCGACGGGCACGTAGGCGCCCTCCTCGTTCATCTCGAGGATCTGCAGCCGCGACAGCACGTCGTGGCGCTCCTCGGTGAAAAAGTGCGACTCGGCGATGCGCGCAGCCGGCGGCGCGCGCTCGCGCGTCAGCGGCACGGCGTCGCGCATGTCGTCCCAGCTCAGCAGCTTATCCAGGTGCATCGGCGACACCTTGGCGAAGACGGCGACGCGCAGCGTGGCGTCCTGGGGGCCGAAGAGCGGCATGCTCATGCTGTGCACGCTCTCGAAGCGGATGGAGCCCTCGTCAAAGTCCTTGATCATCTGCGTCGTCGTGATGCCGTCGTCCTCGGACACGCCCGGGATGAACAGCTGCGCGTGCACCTCGGTGCCCTCGCGCTCGGGGAAGCCCACCATCTCGTGCATGACCACGTTGAACTTGATCGTGCTCGACGGCGCCCGCGCGCTCGACGGCTCCAGGGCCAGCCGGATGATGCCGATGGCCTGGCTCGTGTAGGGCGACACAACGTCCAGCGCAAAGTCCTGCACGCGCGCCTCGAAGACGGCCCGCAGCGGCACGTCGGCGTCGCCCACCAGCGTGTACTCGGGCATGTTGGGCTCGACAAAGGGGTTGTCCGCGCCGCGGAGGTGCTGGCTGTACTCGGGCTGGTCCAGGCACTGGTGCAGCTGCCGCATCTGCCGCACCCGCTCCAGCAGCTTCTCGAGGCTCCACAGGCGCGCCACGCTGCGCTTGTAGTCGATCACGCGCACGCCGACGCACGGCTTCGGCGCCTCCTCCAGCGCCACGTCCTCGCCCTCGCCCGTGAGCCCGTTGAGCATCATGTCGTAGGACGAGCAGAGCCCGTGGCCGACGTCCACGACGGTGAACTGGAAGACGACGCTCTCGTTGAGCTCGTGGCTCATGATCTGCGCCTCCTTGAGCGTGGCCGCGTGCTGCAGCACGGCCTCGGCCATCTGCACGTAGTGCCGGCCGCGCCAGTGCCGGATCACCTCCCGCGCCAGCGCCATCTCGTCCTCGGACAGCTTGGGCTTCGCCTTGGGCCGCTTGAGCGGGTCCAGCTTCTCAATCTTCTCCTCAAACGCCTGCTTCTGCACCTCGAGCTGCTTCTGCATCTCCGCCTTGAGCACCAGCAGCGCCTCCTCCATGCGCGCCTTCTCCTGCTTGATCTCCTCCACCTCCACGTGGGTCGCCTTGGCATGCGTCAGCTGGTCCCGGTATTCTTCCTTTTGCTTGTCCAGCTGCAGCTGCATCTCCTCACGCACCTCGCGCAGCTTGTCCTCGACCTCGCCCTGCTTGGGCGTCGACGGCATCGTCGGCATCGTCAGCGCCGTGTCGAGCGAAAAGTTGTCTAGCGTGCCTGTGGACAGGTACTTTTCGCGGATCGGATACGACGCCATCGACTCCATGTCTTCGTCGCCGTCGCGGCCCGTCGTGCGCTCGGCGCGAGCGCGCTGCACTTCTTCAAAGAGCGTGTTGAGCTCCTCGTCCGTCAGGCTGGCCACGTTGCGGTCGGTGCCCAAGATGGCGCCTGCAGCCTCGCGACGCGCCAGCGACCAGTCGGAATCGCGGCCGATGCGCGCAAAGGGCGCGGGAGACTCAGGCCGACTGTCGCTCCCAAACCCAATCTCAGATCCGGCTTTGCTAATGGTCCGATCGTGTCCGCTACCGCTGCCGCTGCCGCCACCTGGCCGCGGGGTAGGCGACGGCGTGGTGCGCTCCAGGCTCTGCAGCGTGCTGGCCGTCACCGACTGGCGCAGCAGGCTCTGCTCGGCTCGCTCCGCGCGCGCCTCCATTGGGTGGTTGAAGCGGAAGATGTGGAAGTCGCCGAGGATGACGCGGTAGCCTGAGTGCAGCTGCTTGGGCTCCGTCACTCGCTTTCCGTTCACCATGACGGCCGCGTCCGCCGTCGGGATGAGCGTCACCGTGCCGTCCGCCGCGTTGTCAAAGGTGCAATGCTCGTGCAAGATGCGCGAGCCGTTGAGGCGGATGTTGGCCTGATGCTCCGCGTTCGACTCCACGTTGCCCACGGTGGTGGTGCCCGGCTTCAGATTGTACACGAGACACTCGGCCAAGAGCGGGTCGTCTGACAGGTTGACCAGATGCGGCATCTTCTTGGGCGTGCTGAGGCCGATGAAGCCCTTCTCGATGCTGATGCCGAGCTCTTCGAGGGCCGCCTCGCGCTCTTTGTGGATCTCTTCCGTCTTGGCCAGCTTCTGCTCCCAGGTCTGGTTGAGATCGGTGAGCAGCTTCTCGCTCTGGTTGAGCTGCTCCGCGATCTCGGCCTTTGACACGCGCTTCACCGTGCCGTCAGACTGCGTGATGCTGACCAGCTGCTTTTCCAGGGGTGTGCCCTCGGCGTAGATCTCGTCGGCTGGGACATTGCCGCTGCCGCCGCCACCACCACCGCCGCTACCACCACCACCACCCGCACCACCGCCGCCGCCTCCGCCGCCCAGCTTGCTCCGCAGCAAGGCTAGCTCTTCCTTGAGCTCGCGGATCATGCGGGCGTTTGCGTCTTCGTTGACGACGGCGTGGTTCTTGATGCGCTTGGCCGAGTCGGCATACCGCAGCGTGCTGAGGGTTTCGTCGTAATTGATGTCCGCCGGGCTGATGGCGGCGATCATGGCCGTCATGCTGTTGCCGCCGAGGGAGTCCTTGAGCAGCCAGGTCAAGACGCTGTCGCGGTACGGCACCTGGCCCGAGCTGCCCTTCTTCTTCTTGCCCGTCGACAGATCGGCCAGGGCCGCAATGACGCGGCCGAGCGTGGACAGCGACCGGTTGATCTCGGCACCCTCCTTCAGGCGGGCGCCGGTGGCACCTGTGGAGTTGGCGCGCTCGGAACCGGCCAAATCGACCAGGCTGATCTTGGCGCCCTTCTCCATCTCCATCTTGGTCTCGACATCAAACTTCTTCTGCGTCAGCATGACGGTGAAGACGGCGTGGCTTCGACTGGACGTCTCGTTCATGTTGGTGGCAGCGACGGTGCGGGCCTTGTTGCCCTCATCCATGAGATGCTCAATCTCCTGGAAGCTGCTGACGACGAGCTTGGCCAGGTCCTCGACGTACGGGCCGGTCGAGGGATGCTCGCGGACCTTGAGGTTGCCCTTGGTGGACGGGTTGAGCAGATCGCGGACGCGCTCGTTGTAGATTTCGAGGTAGGAGACCTCGACAGTGCACTTGAGGTTCTTGTCCTCCTGCAGCTTGTCGATGCGCTTGAACATGTCCTGGCAGATGTTGGGGATGATGCCGACCTCCTTGCCGTAGCCGTTCATCGAGTACGACTTGCCGGAGCCGGTCTGGCCGTAGGCGAAAATGCAGTTGTTGTAGCCCTGGAAGGCATTGTCGAGCAGCGGCTGGCCTAGGTCTTCGTGCAGCTTGTCCTGGCCGGCGTAGTTGGGGTCGTCCTTGCTGAAACTCCAGTAGGACCGGTCAAAGGCAAAGACCTTTTGCGATGTGTCCTTGTTGCCTTTGCCCGTGTGCAGCGCATGGTCGGCCGGCGGCGTGAGAACGGTCTGGTTGTCGCGCATCTCGACAATGCACTGGGCATTGCGGTCCATTTCTGCGGCGCAAGAGACCACGGTTAGCCAAAAAAACCGACAATCTCACCGGTGCTTGTTCACCGTTCTCCTAGCGGGAGAGAGCGGGAGAGAGGGAGCTGCAACATACCTCGTCCATTGAAGGGGCGGACGCGGACCACGACTTTGATGTTGCCGGCCCCGGCGGGCGGTCCGGAAGCCATGATGGGCGGTGTGCGTGGGTACGGTCCTCAAGGGGAAACAGACGCTTGGTGTGGCGGAGGGCGAGGAACAGAGCGAGAATCGAGAATCGTATGCGGTCGTCGGTTGTCGGTGTGCTTCGAGTGGTATCTCGGCGGGAAACTGACAGCCGGTTCCCCCGTCGCTGCTCGTTGAGCGGGTATATGTTCGTCGCAGCAGCCACCCGCCAAAAGAGGGAATAAATAGAAGCGGATGGTATCGGCCTAGGCCGTTCCGTCGCGGGCCGGCACGCCAGTCTGCGGTCTGATGCAACTAACAGCAGCCCAACAACAACAACGCGGAGCAGCCAAGAACGGTCGGCGGACGCGCATGTTCTTCTCCGCCCGCTGGTCGGCGCAGAGGCGCAGCAAGGGTCGCCCAAAGCCGGTGGAGAACAGCAGCAGCGTGAGCAGGTCGTGCAGGAAAGACGGTCGTCGCGGCCAAAAAAAAAAAACTATGGCGGTAGTCCTCAGAGGCGGTGTCCTACCAGTCGCTAGCACAGTGGCGCACGACAAAACAAGGACACCAAAGGCACCGGAGCAAGAGGGTTTGCTGTTTGCTTCCTTTTTCTCTAGTTCGGTAGTGTTGTGTCTTTAGGGGGGGTTCGGCCGGGGAGGTTGTCGTGGAGTCCGGGGCCGGGCGCAAAGGGTGTTGCGAGACGGGGTGACGTGGAAGGTAACGGCGCACGTAGATTTAGGAATCTTTGCTGATCCGTTCGCCGTGGTCTTGTCCCGGGGGGGGAAAGGGAGGAGGGCGGTCGCGTCGGAGTCGGTGTTGTTCCAAATAAGGGACGTGTCAGGAACAAGCAAAGCGAATCTTGTGTGCAGAGAAAAGACGCTTGGAATTCTCCCAAGACACAAAAATAAAAAAAAAAGACCAGTTTCCCGTGCCACCCGCGTCAACAAATTTGCCCGACGCGGCGCGCGCCTTCCGTATAACGGTTCTTGAGTTGACTATAACAGAAGGAAAGGAAGGGGGGGGAGTTTAGACGGCCGCCATTGGCTGGGCAAAATGACTTTGTCATGGGCTTCGGTGGGAAATTACTGGAGAAGGGGGCAAAATAGGTGTGTTATGCACAGAGACACTACAGGCACCAGCGGTCATTCACGTGCTTTTCCACCTTCCTTCTTGCGATGAGCGATTGGGTCCATCGCGTACACAGTATGACTCCAGCACACACATGGAACCCTCGTCATGACGAGTCTCGGATGTTGTCAGAGCGAAAGCCCCTTTTGTTTTCAAACCCCAGGTTGTGTTTCCGCGTTGTCGGGGCAGAGGAAAGAAAAAGAAAAGAAAAAAAAGAAAACTACGAGCACATGCGTCATATCCACATATCCCCAAGTTCGCCCAAGTCGATAATTTGCTGCCTATGACAAGGGCTCCTACACACACGGGCCCCTTTTTTAACCTGGAATATTGGCAAGTTCGTACTACGCAGTGGTGTCCACAGCGCATTCCGAGATTATGCCTTGTAGCACCACACAATGAAGGGAACGAGTTGCACAATAGCAGCAATAACAACAATGATAGCATTGTGCTCAGAGCTCCTCCTCGTCTCGCTTGTAAGAATTTCCAAACGCTGGATCCATCGGCATAGCCAACAGCACGAGGCTCTTGGCCTCATTCTTCATCCTGAGGCAGGTCATGTCGCCGTGCCGGTGGTTGGCATCGTCGATCTCGGCTGTGGCCAGCAGATTGCGGATGTCTGCCAGCAAATTCTCGCTCACGTCTCTGGTCTTGCCACCGCCGTCTTGTCTTGTCTCTGTCTCGTTCTCCTTCTGCGCGATGCACTCGCCCGGCTCAAGCGCAGGGTCGCCCCCGCCGTCGCGGTGCCAGAGCCACCTCCGCCTCTCGCTCGGCTCCCACGTCAGGGTCAGGTCGTATTTTGTAGAAGCGCTGAGCGCCGAGGGGCCAAGACACGGGCCGCGGGGAGGGGCGCTCAGCTGGAGCGTGCGCCTCGGCCGGTTGGACGGGAAAAAGGCAATGTGGCAGCCGTCGCTGGTCTGGATGTAGCTGTCGGACACCACTTCGAGTCCGGGGAACGTGCCCGCCACAATGCAGCAGAGGGCGTCCGGGGCGAAAAGTGTACTTTCCAAGACCAAAAATCCATGCCTCTTGCTAGAGGCGCCGGCCTTGACAGGAACGTGCACAGTTCCCACGCCGCTGGTCGAGATTGTGTGGCCGCTCTCGTCGTGGATGACCGAGGGAAAGGCTTCGTAGTGTATAAACCAATCAGTATGGTTGGCTATGCTGTGGCTGTCAGCGAAAAACGTGCAGTTTGCCGTTCTAGATTGCTCACTTACTGCACGTTGCTCTCCTTGCTCCAGAGCCAGTCTGGACAAAGTAGTTCATTCCATGGCTCGAGAGGTTGTGTCTTTGACGATTTTGCCGGTTCTTTGGATGCCATGTCTAAAGTGGGTTGAAGTCTGCACAGGGTAGAGACCACAAAGTGAAACGGTGCAAACAAAACAAATGGCAATGGAAGTCAACAGAAAAAAGCGCCACTAGGCAGTTTACCGAGAGCAAGACCGGTCTGCCATTTTGGGAAGGTGCGACTATGACCAGTGCGGAAAATCATCACAGCAAAGCAGAAAAGTTGGCATTACTTATGTGTCTAGATATTCAGTGGCCGATGCGCTCCTCTTCTAGTTCTTCGAGTCAGCCAGGCCGAGATCTTTCTCGGCCATGGCGCGGCAGATGGGGTGGTAGAAGTCGCGGTTCTTCTCAAAGGTGCGGACGGCCAGAGCGTGGTCGACCTTGTTGAGGGCGCGGTAGAGCGGGCGAACAAACTTCATGCGGCCGACAGTGCCAAGCAGGTCGGCGGTGCCCTGGTAGGTGCTCGTGTCCTTGGCGCGCAGGGCGACGAGATAGTAGGCGGACTTGAGCTCGACGTTGTCCGTGTCGACGAGACCGTAGGCAGCGGCCAGCTTCCGGGACTGCTCGACGGTCACGGGCTCGTCAAAACCCTGGATCTCGCCGAGGAGGACGAGCTTCTGGTTGGCCGCCCAATCCTTCACGTCGCTGGGAGAAGGGGTAAAGTCCTGCATCGGTCAGCACCGTTTCCCTGTATTTTTTTTTTTCTTTTTTTCTTCTTTTTGGATAGGGGGGGTCCCACCTTGCTCTTCCACTGCTCGGCCAGCTTGTAGCAGACGTCGATCAGCGTGGTGTCAAAGTCAGGTTTGGGCGGCAGGCCCGGCGAGTAGAAGCGGCTCTGCCAGTCGATGGCAGCGATGGCGTCCTTGAGATGGGCGTACTCGGGCTTGGCAAAGAACTCGAGGAAGGTGTCGCGGAACTCGAACGAGTCGAGGGACTTGCGACTCCACTTGTTGAAGTAGTAGGGGATAAACTTGTCAAAGTTGTCGCGGCCGACAACGCGGTCGAGATAGTAGACCATGTGGAAGCCCTTCTCGTACGGCACGGTGCTGAAGGCGTCATCGGGGTCGATGCCGTCGTGGTTGATGCACAGCTTGGTGAAGTTGTGCGTCGGGCCAAACTCGTGGATGGCGTCCTCCAGGGCCTTCCAGCCGATGACAGCAGAGAAATCAAAATAGGCAGGGCCGTGGATAGCGGCAATGATTCGGCGCTCCAGGTACATGGTCCAGCCTTCGTTGAGCCAGCTGGCGAGAAAGTGTCAGACCAGACAGAGAGCTGCTGTGGAAGTGGTCCTTACTAGTGCTCCCAGCTGCCGCTGGTGACGAGGTTGCCGCTCCAGCTGTGGCTCAGCTCGTGGGCGATCACGTCGACGTTCTGGCGGTCGCCGCTGATGATGGTGGGCGTGGCAAAGGTGAAGACGGGGTTTTCCATGCCTTAGCGTTAGTTAGCAGACAAAAGACAGATAAGTCAAGACAGCAGCGCGTGCACACTGACCTCCGTAGGGGAAGCTTGGTGGCAGGACGAGGACGTTGTACTCGCCCCACTGGTAGGGGAAGATCAGCTTCTCGACGACATCGAGGTACTTGGGCATGTCCTCCTCGAGCTCCCACTGGCAGGCGCGCAGGCGGTCGGGGCTCGTGGCGACAACGGAGCGCGGGCCGATGGGCGCCGTGGCGATGTCGCCCGAGGCCAGGGCGAAGAGGTAGGACGGCATGGGCACGGTCTGCTCAAAGGCATACAGCTTGTCGCCGGGGGCGAGAGCATGGTCTGCATCTTTGTCCTGGCCCTGACCCTGGTCCTTGACCGCGAGCCCGCTGGCCAAGACCGGGTGCGGCGAGGCGATGCGGAACGAGTACGTCGACTTGACGTCGGGGGTGTCCTGGCAGGGGAACAGAGAGCGGCCGTGGATGGCCTGGGCCTGGGAAAACATAAAGGCCGCCGTCTTGCTCGAGGTCTGAGCGGGCGTCAGCCACTGCAGGGTGGTGCACTGGGCCGTGGTGGCCAGGTCGATGCGCAGACGGACGGTCTGGCGGGTCGCCGCCGCTGCCGTCGCTGCCGGCAAGGTCACGCGCAGCGGGGAGCCGAGGGGCTCGACGCGCGGCTGGACTTCCCACGAGGGGGCGGGCTGGCCGTCAACGGTCACGGCCTTGACATTGACGAAGCTGGAATCGAGAATGATCTCCTGGACGCCGGCGCCGGCGGGCTGGCGGTCCAAGTCCAGGACCACATGGCCGCGCAGAATCTGGGCGTCAAAGTCGATCTTGAAGCTGGCGGTGGTGTGGCGGGTGCGCCAGGCGTCGTAGTTGGACGCCGTGGAGGGGTCGCGCTTGCCCATGGTGGAGTGAGAAGGAAGGTGAGCGTAAGGGGAGGAGGAGGGTGACGGCGACGACAAAGAAGAGAGAGAGGATAAAGAGGAAAAAGAAGAGAGTCTAGAAAAACGGGAGGGATGAGAGACGGGAGCACGGGGTCCACAGAGTGTCAAGAGAGCAAATGCCGGGGCCAATCGCGCCAATGGACGCCCTCGAGCGGGAGAGACAAAGGAGGCAGTTGCAATCCTCTGGACACAACGGATGCTCCGCATAGAGAGGAGGCGAGAGAGTGAATGTGAGAGGGTGAATTGCAAAGGGTGAAGAGAAAGTGCGATATCGTGGGTTGAATGGATCGCCGATAGGTGGCCGTTGGGATTGGAATCGCGCCTGCCGTTGCGGGAGACGTCGAAGCTACCCACCCCACTTAGGTAAGCCGCGCTACAGAATCAAGCCGAATTACTTTTTACTCTAGCGGAATTTACGTCACGGCATTCAACGGAGTAATAAGCCTGTTAAGCATGTGCTGTTATTGTTTAAAGTCTATATTGGTCGCCCTGGTAAACTCGGTCGACAAGGTAGTTCAGAGATAAAAATAAACCTGGGGGAAAATGACAAATTAGAAAATGCTAGTGTGGCAGGCAACATAGAAATCGGGGAGATGACAAGGAAAGGAGGTTCTGGGAACCATTGGTTTTCTGTTGTGCTTGATGGAATGACAAAAAGGAAAGCCGGTACGCCAAGTATGAAAGTCGGTCATTCTGGGTTTGTTTAATACAGAGAGAGAAAGTGATGTGAAATAATAGGATGGATATCCATATAAGTAAAACAAATGCGAAGAGAATGTGTGGATCTTTGTGGTAAAAAGAATGTCGAGGATGGGGGGGGGGTATCAAATGCATTTTGGCTCCAATTAGTCAAAGCAAAATAAAAAATAAAAGTAAAAGTAAAAATAGAACGCAATGCGGTCGGCCGTCAAGTCGTTTTGCGTCAATCAGTGTTGACTAATCGTTAGGCGCAAGAAGAGAAGGAGTATGGTGTGGAATGATAAAAAAGAATGAATAAAAGTTAGATGGCAAGGACGCTCCGGTTGCGACTGAAGACGGCATTCGTAAGGAAGATGGTGCCGTCGTCTTTGGCCGGTTCCTCGGGGATGGGGAGAGGGGTTGCGGGAGGAACGGTTGTCGTGGCTGTCCCATTGAGCAGTTCATGGCTGTGTTGGCGGTGCAGCTGTGTGCGCCGGGCATCGGAGAGGGTGCTATCGATGCTGGCTAGCTGCGGCGGCGGCTGCTGCTGCTGCGGCTGCGGAGGCAGTGGCGGCTGTCCCGGTGCGCCCATCTGCGTGATCTGGTCCTCGACATCGGCTAGCAGTGCGTAAACATCGTTGCCAGCGTAGACGCGGATGCTCTCAACACCGCGGCGCGTGGACATGGGAGACACGTCAGGCGAGAAGACAAAGGGCTTGTCCGTGATGGGCGTCGCTTGGCCGCTGTACTTGGCCATGGCCTCTTCGACAAGCGGCTGTTCGAGGATGGTGGATGGGACGTGGGCAGTCGGGCGCTGAGGGGAGCTGGAAACCGGGGTGACGATGGGGGTTGTGTTGGTGGTCGTCGTGGCTGTCGTTGCTGTGGCTGTCGTTGCTGTGGGTGTCGTGGCTGTGGGTGTCGCCGCTGTGACCTTCCTAGGGCTCCGCGGAGGCGTCGAGACAGACGCTGGCTTGATCCCCATGGCCAGCTGCAGGGTCTCGCTGACGCTGACGACGGGAGCCGTGGCGGTACTTGGCATGCTCGTCTGGCTTGTCTGGCTCGTCTGGCTCATCTGGGCCACCTGGAGCGTGACGGCGGCGGCCACATGCTCCAGCAGCTTCTGGCGGACGCGCGTGCGGCGGTTCTCGGCCTGCTCGAGCTTGGTGACCCAGTCGTCGATGCTGGCGTCGAGCTCGCCCAGGGCCTCCTCCTGGCGCAGCATGGCGTCGTGGCTGAACTTGGCCACGCGTGGCGCCCGCAGGTACTGGCAGATGCGGGCGTGCAGGTTGCGGCGGCCCGCCCGCAGCGACATGTAGGTGCGGCGCAGGTACTCGGTGCGCTCGTCGAGGTTGCGCAGCTCGCGCGATAGCACGTCCACGTCCTCCTTGCGCAGCACCTCGAACCGCGCCGCCTGCTGCTGCGCCTGGGCCGCCAGAGCGCCCAGCTCGGCCTGCGGAAAAGTGGTAGCGGCGTCCGTGGCCTTGCATCCGCTCGGCAGCGTCTCAAAGGCCCGGCGCTCGGCGCCGCGGTTGGCCTTGGACCCAGAGCGCTTCAGGGTTGTACCGGCTGTGCTTCCTGGCGTCGTCGCCGCCGAGGCGGCCGCGCCCACTGCGGAGCCCTCCTTGGTGGTCTTGCGCTTCCGCGGCCGGCCCCTCTCCATGATGCTGCCCGACTCCGACTGCCAGCGCCGATGGCCCAGGTTGGTGGCTGTTGTCACCGGCATAGCCATGGCCGACGCGCTCCGTGGCTCCGGCGTGGCGGAGGGACTGGGAATGGCTGTCTTGGGAGTGCTCGCCGCGTCTGTCGCGCTGTCTCTCTTTGGCGTCGTCACCAGCGCGTAGTTGGTCTCCGGTTGCGATACCGTCGTGGCAATGGCGGCAGAGATGGGTGTGGGCAATGTCGAGGTGGCGGAAGCCGCAGACAGCGGCGTGTACAGCGCGCGCGACTCGTCCGAGCGAGCGGACCACAGGCTGCCTTCACCGACTGTGCTGCCAGAGCGCATGCGGCCATGCGCAGAGAGAGGAGTGGTCGAAGGACGTGCGGCAGTCAAGGAGGACGACGACGCCTTCTTCTGCAGAGTGTGGCCAGGGGCATGTGGTGGGATTACGAGCGGCGTCAGGGTCTTGGGCGAATACGGGGGGCGAGAAGTGGTGGGCGGAGGCGTGCTTGACATTGCGGCCGCGGCCGCCGCCGCTGCCGCCGTGGGAGACAGCACGGCTTGAGCAGAGCTGCACCGCGGCGGATCATCCAGCGGAAAGTTCTCTGAAACGATGCCCTCAGGGATGTCGCTGTACGCTGGCTGACCGATCATGTAGTCGACCAGGTGGTTCTGCTGCCGCCAGCCGTTGCCCGGGGCACTGATCGACCGCTCATGCAATGGTGGCCGGCCTGGGATGGTGGCTGTTGGTGAGCAAAAAGGGATATGAAAAAAAAAAAAAAAATGAGCAACGGGACGTACGAGAATCCATGGCCACTTCCTGCACCGTCGTCATCGGCCCCAGCTCCGGGACACTGACCTTGCGTCGTCGGATCAGATTGTGCTCCTTGATCCGCAGACGCAGTCCATTGGTCGATGGGAGTGCCTTGTCGCTGTTGCTGGCGCCGGTGCTGGTACTGCCCTGCCCCGGAGCCAATGCCTGTTCGGGTTCAAGGCCCTTGGCCGGCACTGCCGGCGGCAGCTGCTTGTCCTTGGGGAACAGCTGGTACTTGCGTTCCGGCTGCGGGTACATCCTCCAGGCAAAGGGCCTCTCTTGCGTCTGTGGTGGTTGCGGTGGCAGCGGCTGTGATGGTGGCTGTTTGGGGGAGCGGAGAAGAATAGAAATGTAAGCCTCTGTGGTGGATGACATGATGAAGGAGAAAGGAGGGTGTGAAAGACAGAAAGGACTGGCGTAGGTAGGCGTGTGCAGGAAGACCAGCAACCAAGCATGAACGCATGCACTCGATGGATAGAAACTCACCTGTGTTTCCGAAGGGGAGGCACTCGTTTCTATATACTCTGGCCGCTGGCACTTTAGAGTGGTGCTGGAGCCGGCACCCAGTATGCAGCTAACGATGTGATCCATGGCTATAGCAGAGGTGCCTGTGGGCAGTGGGTAGCTGTGGGTTCTCTTGCAGCCGGTGGGTAGCACTCGTATAAGACGAGAGGAGGGAGGGTAGCGTGCAGCGGCGTAAGGGAGGAATGGGGGAGGGGCTGGAAGGGAGGCTTGGATGCAAGACGGGTCCCCCCAAGTCCAGCAACATGGATAGATGGACCTCTGTGCTGTTGCAGTGTTGTTGCAGCGCTGTTGCAGTGCCTCTGCCGTGCTTCTGCAGCGAGCAAGTCCGGGATAAAGTGTCTGCAGCCGGTCCTCTCCCGCTGGATGAGGTCTGATGGTTAGAATGGAGTCGTGCTCGGCAGAAGAGCTTCTGTGCATACGCATGCGCGTGCCTGTGTTTGTTTGAATGCGCTCGTATTCGAAATATATGAGAAACAGGAACCCGAGCTGGAGGCTCGAGAGGAGGCAATCTGGAGCACCCAGTCTATTATAGATGATCGCGAACGTTATAGCTGCGGCGGGGCCACCCAAGGAGCCGTTCTCCTGTGGCAGGGGGCAGGGGTGTGTAGACGAGCAGGAGGGGGGGGGGGGGGGGGGGGGGAAGCTAAAGGTGCGAGACGACGAGGGAGTGAGAGAACGAGGAGCAGCATTTTGTTGGGACCGCGCCGCGGGTAAGAAGCGACAATTCAGGCCGTTTTCTTAAGACTGCGAGTTAAGAACATGGGCAGCCCCAGGAGCAGGGATGAGGGCAAGAGAGGTGTGTGTGTGTGTGTGTGTGTGAGTGGATGATTTACAAAACAATTGGGACACAGAAATATGGGCAGGACCCATCTGGTATTGCTGGGAGAAGCCACCGGCTGACGGCAGTGCCGCTGTAGCAGAAGGTCGCATTGTGTTTGGAGGGTGGCAGTTCTGCAGGACGAGTGTTGCAGTGCGGAGGAGAAGGGGAGAGGGACGAAAAAGACGAGAAGACGAGAAAGTGGGAATAAGAGGGCAGAAGCCGAAAAGGGGGGGCGTGACAGCAAGAGACGCAGCTTCCATTGCTTCCATTCCGCGAAAGCTGGTGCTGGCACTGTTTCAACACTGCAAGAAACAGGCCGAAGATGCAAACAAGAGGTCGTTCGAAACAAGGAGACGGCTCATCGTGGTGCCGACCACCATCGCCCACGGCCACTTGACAGCTCTCTGGCAGGTGGGAAAGGGGACGAGCACGCGCAGGATGCAGGCGCCGGCGTCTCGCTGGAGGCGGAAGCTGAGAAACGCGTGCAGATGCGTCGGAGAATATGCGATACCTAGGGGAGACGGTCAGGATGAGCGAGTTGGCCCGTCTGCGAGATGTACCAAGTTGGTACACTTTGAGGATGAAGCACAACGGGCGAGGTTACTGACCCAAGACTGAGACGTATGAAAAGGGAAAGGTCGCATTAGCTAACAGGGGTGCATGGTGAGGGAAGGAGCTAGCCAGACGCAGTGAAACCCGCTTGAGCCATCGCTTGTCAAGGGTCCTTCTTTTTTGCCATTTTTATACTGGGGAATGATTGCGCTATTCTGACAATGATACGTGTATGTACATACGTGATACATACATACGTGTTTAAGTGCATTCGTGCAAGACCTCACCTCGTTCGCATGCTTTTCTTCCTGCCTTTCTTTTTTGCCCTTTCAGCGACACACAGCCATTGATCGTCTGCTGCAGATGGCTCCTGCGGCTTTCCTGGTCTCCTGCATCCAGCCTTGATACGACAGCCGGCAGCATGGGCAAGTAACTGTGCAGCGGCGGAGCCAAAGGGGCTCGAGGCCACGCCAAGAAACGCTTGGTGAAGCAAAAAAAAGGACCCACTACTGGACAGCAGCCTTTTTTTCTGTTCTGTCTTTTTGCGGGCGGCAGGCAGACGATCAGATCGGCAGGGCCATGGCATGGCAGGGCATGGCAGCATGGCAGCATGGCATTCGAGCGTCGTCGATCTAGGCTTGTGCAGGAACGACGAGGCAACAATGCCATTCCGCTATGATGGCAAAATGCGAGGTAAGAATCCGAGTCCTCTTTCCCGCGATGGTCACCTCTCTCTCACCTTTTCACCTCCCAAAGGAGGGGGGCACAGACGTGCTTTGGGTCAGCCGAAAAGCGGAGCGTGCGGTCTTCGCCCTGCCTCGTATTATCGCGAAAAAAGTCAGTTTGTGCTTGGCTTTTTGCCAGAGCTCTGTTTCTGCCTAGTCCCTCGGCCAAGGGTCAAGGGTCAAGGGTCCTTCTCTGCGGCAGGGCGCTCCTTTCCTGTTTGGGGCTGCCCAAACAAACGCGGCGCTGCCGGGCTCCCTTGTTTTTTTTTTCTTTTTTTTTCTCTGCTTTTTTTTGCTTTTTTTTTTTTTTTTGACGTTGCTGCTGTGGGGCGATGGAACGGCACCGCATGCACCTTCATTGGAGCGGGTTCGGTGGCGTATTACATCAGTTAGTACATGCAATCCGGACAATACTCATCCAGTTTCCCTCACTTGGCTGCTTTCGTCTGGAGGCTGAACCGACAAGAGTCCATCTGTAAGGCCGTCTCAAGAAAGACAGACCTCCGTCTCAGGATTTCTCCGGACAAGTTACGCCATCTTGCCCAGGCTGTCCCCCCCCCCTTCCCCCATGTTAAACCATATGTCGTTCCTTTTTGTAATAGACGTACTTTGTACTTTGTATCTTCCTTTGCAAACGCAAAGCCCAGCACGACTACCAGAACAGGTTTCCCCGCCCCACGCCGGTCATGGCGATCGTCGCTGCTGCAGATGGATGCGAGCACGAATACGAATCCACGTACGAGAATGCTACAAGGCATTGATGTGGCGACCGGCAATGGGTCCGTGGAGTATGATAGGGGGGGGAGAAACGTCTGCGGATACTCGTCCACAGACTCACACTTGTGGGCTAGCCTGGACGCACTCGCAACAAACAATCTTTTTCACGTCTTTTGCGGTCCGACCTGCATTCCCTCCACTACCCGTTGCAGCCTCTCTGCTCTGTAGATCATATTACGGTATATTGCAACATGCAGTGCAGCAAATATTGGTCGGTTCAGAAAGGGAAAAAAAAAAAGTCAATGGACTGCCCCCCCTCCCCCGACAAGGATCTGAAGAGGTCAAAGCCCCAGTCCCCCCCCCCTTCTCACTATCTGCGCCTTACCCCTCTTTGCCACGCCCTTTCCCTCTCATACTCTTTCGTTTCGGCCTCGTTTTGGTTTTTTTT
This sequence comes from Harringtonia lauricola, assembly GCA_014183025.1. Lineage (NCBI taxonomy): Eukaryota > Fungi > Ascomycota > Sordariomycetes > Ophiostomatales > Ophiostomataceae > Harringtonia > Harringtonia lauricola. The sequence goes on along the minus strand of JACBXF010000142.1, from coordinate 836,575 downwards.
TTCAACTGCTGTGCTTGCTCGCTCGTTCGCTCGCTCACTTGTTATCTCATCTTCAAGTTCGTCTCGTCTTGCTGCACTGCCTCGCTCTCGCTCTCTCTCTCTCTCTCTTCTGAAGAAACCCGGCAGAATATCAGCAGAGTATTATGATCGTCTCTTGTTTTCTTTCTCGGCCTCTTCGGCTTTCTGGAGACTTGTAGCATTATTACCCTTCTATATAGCACACCCCCTCCTCCGGCATACCGGTTGACCATCCGGGGGGTCATGGCGGAGCCGGGGTCAGCTAGATGGTATCTTATTTTCATGATTCTCGATATACAAGATAAGCCAGTGATAAAGTAATGTCGCCATCCGCGGGACAGATTAAGTGGTTGAGATCCTCTTGGAAAAGTTACAAGAGAGCAACAAGGTCTGAGAGCAAAGCAAGCATATATACAAGTGCAATGGCAGGTCACAGACGTGCACCTTGACATTCTTGCCTTCTTGGCTGTCTTTGGCCTCTGAAGAAGGTCGTGCTCAGTGAAGGCCTCTAGCGCACAGACCGCATGCTAGCGGTTGGTTGGTCAGCTGCCCGGCTGCCCAGCTGCCGATTGAGCTGCTGCGGAGAGCGCCATTCGGTGCTTTGCCTTTCTCGTATCCCGTCGTCCGCAAGGCAAACCGCATCCAACTAGCCTTGCCAAGCTTCGTTCTTTCGGTCCAACAGAGGCTAACAATAGTTTCCTCTTTCGGATACCTGGTCGTCTCTTCTAGGCCAGCCCGTCCACCAACAGCCTACATTCACGCTGCCGAGCAGCGGCAAACAGCCAACCAGCTGCGTGTTTGAGGTCTGCAAATACCTCTTTTGTTGTAAACTCATCTCTGCAACAACTCAGCTGGCTCCAGACGAGGCCGATGGTTTCAAGGCCACAATCAGACCCTCGGGGCCTTTCTTGACACTCTGCTCTCTCTCCCCCCTCTCCTCATCACTTGGACCGAGTTGATAGCGGAACCACACCGGAGCAAAAGCACAACCCTTCTCGTCTCTGCTCCGACCTGCGCATGCCCGTCTCACGCCCGGACTGTCTGAGGGATATACGAGTACGGGCACACTGCTCCGTGCGTGCACAACTTGACGACAAGCGTATGGCAGACGTTTGCCTCCTCCCAACAAGCTTGACAGGCGCCCTTGCGCATTGTGCCTGCCGCTGGTGCTGACATTCCTCTCTCCCTGCTGCGGCACTAATGCACCTGCAAGATGAAGCAAGATGTCCTATAGGCGCGCCCGGACGTGTGACAGGAGGTGCTCCTCCTGCAGCCCCGTCTCACAGGCCAGCTCGGACATAATACGCCTGCATGCATGCACGCCACAGTCTATCTTATCTGGTTCTGACAAGCCCCCCTCTTCTCTCTCTTCATCACTCTCTCACCGGGGGGGGGGACAGTCAAAGTAGTTTACATGACGCAAAACCGCAGAGTTGCATCGCAACCCCACGTCCGCCGCCAATCAGCGCTAACATTCCGCACTGCCCGGAGTACCTTGTCCTTTTTTTTCATGGTTGCTGACTTAAGGGGGGGGTGGGAGTCCCCTGTCCTGCTTCACTAGTCCAACCGACATCGTTCCGAGCCAATTGTCAATGTCTATTGTTGCCAGCCGGCCGAGCTGCATCTGTCTGTACCATGGATAGAGTATCGGTTCTGCATTTCAAACAAGAAGGAAAAAAAAAAAAGCAAAGGCTTGTCTCTTTGGTCCAGAAAAAGGCACGTCCGTGTTTCAGCATCTTTGTTTCGACCCTGACTTGGGTATAATGCCGCTTCCAGATTGTTCTCGCCAGCAGCGCAGCTGTCTGCACAATTGCATATTGTTCCAATGAAAGCCGTCATGCTTAAATGCGTGGCAAACATCCGTAATTTACATAGTACCAGACCTGCCTATACTACCCGTTCATTATGTTGTTCTTGCTCGTCTCGCTTGTCCTCTGCGCTATCGAAAGCTTTGACGCTCCTGTCTCTCTCTCTCTCGCATCTTGGACCCTGTCCTCCGTATCTTCATCTCAATTTCTCTTAAGTGCCTGCAGGAGCGGGATCTTGCTGCCGTTTGCCGCTCGTTCCCAGATATCAATAAAAGGGGGATTCACATATTGGTATTAGCCGGGTTTCGAGCGTTCTGGGCAAGACAGCCACCGACGCAACGTCGAGCAGCCTTTGTCCGCGACAAGAAGGAGGGCCGCAAGGCCAATGCTGCCTCGCCGTCCGCTCGCCGTCCGTTCGCTGTCCGTTCGCCGGATGCGCATGGACATTGGCGAGCTGGCAGACAAAAAAGAAGCATACTTTGTACTCATATCTTGCTATCTTGTGTGAATGTGCGTGCGTGTGAGCGCTTGTGTATCTTGTGTATGTGCGCATTATGTGCGCATCTTAATTCAACGTTGGCCACCCCCCCCCCTCCTTTCCCTTCCCTCCACGAGGCCACGGACGATCATAGCTCAGCATCTCTCGGCATAGCTGCAGGCGCCCTGTGCAATCTCGGCCTGGCTGAGCGTCTGCTGCTCCTCACGCGGCGCTGCTGTTCAAATCAGGACATCTTTACACATTGCAAACATTCCCCCCCCCCCGGAGCCAGCGGGTTTTTTTGGCGGGTGGAGCAAGCCAATGGTATTCTGGATCTCAGGGGACCGGAGGGGGAAGGCTACAAAGTACGAGCATCTCAAAGGAGAATTGCCGCCGTAATGGATTCTGTCATGGGGTTGACCGAGTTCTTCGTTTATCATCCCCCTTTGCAAGCCACCTCCGTGTACTTTGTTCGGCCTAGCGGTGTTTCGCGGAGCTGGTCGAGGTTGTTGGTGGAGAAGGGGATGGCGATGGCGATGGAGATGTCCCAGGGCGAATCACGATCGCGGAGGCTGCCGGGATGCCGGTCGAGCAGGGGGACGGCCAAGAGAGGGCGTCAGAGGGGAAAAGGAAGAGGAAAAGTAAAAAAGTGAGAAAAAAAAAAAAAAAAAAAAAAAAAGGAAGCATTGCATCAGTGACATGTCTTGCATCTAAGCGACCCTGCTTGCTCTCCACTCGTACCGAAATGACCGAATCGCGACCAGACAATAAAAGAAAAGGGCTTTTGACCCTTTTCGGAGAGCCATCGAGAGTGTGATGACAGCCAGGCTCCTTGTTTCATCGTGCCTGGGTCCATCCCATGTGCGCGCTCTGATTGGCCAATTGCTTACAAATGAAGTGGAAACAACAAGGAACGCATCCCCAAGACTCGGCTCGTAATCGCTAAAGATAACGGGCGCCCCCCCCCCCCCTCAAGAAAAATACAGCCTCTTTTGCTCTTTCTGGCTTGTGCAGCCAAGAGAGTGGCAGCAACACCAACACCCAAGCGCATGCAGAACCAAGAATTTCTGCAGTCAAAGAGGCAGAGGCAGGAAATGCGTAAAAGCCCAGTGCGCACCATCGCCTCTGCGACTGGCTGGCCAGCAGGTCATACGACAGTGACGGTTGGTGCCCACAGCAATGGCCTAGCCACGGGTGGTGCTACGGTGGCATACAAAGATGCATCTGAGGTTGCTTTCAGGAGGGCAGGCGGTGAGCAAGTACGAGTATCGTATATCGTCAATACTGCTACTGTGTGCAGGTGCAGTCCCTGCGGACATGTCCGGGTTGTCTTGATGCGATAGCCTGTCTGGGAACAGGAGAAAAGGGGGCATCTCTGCACCATGCAGGCTCTTTTCCAACAGGTCACTGGTCTCGGCCATGACAGCTGTTCTCAAGGATCACGTTAACTACTCCGCAGGGCATTCCCGACTCACCCGGAATTCTCTCTCTCTCTCAAGATACGATACAAAGTACACTCTCGTAATGTCATAAACGGCCTGCCGGGACCGTTAGAGAGGGTCTGGGCGACCCGCTAGGCCGCGCTCGTCCTGCGGCGTCATGGCGAATGCGGAAGTCTACTCCGGCCGCCAGCGGGACAGCGTCGCTAGGCAAAGCCCACAAGGGGACACTCCGGCACCTGCTGACTGGTTCTGGACCTCCCCTCCTTTTCGCTTCTTTCCTTGTTTGGTCTTGTCATCTAGTCTTGCTTCCATTCTCTCCCTTCGGCTTTCCCCCCCAACAAGCGAGCATTGTTTGTCCCACATGGCGCATGTCGCGTGGCTTCTAGAACAAGACGCCGATAGTTTTGGGGGCGCCAGTGCGGTCCTCTGTGGAAATTCCTCTTTCATGCAATGCCGAGATGAACAAGTGCCATTGTTCATGTCACAAGGACTCTGCCAGCTGCTGCAAATTGCGGTATGCGACGTCGCCTCCTCTTGCAATGACACTTGCGCTTTGTTGCGGACGGGTGAGCGCGCACTGTCGATCCTGTAGCTCCCTGTAGCTCTCTCTCTCTCGCACACTCGCACGCACGAGCTCACAGACGCCGTCCTCGCAGCGATGATCCTGACGCTTGCAGCTGTCGCTTTTCCACTTGCACGCCTCCAGGTGCCCGCACTTGGAGCTCTCCTTCATTCACTACTTGCCGCACTACACCGGAAGCAGCTTGGCGCCTATCGTGATTACCATGGGTGCTAAGCAAACAAGCAAACGTGAGACAGGCTAACGGCGGACCCTGCATAAGTCGTTCGCCAGTCATTTTTGCCTGCGTCGCCGATCCCTGGAAACGAAATTGTGCCCTTGCCCAATTGTCTTGACTCGCTAGGGCGGGCCGACTTTGAGTCGCACGTGTTGGTCCAGCCACCTGTCCATATCCGCCAAACCGTTCGGGTAGAACGTGGTTAAGGTTTAGCTGAGAGGGGTCCCCCCCTCCCCCCTTCCCTGAAACAGCAGCGATCCATTTAGGGGAGTAGAGGGAGGGGGGGAGAAAACTTTGTTTGTCGTCATGCGGTGAAAGGCTTGACAAAAAGCATGAGATCAAGCCCGGCCAATTTCGGAACCGCATCCGTCATGCCCTTGCGTGCGTGCGCGCATCTTTGGAATAGGCATCAGCCAGAGAGAGAGAGAGAGAGAGCAAGCCACACTGGAGACAGGCGCCATTCCAGTGCCAAGTGCCGGTCGCTGGGCGCTCGCAAGCCCATTTCTGGGCGTCTTCCCTGGCTGGCCGCGCTCGTCACCGTGCGACGGACGCAGCAGGGAACGTCTTTCCTGGCATCTTCTGGGCGTCGGCATCTTTCGGACATCGGCGTGTCTGAACACCTGGACAGTGACCAAGTCAGCTGCACGCAACAGGAGGTGGCAACAAAACGTTTTGCAACTGGAAAACGACCCTCTTCTCGGCGTTTGTAAATCTGCGTCGGATATCATTTCCTGATTTCCTGATTTCCTGATTTCGCGTGTGCCCAGTGCGAGCAAGAGCGGAGATGCAAAGGAGCAACAAGCGTCGATGCCTGACAGCCCGTTCCGTACTTTTTGCAAGGCCGCAGGCCAAGCCTGCCACGTTTCTGTTGGATCTTTCCCAAAGCGGAAGGCGAGACCAACAGCAACTAACCGGAGGGCTGAGTTGGCCGAAACGGGTAGGTAGGGCAGTCTCGATGGGAAACCGCAACTGCCTGGAACCAATACGCCATGTTATCCCTAGGGGAAACTAAAACAAAATAAAGGGTGCGCCCTTCCCGCGTCTGTTTCAAGGGAGGTGAAGCTCTACGTGCGGATGCTGTGGACTTTTGATTTCTGGGCTTTCCTGGCCTGAAATCGCCAGGAGCAAGGACTGGAATTTCTATTTCGAGCACTACTGTTTGAGTCGGGGTGTCCTCGATGCGCCGTGAGCTGCGTCTTCTGGAACTTGAAAAGTAAAAAAGACTGGTCGGTTGCATCACGAACACCAGCTGGCTCGTATCGACAAAGATGTAGACAGAATACGAGCGGCTGGTTTCACAATTTGGTTGCTTCGGTCACCACCACTCTGCTATGTCTGATGAAAAAGAAAGACAGCGCCTCCTGCGATGAGGGTTGCCCCTGCAGTTCCTCTCTGTAGTATATGAAACTCTTGGAATTATTCTACCATTACTATTGCCTCCAACTTCATCATTAATCCCCGGAATATACATCGAGGCATATACATCCATCCAAAGAAAACCCAAACAGACTCCAAAACCCAAGTCATGTATCCCACATCTCATTTCTTGCCACCTCACGGAATCGTAAATGTGCCTTGCAGCGGCAAGTTACGGCTGCTCGCACCCACACTCACGTTATAGGAGCCGGCCTGTAGCAGCCACTTTTGTGCCGTCGTGTCCCAGATGCTGAGGTCGCGCCGCGTCAGCGCAAAAGACACAGTCGCCGACTGCGTCGCATTGAGGAACGACTTGTCAAAGCCGCGCAGCTGCCGAATGGGGATGCTGTCGCTGCTGTTCCCGTTGCCGGCGCCTGGCAGCGTCACATACAGCTGGGCTACCTCGGCGCCCGCCACGGACCCCGTGTTGGTCACGTTCGCTGTCACCGTCACCAGCTCGTCCCAGAGATCAACCTGGCCGCCCTGGCGCACGGCGCCTGTCGGATACTGGCCAAACAGCGTCGAGTTTGTGCTGCTGCTGCTGTTGCTGGTGGACTTGTTGATATGCAGATCTCCAAACTCAAAGGTCGTGTACGACAATCCAAAGCCAAACTCAAAACGCGGCGTGATGCCATTGGCATCGAAGCGGCGGTAGTCGAGGAAGACCCCCTCGGTGAAGTTGGCCTGGGGGAACTTTTTGTAGTCACCTTGTGGCAGATTCGGGTCCAGAAGCGCGCCGTAGTCAGACGCATCCCGCGCCACCGTATACGGCAGCTTGCCCGACGGGTTGGACTCGCCGTACAGCAGCGACACGAGTGCCTGCCCCGAGGACTCGCCCGGCAGGTGTGCAAACAACAGCGCTGTCACGTTGGGATGCTCAATCCACGAGTCGACGACGCGCACGCCCGCGTTATGCACCACGACGATTGTGTTGTTGCAGCCGTTCGCCACGTTTTTGATCAGCGTGTCCGAGTAGTCATCGCGCACATGCGGCCGGTCGAACGACTCGGACGCCCATGCGTTGATAAAGACAAGACATGCATCCGACGCTGCGTTGATGCTCGGATCCTCCGTGGTCCAGTCCCACATCAGCTGCGTGCCGTCGTCCCACGCTCGCTGCGTGATGGCGTCAAAGGGCGAGCTGACACGCGTGAGGGAGGTCGCACCCGAGCCGCCTCCTGTGAAGATGGTTCCGTTGGGTGCAATGCCCGAAGGTGACGTGCTCGGTGAACCGAGCATCCCCATTCTCGTTTCCGTGCTGTTGGCTGACTCGGTGCCAAACGACCACGCGGTGACGATCCCTCCGATGAAGTCGTTCTGATCGGGGGCCTTGGCCGAGTAGCCAAAGAGCGAGAGCAGCCCGGGCGTCTTCAGCGGCAGGGTGTTATTGGTGTTCTTCAGCAGCACATGGCCTTCAATGGCGCTGTCGAGCAGCGTCTTCTTGGCTGATTTGTTTCGGCCGTCGACGACCGTGTGTGCCTTGGTGAGGTCTACCGGCATGCCGATGCCCGGCGTGGGGAAATCCGCGTCCTGGCCCATCTGGTACCACGCAGCAATGATTCTCGTGGCCATGTCTGCGACCCGTGATTCGGGTATGGAACCGTTCTGAACCGCAGCAACTAGATTGTTGCCCCAGTACCGAGCTCCACCGGGCATCGCCACGTCCATGCCGGCGAGGGCAGTCGCGGCGCCGGAATGTTGGGCCTGGACAAGGTTAGACAGAGAAGCAAAAGGGGTGTGTGGCGTTGACATACATCCCAGTCGGACACCACAAAGCCCTGAAAGCCCAGCTCCGTTTTCAGGAGACCGTTTAATGCTTTGCTGTTGGCACATCCGTACGAGTTGTTCAGCCGGTTGTAGGAGCACATAATGTTGCCCGTGCCCGCATAGACGGCATCTTGGAAGGGCCTAAATAATTAGCAGGCGAACGATGCATATATATACATGCATATTACCTACCAAAGATAGAGCTCGTGCATAGCGCGGTCGTCAATGTTGGATGAGACGGACTCGACATCACCGGAAGGCTGGCGGTTTGTCTCCTGTTCATTGCCGATAAAGTGCTGCGCGTGTTAACAGCGTCCTAGAGATGTGAGAAGGAGGGAGTGCCTACTTTCGTGCTGGTGATTACGCCCTCGCTCTGCGAGCCGACGACTGTCTCGTACACCAGGGCACCGGCAAGGTATGGGTCGACAGAGATGCCTGAAAAATGAGCACATGAGAAAAAAAAAAAAAAAAACAGGCGGGAGCAGCAGGTGGAGAATTGCTCACCCTCCCAGATGCGGCCGCCGCGGACGGTGCGGCCCATGGGCCCGACGACGGGGCCCAGCAGCACATTGACGCCCTTCTTCTTGAACTCAGCGGCCATGCCGACGGCGCGGGCGCGCGCCAGATCGCGATTCCAGCTGGCGCCGACGTGGATGCCGCTGGGCCAGGAGCTGACAAAGTCGGTGTTGCGCAGGCCATTGCCGGCGTCGCTGAAGCACATGCCCGGGAAGCCGACGCTGTCGACGGGCGGAATGTTGCCGGAGCAGCCGTTGGGGCGGCTGAGGGAGCGGCCGGCCGTGATGTTGACGCGCTGCGCCAGCGTCATGTTCTGCACGAGGGCCGCTGCCTTGCTGTAGCTGTCGGACCAGGTGCCGTCGCCCGTCATGTTGGCTGGGGGTGAGAAAAGCGTTAGCGAGACATGTCGCGAGTCCATAAAAGTATGGTATCAGAGCACCTACGCGACGGATACACCGGCGGCGACTGGCCGTAGAAGAAGGTGTCGTTCTGGATGCCATTTGTGCTGCTGCTGCTGCTGCTGCCGCTGGCCGACTTGTTGTGCTTGTGTCGGTTGCGCAGTGCGGCCAGCCCCGACAGCCCACCGCCGAGGATGAGCACGACAGCCGCAATGACAATGACCTTGCCCTTCCTGGTGCGGAGGAAGGCAGGCTTCTCTGCTGCTCCCTTTTCGTTCATGCCGGCTAGTCAGCTGGACGACTGCGCTGCTGGTGTTTCCTGCGGACAGTGGCTGCCGGCGGTCTGCTCGCTGAAGCGGGGATCCATCAAAGAATGCGAGCTGGGCGCGTGTCAGGCTGTTCCCGCCGTGTGTGTGAGCGGCGGTCTGGACACGATAGTGGGGTGCAGAAGCGCGGCCCCTTGGAATGTAGACGATGATCGACCGTTGCTTGTTGCTTAATTAGCGTCTTGAATAGAAGCTTCTCGATGCAGACGTTTTCTTCGAAAACGGAAAGAGCAACCAGCTATGTGTAATATGCAAATGAAGGGTTTGTGCAAAATTAGAAGCTGCTTGTAGACCGTACGTCTCGGTCGCAAACATAAGATGTTCTCAATGCTTTTCGTATTCGGGCAGAGTAAGCTTGTTGCTGGGCCGATATCCCTTCCCCACACGTTGCACCCCCTCGATGATGCCTGGGGCGCTGTGGCCAGGCTTTGTTTAGGCTTCGTACGGCGTCGTGTCCAGGCACAGGCAAGCTCTTGGGAGAGGGGGCTGCGAAGGGATCTGATTGGCTCTGAGGCACGTCAAGCCGCCCCCAACACACAAGCAACGGTTTGACGGGGCGACGGGGAAAAGCGGGGCCATCAGGTTGCTCCTAACGGTGTCCTTTTTTTTTTTTGGTCAGACTCTTATCATATGCGCGTCGCCTGGCGAGTCCCTTGCATGAGGGTCATACGGACAGCAGCCCACAAGTCGTCGGTGATTTGCTAGAGGAATGCACAGCATTGGATTTGCCACGTGGTGGGCTTGCTGGATTTGGCAGTTTTGCTGCCGTTTCTGTACTACGGCGGCCCATGGGTCAGATAATATGTTTAATGAGGACCGCAAACAGAACGGCAATGATCGTCAGACAAAATGCCGTACGACTCTTACCACATATTATATATGCTGCAGACCTTGGTCGTCGAGCAGGGGGGGACCCTGCGTTGCTTGCCCATGGATATTCAAAAAAAAAAAGAAAAAAGAAGAAGAAAACAGCCAATTCTCATCCTACGAGTCTGTGGACTCGTTCAGTTCGGTTTGCCATTTTATTTTCATTCTTTTCATTCTATATCCGTTACACGCTATTTTATGCGACTCCATAGACAAGATCAGAAAGAGGAAGAAAAAAAGGTGCACCACTTGTACAATGGAAGACGGAGCTGTAAGCCATAATCGTCATGTCATAAGTGTAAATGGAAGGAGGGGACGTGGCATGTAAACTGGGTATGCCAGAGGCTGAACAGCATAGAAACCGAGGCGCCGTATCGCGGGCGTTTCGTACAAAGGACGACGTTCGAACCGAAGAAAATCAAGGAAAGTTGTATCGCCGAGAAAGCAAAGATGCAAGCTAGGTAGCTGTTGAAATGTACAGGGTGATAAAATAGAAGAAAAAAAAAGAAACAAAAATCGCCGAAAGATGGTTGGGTAATAATAATAATGCATGGTATCTATAGTGTGATTCGTCGTACGGGGCAGATTAAGCCATTCGCGGTCTGCTCTCTCGTGAGAAGACGCAGGCGAGCGGGTGTGGAGTGAGGGAGGGAGGGCTGGTGGGTTGGATGCGGATCATAGTATGAGCTGCTTGAGGTTGCGCTGGATGATCATGTCCTGGACGGAGCCCATGGTGATCTTGAGCAGGTTTGTGTCGGTGGCATTGGTGAAGTGGCCGTAGATTTCCTTCTCGGGGTTGCGGTTGAGGGCGCGGAACTTGTCCATGAAGTACTTGCTGACCTGCTTAGAGTCATCAGGCGGGCCGTGGTAGTCGGTGAATCCATGCGCAGAGATGGGGCTGCCGGCGAGCTTCTCCTTGAAGAGGTCCATCTTGTTGAGGAAGAGGATGAGGGACGACTTGGTGAACCAGTGCGAGTTGGCGATGGACTCCCACAGCATGAGGGCCTCGTTCATTTGGTTCTGCTGGTCAGCAACTGAGAACAGCGAGGAAAAAAAAGAAACTTACCCCGTCCTTGTCCTCGACCAGACACTGGTCGTAGCCAGATATGGCGACGAGGAAGAGCAGGCAGTTGACATCCTCGAAGCAGTGAATCCACTTCTTGCGCTCGGATCGTTGGCCACCGACGTCGAACATGCGATAGGTCAGCTGGCCCAGGTCGAAGATGGTCTCGGTGATGCCGGTGGTGCGTAACCGCGAGCGCAGCAGGTCCTGGTCATTGGGGATGTATTCGGGGTCCCAGATGCGGTCGAGGTCGTCACAGAAGCTGTAGGGTCAGCACGCTGGCTCTTTTTTTTTCTCTCTCTCATTGTTCCTCCCACATACTAGCTGAGGTTGTCGTGCAGGGCATACTCGTTGCCCTTGGCAATGGCCTTCTTCACGCCGGCATCGACCCAGAGGCTCTTGATGGGCTGCAGGTAGTCGACAGGCAGCGGGTCGCTGGAGCTGACCTCGAAATCATCCAGCACGTGCGCGATGCTTTTCTGGTCGGCTGTTAGCTCAGAGCTCTCTCGTGCTCGCGTCCTCGCGTGCGCGTCTGCGACGCCCACGTACCTCATTGTCTTTGTTCTCAAAGGCAATGTCCAGCTCCTGCATGGCTTCGTAGATGGTGCGGAAGGACTGGACAATGTTGTTAAAAATGACCGGCTTCCACTCGAGCTTCTCGTTGCGGCTGAACCCTTGCGAGTAGATCAACTTCATCTGCTTGAGCACGGTCGACTTGCCCGACTCGCCGGCGCCTTGGTGAGGGTTAGCACGGACGCAGCGCCACGGCAACAATATGGAGAAAAAAGAGGAGGCGCACCCAGCAGCAGCAGCTTGACCTCCTTGGCCAACCGCTTCTCATCGGCACGGATGCTCTTATCCAGCTCTCGCGAGCGGGCAGCTCCCGCCTCATCGTCCTTGGTGCGAACGCCGCAGCAGGACATGGTGAGGGGGGGGAGGGAGGAAGTGGGAGGAAGGGGGTAAAGTAGAGGAAGGCAGGGGATGCGTTACAGAGCAAGAGACGTAGAAGAATGCGAACCACGGGTTTGACTTTTACAAATGCTCCGGGAATTGAGGGGGGCGAAAAGAAGAGAGGGGAGAGGGGAGAGGAGAGAGAGAGAGAGAGAGAGAGAGAGAGAGCAAGCCCGAGGAGAGCGAAGAGAAGGAGCAGAATGCAGTGGAGAGAAAAAAAAGGTGTGGTCGTTGTTTGAAGGTGTGTTAGTTCGAGGGTGGTAGAGAAGGATGAGGTAAACGAGAACGGTTCCGTTTTAGGCGGGAAGCGTGGCAAAGGGGGAAAATGCGAGCCGCGGGCAAGGAGGATTGCGAATCGATGGCCGAAGTGGGCCGAAGGAAGAGAGATGGAAAGAGGAGAAACCCATCGACGTTTCAAAGGTGCTGTGGGCTGTGAAAAAAATAAATGAAAAAAAAAGGAAAAAAAGGCCAAAAAGCCAAAAAGAGAAGAGAGAGCGGAGAGAAGGGGAGAGAAGGGGAGAAGATCGACACGAGGGATTATCGAAGCGAAGTCGACGGAGGCAGCGGACAGCGGACAGCGACCGCTCAGACGTTGACGAACAAAGATCCACGCCAGAAGCAATGCACGCCCCCCCTCCCCGCGTGCGCAGACAAGATAAGGGAGAAGAGACGTGGACCTGGAGGAGATGACAGCTGATGAAAGGCGGCTGCATGCGAGGGGCGTCTTGTGGCTCTTCCGGAGATCAGACGAGGTGGAACGGCAGAGAAGGCAGAGGAGCAGAAAAGGAGGAAGCGGAGAAATAAAGAAAGACGAGGGGCCATGCAGCGGTACTTGTAGGGGTAGTGGTAGGTTCCATGTCGATGGAATGCCACTCGATGATATTGCAGCAGTCTACGGCATCCGTGTGCAGACAATGCGTGTGCAATGCGTGTGGGCAATGCCTGTCAAGGAGCGCAAGAGCCGTGGCCTGAGCCAACAGTGTCATCGGACATTGTGCAAGCTGCCTGGTCTCCGTGGCTTCCTTGGTCGCATCTCGAATGGGGGCCGTTGGATGTGCATTGCAAAAATGCATGGGTGCATATTGTGCGAAGCACTATTTTGTGGTATTGCCAGATACCCTTGCCTGTGGAGGCGGAATCTGCGCTGGCTGTCCCCCGGTGGGCTGTCTCACCCGTCCCTGCTTATTTGCCCTTGGCCACGAGGCAGCTCCACGCTTGCAGAAAAAAAAGAAGATAAAAAAAAGACAAGCCAATGATGGGCTCCGCCGAGAGTGGAAAAAAAAAAGACGAATTGACGAACAGGAAGCTGTTGCGGGAAGAAGAAAAAAAAGGGGGTCGCTCCACTTGGCTGCAGGGCATTTCTGCCAGAAGCATGAACCACTCTGGAGGACACTGGCCGATCGATGTCTCCGGCAAGTGCTCTTAGCATCTTACTTCTTACAGCAGGCCGGGAGCGAATCTGTGGTTGGCGTCGCTCGGTCAAACGCGCTATTGCTTGCGGCCAGGGTCGCCATTTCGTAGGGCCGCAGCGAACGATTACGGCGAACCAACATCTGCTATGCATCCACAGCTCGGGGAAGGGGCTACTCTCGGTCTGAAGCTGATGCAGCAGGCTCGGATGCTCCCGCTAGGCCGCTTTGGGTCTGGAGCCAGGAGGCGGAATAGGGGGGCAGCTCTGCAGCGCAGGATGCAATGGCGATGTGACTTTTTTCTTTTTCTTTTTTTTTTTTTTTTCAGGGCTACAGGGTATGGCCCGGAATAGTCTCCTGCGCCGGCCGTTGCTGCCGGATACCTATTACAGGCATGTCGGCTGCGGGTGTTTGATTAAGATGAACGAACCGTCTAATATTAGGGGGAACTACTTCGTACGATGCTGCAGAAAAGTGACAGGTTCTCCCTGCCAGTGCAACCTTGAGTATGGGGGGGAGACCCTGTCCGGCATTCTGACACGCACCACGTACGACATTGAAAAAAAAAAAAGAAAAAAAAAAAAAGAAAAAAAACGGGCCGTCCCCAAGCCGTCAAGAAGGTGCTGAACACCACCGAGTCGAGTAATACTGGTACATGGTACTGTTCGCTCTGCTGGGCAGCCTTGCGCTGAGGTCTTTTCTCCTGCCAAAAAAAAAAAAAAAAAAAAAAGCGAACCAAACACACCCCTGACGACCGAGTGGAGATCAGCCATGGCTCCATGGATCCTGCCAGCAGGACCAAACCCTGCCCATATGCGGATTGGCGTTGCTCGGAGAGAGGAGCTTCATCGAAAGACGTTGCTGGACAACGCCTGCCTGATCTGGTCATTATCACTGGACAACAATGAGCGCGGATGACGGTTGACTCCCACTGCGTCAATGCGGTGGTTGCAGAAACTGCGGGTGCCTGCATTCAAGAGGTGGCGTTTGTGTCTGTTGACTTGGACTGACGTCACGCGCGGCTGCAAGCCCAAGCCAGACACGGAAGCACTCTCGACAGCCTCGTGGCAACCTTCAACTGTCATCTCTGCAAAAAGGGGTGATCCCTCATCGGGCTGGTTTCATCCCTTTTCCCTTGAGCTAAAAGAAAGATTCTACCTCATGTCTCGCCCCCCCTCCCCCCTTTTCTGGGTCATCCCGTCGGGACGATCGCCGTTGCGAGACGGGACAATCCCCCTGCTGCTGACCCTGCGATCCTCGCTAATACTCCGTATTACACTCTCCCCATACTCCGTATTCGTAGAATGACATGCCCTTTGTAACCTGCTATTCGTACAGTGGATGATGACCCTCCATCATCAGATCTCAAATATCGGCCCAATGCCTTCCTGCCCCCCCTGCCGGCTCTCCACCAGGTCCAGCCGCCAGCCCTCCCAGTTTTTGAGCGCTGCCTGAGCTGCCTTGATGACCTCCACGCGCCGCCGCACCTCTTCCTCCTGCGCCCGCCGGAAGGCTTCCTCGTCAAAGTCCATGTCGTCGTCGTCGAGGAAGCCGTCGTCGTCGCCGCCGGATTGATGGTGCGAGTGCGAATGCGAGTGTGAATGTGCGTGTGCGTGTGCGTGTGCGTGTGCGTGTGCGTGTGCGTGTGCGTGTGCGTGTGCGTGTGCATGGGCGTGTGCGTGCTGGGCATCGCCGCCCGTCAGCGAGCTGATAAAGTCGCCGAGCACGCCGCTGCCAGCCGCGGCTTTGCGCCCGCCTGCAGACAGGTCCACGTCGCTAAACTGACGACCGCTGCGGGCGCCGGCAGGACTGGTGACGTCGCCGTCGGGCCCGACCTGCAGCTCTCGGCGGCGGTCTTGCCAGATGCCGTGGCGCAGGTCGGCATTCTCGGCCTCGAGGACGCGGACCCGCTGCTCGAGGCGCTGGCGCTCCTCGTCCTCGAGCTCGTCCAGGTGGTCGTTGTCGGTGCCGCCGCCGTCCTGCGCGTCGCGCTTGCGCAGCTTGAGATTCTCGGCCTCGACGCGGTCGAGCCGCGTGCGGGTCTCGGCCAGCTCGCGGTCCGCGCGCTCCTTGTCGCGCCGCAGCGCCTGCGACCGCGCGTCGTGCTCCTTGTGCAGCGTCGTGAGCGTCGCCACCTTTTTCTCCAACGCCTCCGCCTTCTTGGCCAGCGCCTCGCGCTCCTCGCGCAGCCCCTCCACCTCCGCCTCGATGGACCGCAGCTTCGTCTCCGCGCTCGTCCGCGCGCTGCCGTCGCGCACCGCTTTTTCCGACGTGCGGTCGAGGTTGCGCTTGAGCTCCGACAGCTCCTTCTGTGCCGTGCCCGCCGCCTTCTCCGCCCGCGCCAGCTTCTCTTCGAGCGCTGCAATCTGGTCCTGCCGCTGGGACGTTGTCGCTGCCGTGCCATCGCCCTCGCCGCCGCCCACGGACAGCCGCTCGACCTGCGCGCGCAGACGCGACATCTCGAGCTCCATCGTCTCGATCGTCGCCGACTTGGACTGCAGCTGCACCTCGAGCTCGGATGTCGGCGGCGATCCGATGCTGATCGACGGTGACGATCCGTGGCGGTTGGCCGTGCGTGCTTGCAGCTGCGTATTTTGTCGCTGGAGGGCCGCCACCTCGGATTTCTGCTCGTTAGACAATAGAAAAGAAGAAGAAGAAAAGAAAAGAAAAAAGTACACACCAGCTTGGCCAGCTCATCGCCATCGGCAGACCCGTCGCGCACGTCGGCCAGCGCCTCCTCTGCCTTTTGCCAGCGCTTCTCTGCGTCCGCGGCGTCCTTGATGGCCCGCTTGTTCTCGCGCTCAAGCTCGTCGATGCGCGCTGCCTGCTTGCGGTAGATGTCCGCCGCCGTCTCGCCGTCCGCGCTGGGGCTCAGCGGCCCGGATGGACCGCCGTGCCGGAACGACGTCGAGCGCAGACGCGACTGCTCCGACAGGGACGGCGTCGCCGCTTTGCCGCTGGGCGACTTGGGCGACGTCGGCGTGGCATCGCCGTCTTCGTTCTTCTCCGCCTCGGTGTTGGCCTCCTCCTCGGCCGTCTCTTCTTTGGCCTTTTCATCTTCGACGTCCTCGGCCTTGTCTGCTGCTGCGCTGGCCGCCTTGTCCTTCTTTTCCGCCTTTTCCTTCTTGCCACCGCCGGCCTGCTTGGCTTTTTGCTTCTTCATTTGTTCGACCTGTCGCCGCAGAGCACGCCCACGCGTTAGCATGCAAAAGACAAACGAAAAGGCTAGCTTTCTTCCAATCGCACCCTCTTCTTGGCCGCGGCCAGCTTCTCGGCCTTGGCCTTGTCGACGTCGGCCATGGCGACAGTTTAGTGGAGATAAAATGAGAACAATCGATTTGCGTGCTGATGTTGACGGTAATGAAAATCGTGGCCGTGGTCGAGGAACGGGGGAAATGTTGTGGTTTGGGACGTCGCTGGCATTCAAAGGTTTGTTGCAAACCAGTTGTAAACACGTCACTGCTAAAAGGAAAGCCGCCCCTCCCCAAGCTGTACTCGTACTCGTAGTCAAGTCATTAGCGCGTTTTAGGCCTCGAGAGTGCCCTGTGCTAGCCAAACCTCAGGGCCCCATGTCACACCTTATCCGCCCCCCTCGTTGGCCCTTTGCCCCGCCCTGTAAGGGAAGGCCCTCTCTCTCTCTTTCTCTGTCTCTTTATCTCTCTCTCGCTCTTATTATTGCGCCAGAGCAAATCAGAATCAGCCGTTTTCGATCTCCGAGCCTCGCAACGTTTTGGCCTTCCACTTCTCTCCGGCTGGGATTGACAGGACTTTATAAGAGAGCGGCTCTGCTGCGCCTACTCCCCGACACACTTTTTTCCCCCAGAGAGCAACACACGATGGCCGGTCTGCCGCAGCAATTCCCCGACCTCGCCGTCCACCTGGCCGACGAAACCGGCACCACCATCCTCTCGTCGGCCGACGCTGCCGTGGACGACAACGACGATGAACACGACGACAACGACAATGACGACAACGACAACGACAACGAAAACGACAGCACAGACGAGCTCGACCACCACCATCCACCACTAGCACACCCGCCACCGCCACGGTCGCGCCGCCAGAACCGCGCCGCGGCTCTCGGCACCCTGACCACCACCGCACTCCGAGCACGAGACACCGCCGCGCACCTGGGTCTCGGCATCGAGGCCCAGGGGCTCTCCGCGTCTTCCGTCCCGGGCATGACGCCACCGGCGCACGTGGTGGTGACATACAACACGGGCACCGTGTTGATCGAGAGCTTCATGGACCCGCACGCCCTGCAGCAGCAGCGCCGGCTTCTGCAGCAGCACCGCTCTGCATCCTCCAATGGCCAGCCCTACTCTCCACAGCAGCTGATGCAGCTGCCGGCCTCGCCGCCCGCCCGCAGGGGCTCGGCCAGCATGGACTTGTACGAGGAAGACCGAGACGTCACCGGCGGCGCACCGCTGCTGGTGGGCCTCGTCGTGGCGCCGCCGGGGCCGCAGCCACTGCGCGACGCCCGGCGGGCAACATCGCGGCTGGAGCGCGTGGGCCATGCTTTGCAGCGAGAGTGGGCAGCCGAGGAAACATAAACCTCAAGGACGCTGTCGATTCTATAAAAGGGGCTTTGATTTACGGTAGACAAAAAGCATGTGCGAAACCATTTTTGCGGGGGATCTATTCGGCTACTTGTATGTCATAAAAAAACAGCTGACAAACCAACTGAACTACCTTTCACACTTTATCAAGCCATGACGGCCAAGTCGCAACAGCACCTGGCAACAACGCTTAGACAATCTGCTCAAAGGCACGGTTGATGGGCGACCGGATGTTGGGGACGTCCTTCCAGAAGTCGACGGTGGCGACGGCGCGCTTGGCGATGCCCTCGGGAGTGAATTCGAATTTCTGTACTGTTAGCATGGACCGTCGGGCGAAGAAAAAGGGACAATTGAGAACCAACCTTGTACACATCCTTGTACGGGCCAGAGGCACCGAAGCGGTTCAGGCCAAACTGCTCGTGCGTGTAGCGCTCCCAGCCGAGGGTGGTCATGACCTCCACGGACAGCGACGGGATGCCGTCCGGCAGGACGCTGAGGCGGTAGGCCTTGGGCTGTGCATCAAACACCTCGAAGCACGGCAGGGACACGACACGCGCCTTGAGACCGCTCGTCTCGGCCAGGTACTTGACGGCGTCGACACAGATGCCGACCTCGGAGCCGGTGGAAACGAGAGTGACCTTGGCGTCCTTGTCCTCGTGCACGACGTAGCCGCCCTTGACGGCGTTCTCAATGGTGGAGTTCTCCAGCTGGGGCAGGTTCTGGCGCGACAGGGCGATGATGCTCGGGGTGTGCGCAGCCGTCAGAGCCGAGTAGTACGAGGCGCTCACCTCGTTGCCGTCGGCCGGGCGCCACACGTGGCAGTTGGGCAGGGCACGGAAATGGGCCAGGGTCTCAATGGGCTGGTGCGTCGGGCCGTCCTCGCCCAGGCCGATGGAGTCGTGGGTGGCGACCCAGATGGAGCGGACCTGCGACAGGGAAGACAGACGGATGGCGCCAGCGGCGTACGAGACGAAGTTGAGGAAGGTACCGCCGTAGGGGATCAGAGTGCCATAGGCAGCAATGCCGTTGAAGATAGCGCCCATGCCGTGCTCGCGCACGCCGTAGCGGATGTAGCGGCCGGCCCAGTCACCGAGGCCGGTGGAGGGAGGCTGGAAGTCGACGGCATCCTTCCACCGGGTCAGGTTGGAGCCAGTCAGATCGGCAGAGCCGCCAATGAGCTCAGGGATGACCTGCTCAATCTTGCCCAAAACAATCTCGGACAGCTTGCGCGAGGCCACGGCGGCGTCGGTGGGCTTGTATACGGGCAGCTGCTTCTCCCAGCCAGCGGGCAGCTCGCCCTTGAGGCGGCGGATCAGGTCGTCGTGCTCGGCCTTGTAGGTCTGGCCGTACTTGGCAAAGAGCTGGTTCCACTCGGCCTCGAGGGCGGCACCGGCGGCGGCCTTCTTGGCAGTCTGGTCGTAGACCTTCTGGGGCACGACAAAGCTCTCCTCCGGGTTGAAGCCGAACTTCTGCTTGAGCTGCTTGATGTCGTCCGCCTTGAGGGGGGAGCCGTGAACGTCGTGGGAGCCCTCCTTGAGGGAGCCGTAGCCGATAACGGTGCGGACCTTGATCAGGGTGGGCTTGTTCTTGACGAGCTGGGCGGCCTTGATAGCGGCCTCGATGCCGGCCAGGTCGTTGTCGCCGTCGTCGACAATCAGGACCTGCCAGCCGTAGGACTCGTAGCGCTTGACGACATCCTCGGTGAAGGCAACCTTGATGTCGCCGTCAATGGTGATGTGGTTGTCGTCGTAGATGGCAATGAGGTTGCCGAGCTGCAGGTGGCCGGCCAGAGAGCTGGCCTCGGCCGAGACGCCCTCCATCAGGCAGCCATCGCCGAGGATGACATAGGTGTAGTTGTCAATGAGGGGGAAGCCGTCCTTGTTGAAGGTGGCGGCGGTCTGAGCCTGGGCAATGGCCAGACCGACAGCGTTGCTGATACCCTGGCCCAGGGGGCCGGTGGTGACCTCGACGCCCGGGGTGTCATGGGCCTCGGGGTGGCCGGGGGTCTTGCTGCCGACTTGCTGTTTTGGGGAGTCAGCATGCCATGTGCTTTGGTGGGTCGCTGCAGCTGTAAAGGTGAGGTGGGGACAGGCCACATACGCGGAACTGCTTGAGGTCCTCAATGGTGAGGCCGAAGCCGTACAGGTGAAGAAGAGCATACTGCAGCATGCAGGCGTGGCCGTTCCTGGGGACGTCTTAGCGCTGGCAGAGGATGTTTGATGTTTTGCAAAGGGTGTGCAGCTTACGAGAGAACGAAGCGATCGCGGTTGACCCATTTGGGGTTCTTGGGGTTGAAGTTCATAATACGATCAAAGAGAACGTGGGCGACCGGCGCCAAGCCCCTGAGATGGTTGTCAGCGGGTATTCTAGAGAACAGAGGCGACGTCGGAGAGCCATGGCCACGGCGGCAGCGGCAAGGTTGTCGCAAGCTCCAAAGCGAGCTATGGAGAAGCACTTGGAGCAGCATTTCTTACATGGGGGCACCGGGATGTCCGGATTTGGCATGGGCGGTAGCATCGGCCTAGAGAGCGAAACAGCGTCAATTAAATGTCCACGCAGGCCGGAGACGTCGGCATTGGTATATGGCCGGGCATGGGAAAAAGAAGAGCAAGAAAAAGCACCAAAGAGGGGGGGAGGGCATCCCCAGGCGTCAACGGCCTTGGGAGAGCAAACAACAAGCACCGCAGTGATAAATAGCGGGGGCGGGGCAAGCTCAAAAACGTACTGCTAGAACACGGATGGTGTTGATGGCCAGCGTGTCAACGTCGGTGTAGGCCATGGCTGCGGTGTTTGGGTGAGGATGGCTCAAGTATAGGACGCAAGCGACTTGAGAAGAATGAAGAGAAAAAGGAAGGATGAAAAGTCGGATGAAGGAAATGGCGAGCGACAGAGAGAAGAAAAAAAAAAATAGCCGTCGGGGGAAAGAGCGAACGGGGAAATAATACAAATCAGATGGCACTAATGGAGCAAAATCGGAGTGAGGGGTGCCGTCGTCATAGAGACCTGACGGCCGTGCTCGCTGGGGCGCAAAGCTTGCTCAGGCATATATCTCGCGCGTCCTGAGACAGGGCAAGTCACGATGAGGTAACGAGCCAGGTGGGCGACAGTGGGCGAACCGGCCGCGTTCCCCGTTGCGAGGGTGGGGTTGCCAGCTCTTCCGATCTGGTGCTTTTCCTGTTTCGCCGATGCCAGGCCGCGCCTCCCCTGCATAGAAGGATAGAGAGTATCGCCACCAGCGCCAGGAAAGAGCCGCCCATGAGAAGGAGCGAACATGCGATGGCACCGCTGGGCGAGAATGGGATGGGCAGAGAGCGATTTTTCTGGTCGAATACGAATGGGGAAGCTGCGAACGGCCATCCATGTTCTACGAGCGATATCGTACCAGTGCCAGCATTCTTACGGATACGCATGCTTCAACTTCATGATGTGTGACCTTCTCTCATGCGGCCACCCCGCCAAATGCGAAAGGCGCGACCTCGCCTGGTCGAGCTTGGAAGCAGCCCCTCCTTCCTGTCATTGCACCTTGCCGGCAGCTCCTGCCGCAGGGTGATCAAGCATGTCTGGCTTGGCTTGGCTCGACGGACAATGCGGCGCTGTGGTGGGCTCAGTCAGCGACGTCGGCGGGCTCTCACCACGACTAGACCGCTTGTTAGCAGGATAGCGAGCCTATGGGACGCCGCATGGCGTTGTCGGACGAGTAAGCGTTATTTTCTCGGCTGGGATATCTGGACAAGCCGCAAAAACAATACCCCGAGCAGGCCGCAACCGTCCGCCTTGCGCTGTAAGCACCCCAAAAAGGCTTGTTCTGGCAAAGTTGCCGATATTCCGCCCGTTCCTGCTGAGATTGCATTGCAAATGCGTGAATTACGCAGGAGACAAAGGTGAAGACTTCACGCTGGGTGGAAATATGTGGCTCAAAACGTATAACAGTCCGTATCTGGGCTCATGCAGCCAGCAGGATCTCATGGCACATGGTCGTCGTGATATTCGTACAGATTACACCCAGCTACCCCGCCATAGCTGTACATCTACACATGGAGGGCGGTCTTTCGCTCTGATACGGCGTTCCATCTCGGCGGCTAATGGACAGCACAAAACACGATGGCACATGATTCCGCGACTGCGTCGCGTCCTGGACATATGTCGTCTATGAAGTTCAAGTGATGATGTCGAAGAATATCGTAGCAAGCGTTTCAGCATTGATCTTGTGAAAGGCCT
Source organism: Harringtonia lauricola (assembly GCA_014183025.1). Lineage (NCBI taxonomy): Eukaryota > Fungi > Ascomycota > Sordariomycetes > Ophiostomatales > Ophiostomataceae > Harringtonia > Harringtonia lauricola. Next base: position 814,542 of record JACBXF010000142.1, on the reverse strand, counting down.
GAAAGCAAAAGCAGTAGATTTTTGTCCATAATGGCCGCAACTAAAATATAAATTTAAGCGTATAGGTCCCTTTGCAACTTTCCTGCCGAGACAATCACCGCTGCAACAATAGAGTCGTTCGCGGCACTCTGCCAAGTTATGTATACACAGTAGTTGATCATCTTCACGCTCAACTTCGTTTTACTGACGGACCACAGTCGCCCGGGGCTCAAGAGCGGGGGAACGCAACTGCTGCCCGTCTGGGGCTCTGCTTTCTGCACTGGGTCCAATGCAGCGTGTCGGTTGGCGGGAAAAGATCGTGGCCCATCTGGCCCCAAGAGGGACAAATAACAGCGAAGCGAACAGCGAGAGGCGACAGACAGCCGGAGCACTGTGCTCCAGAAAGGCCAGAAAGGGGGCGAAGCGGCCGGGCAGTTCGGCGGAAAGCCCGTGGCCGCTATAATTAGTCAGGTCCTCTGTCCGCCAAGAGAGGCGAGAGGAACAAGTCCAAGGTGTAAGAAGGGTTAAAAAAGAAACTAGAACGAGGGCAAAATAAGGGGGACCCGCTAGGGCAGGCCATCGTGAAATTTTCCCCAGAGTGGATAAGGAGGTCTCTGAATTCGCTCTACTGCGTACCATTCTTATTACCATTTATTATCCCACACACACCCCTGCCCATGGCGCTCTAGCCACGCCCGTCCACTTGTTACTCTGCATTACATGCCCAAGCATCGAGGCGGCGGAGCTGGAGGGAGTTCCCAGGCTGCTCGCCCGGCCCGTAAGAATGGCCGAGCGGTCAAGACGGCTGGGCCGAAGACGGACCGGCCAGACAGGCCAGACACCGACGACAACCAGCAGCGAGCCATCCCCTTTGCCGAGCAGCAGCGCCTGCTAGACGCCTTTGCCCGCGCTCTCGAGCCCACCCTCGCCTCGCCGCAGCTGCCGACCGCCCTCCAGGCGGTCAAGCGGGCGCTCTTTGAGCGCGACTTTGCCAGCGCCTTTGCCGGCGCCGACGACTCTACCGACGACATCCCGCCCCTCGACGCCTATGCCGCCCGATGGAGCCCGACGCGCGCGCTGTGCTATGCCGCCATCCTGCGCAGCCCCCTGGTGCAGGCGCACTGGCGGCCCGAGCAGACTGTTGAGACCGCCGAGACTGTTGACCCGGCTCGGTCGACCGACGCAGCCCTCCGCATGGTGGCCATCGGTGGCGGTGCTGCCGAGACCGTGGCCTTTGGCGCCGCGCTGGCAGACCACGGCCGCGGCGACCTGGTCCTCGTCGACTCTGGTCCTTGGGCCAGCGTTGTGGGGAAGCTCTGCGGGTCTCTGACGACGACGACGACACCGACACCCGCCCTCATCCACCCTCCCGATCGCCTCGCCGTAGACGTGCGCCAGCTCGACATCCTGCAGGTGGACGACGCTGCCATGGCAGATCTGCTCCAGCCTGCCGCCGCGACAGACCGCTCGCGGCCGACGCTGGTCACGCTCTTCTTCACGCTCAACGAGCTCTTCACGGCCGGCGGCATCGGCGCGACGGCCACGTGTCTGCTGCGCCTCACGGCGGCCGCGGCTCCGGGCACCCTGCTGCTGGTCGTCGACAGCCCCGGCAGCTACGCCGAGACCACGGTTGGCGCGCAGGCGCGGCGGTACCCGATGCGGTGGCTGCTCGACAAGATCCTGCTGCAGGACGCCGCCGGCTGGACCAAGCTGCACCAGGACGACGCCGTCTGGTTCCGGCTGCCGCCCGGCCTCGTATACCCCATCCGCCTCGAGGACATGCGCTACCAGGTGCATCTGTACGTCCGCAGCACAAAAGTCAACAGATAGACAAGAATGATCCCATGAAAATAGGCAGCTCTCTCTTGCTATGCTACGCCCACACTAGCTTCTTGAGCGAGTGGCCCAGGTGCCCCAGCAGCCCGGTGCTCTTGCGGGCCTCCGCCAGCGACACAATGTCGCCGCGCACCAGCAGGGGCTTGCGCTCTGTGCCGGCCACCACCGGTCGCGTCAGCTGCACCAGCCGCTCGATCTCGCCCGCGATCGACATGGCCTGCTGCATCTCCGTCAGCTTGGCCCCGTGCTCGTTGGCCGCCACTGCCGCCGACGTCGCCAGCGACGTGTCCGCGTAGAGCGCCTTGAACGCGATGCGCTTGGCCGGTGGTGCCGCCGCCGGGCGCACGCCAAAGAAGCTGGCCAGGTTGGCCAGGGCGTCGTTGGGGGCAGTCCCTGCTGCTGCTGCTGCTGCTGCTGCTGTTGTTGTTGTTGCCGCCGCCGTTCCATCTATCTCGCCCAACCGCACGCTCGACAGCGACCGTGTGTTGATGCGCAAAATGTCGTCGTGGCCCGGCTGGTAGGTCACCACGAAGCCCACGTTGCGCGCCTCGTCCGTCTGCATGGCCGACACCGTCGACACAATGTACGTGCCGAGCGTGATGGCGTCAATGTGCGCCAGCTCCACCCGCTCAAACGACGACAGCTTGTCCAGGTTCCAGTCGAACCGGCACAGGTACAGCGCCGCGTCCGTCAGCAGCAGCACCACCTCCTCAAACGGCGGCGCCGTCAGGCTGGCGTCGGCATCGTGCGGCGCCAGCAGCGTCCAGCCGCCGACCAGCTCCTCGGCCTCGTCCGCCACGACCCGCCGCTGGCACAGGTCGATGGCTTGCTCGCGCATCTTCTGCATCGACATGGCCGGGTCTTTGGTCATCATGTTGGCCTCGAACTCGTCAAAGATCTTGTCCGTCACGTTGCCCAGCAGAAAATCAATCGTCGTCTGCAAAAAGAAGTCGTTGACGATGCTGTGGTGGTTAGCAGGACACTTCCGACAACATAGAGAACACAGGGACACACCCGTTGAAGAACCGCGTCAGCGACAGCCCGGCGTCCGTCAGCGCCCCCCGGTAGTCGCGCTTGCGCGTCCGCGTGTAGTCGCCCTTCATGGCTGCCGTGGATGCGTACTGCTTCGAGATGGCATCTCCGTTGTCCGCCCACAGCGTGTTGAACCAGGCATTCTCTTGGTCGCGCTGCAGCAGCGTGTCGAACCCCTGCTGCTTGAGCTGGGCGTCCAGCATGAACTTGGCAAACGAGCTGTGGCACACGTTTGTCCGGTCTAGGCAGTCCATGCAGTTGGTGCGCAAGACGCCCTGCTGCTCCCGCACAATGACACCGACGCCGGCATCCTCGCTGCTGCCGACGCTTCCACTACCGCTGCCGCTGCTGCCACCGCCGCTGCCGTCGCCCGCGCTGATCTCCTCGATCGTGCTGTCAAACAGCTCCAGCTGGCTGCTCAGCTGGTTCAGCAGCAGCGACACGGTTTCAAACTTCATGCCCTTGCACGCTCGGTGGAAGTCGAACCACTCGAACGGGATCGTCTTCTTCGGGTCCGACGCCGTGCTGCTGGCTGCCTCTTCGTTGAGACGCTGCACGCTGCGCTCATACTGCGTGCCCAGCGCGGCCTCGACGCCGTGCTTCTCCACCAGGTTCACAATCTGCAGCCGGCCGTACTGCTGCCGCAGCCCGTCAAAGTGCTTCTCTAGGGCCACAAAGTTGGACTCTGGCGAGTGCTGCAGGACCGGCACCGGCTTGAGCGAGAAGGGCGACTGCGTGAAGAAGAGCGGTATGCTGCCGCGCAGCTGCACAAACGAGAAGATCTTGATCGGCGCCGCCGCAGAAAGAGCCGCCGCCGCCGCTGGCGGATCTTCGTCCACGACCGATGGCGACAGAATCTGCTCCGTCTCCACCGTGTTGGCGACATTGCCGTCCTCGTCCACGCCGCGGCGCAGGTACCGCAGACCGGCTCGCTTCACCGACCGTCTCGAGATCAGCGTGATGTCAAACTGCTGCTCCGACGGCCGCCGTTCCACCTCGGCCGAGGTCCGCACGCTCGTCGCCTGCGGCGGCGATGACATGGCGTAGGAGAAGTCGCTGAGCTCAACCGAGTCCTTGGCGCCCTCGTCCGTCTGCGGCGGGTGGCTGTCGACGACAAAGGACCGCTGCCCGATGAAGCCCTGCATGAGCGGCAGCACCAGAGCGTCTGCCCCCGCCTCGATAAACGGCTGGATCGCGTGTCGGTTCCAAAAGTACAGCGGGTCGACCAGCTTGTGGAGCGGCACGTCGCTCCAGCGCATCCGCACCTGCTTCGCCACGCTGCGGGTGATGTCGTAGTCGTATGAGAAGTAAAAGGCGCGCGACGCCCCGAAGAGCATGTGCGTCGAGTGCAGCAGCTTCGGCAGGAGGCTGACCGCGGCGCTGTCCTCCGCATTGCTGGGCGCAGCCTCGACAGGCGTCGCCGGCGTGGAGTCGATGGCATTCTCCGTAGACGCAGCATCGCCAATCGTCGTGGGTGTCGCCGGCCTGTCCGGTGTGGAAATCACCGGAACCGCCGGCGAGGACTTGGGCCGGCCCACAGACGAAGCTCGTTCTGTTTTGGCGTCCTCCTCTGGGGGGCCGTCGCCAGTCAAGCCCATCAGGCGCTTCTGCTCCTGCATCCAGCCGCTCCGGCTGAACCATCGCTGTGCAAAGCGGCCGTAGCTGCCCCGCCTCGAGATGACGTCTTCGGCGATGCTGTTGCTGCTTTTGCGGTTCCTGAGAACGGGCCCATCCACACCCAGAGTTGCGTTGGTGTCTTTGTCGACACGCAGCGTGTTCTCGTCGCCAATGTCGTCTGGTAAAAGGGCTGGCTCGGTGTCATCCAGGTTGCTGGCGCTGTCGCTTTCGCTGTCGCTGGCGTCTTCAGCATCTTCGTCGTCGTCGTTGTCGTCACCGCCTGTCGCATCGCGCACAGGCCTCCGCTTCAGATGCTGCGCTGTCCGCCCCACGGCTGCACTGGCATCGTCGTGTGTTGCACATGGTGTCAGGGCCACCTCGGTGGCCACATAGATCGGGTGTCCGCGGATCGTCGCTACTTGCTGACGCCGTGTAATCGAGATGAGAAAGCTGAACTTGGCAACGCTGATAAGGCCTCGGATACGTCAGACTGGACATCACTCAGCTTACGGCCCCCTCCTTGTCCAACATACCGACGATCCCAAAGGCCTCAAAGCTGGTGTTGGGCTTGGCCGCATCTGGGCTCAAGGACGATGCCAGAATGGCGTGGTCGCCATAGCGTATCTTGACCGAAGGGCCAGCTCTCTGGTCCTTCTTGGACGGCTGCGGGTGGAGGACAAGCCCATCCTCGGTGGCGCATATCAGGACCCTCCGGGCCAAGGGCATGGTATTATCGGGGCGGAACTGCGGTGAAGAAGCAAAAGTAGAAGATGCCTGGGAGTTGCCGTTCTGGGAGGTCGTGCTGGTTTACATGGGCAGAAGATGCCGCCGTAGGAAGCACATGCTGGGCGGGAAGTAGAGAAACAGCGCAGACGCCAAGGGGGGCCGATCGACGGGGGATGCAATGGCATATAAACGAAAAAAAGTTCAGAGAGCTAGAATGTCAAACGCGCGATGTCGGCTGTTGTCTTTTTTTTTTCCCCTAGCTGCAGCCCGCTGCAGTGTCAGATGGCGGGGCACGAGTCAATTACCTGTAGTGCAGCGGATGGCCAGCGGACCGTCCGCTGAAGCAGATGACGTATCACAGCGAAGCAAAGGGGGACCGTGGGTCGACTGCTGGCCGCAACTTTTTTGGATCTTGGGCAGGGGAAGCTAGCGTGCACACGAGATAGCCATCTGAGATGCTTTCCGGCTTGTTCACTTTTGGTGCATTGCTCCATGCTGCCGGTGGCCGTTGGTGTGTGGCTTTCAGGGCGGTTGGCTGCCACCCCTGAAAGTGCACATTACAGGTATGCTGCTGCCTGTGGCTGCCTGAAGCTCTTGCTGACAATCGTCGCAGCCCGCGAAATCGTTTATCCGCTTGCCTCAAATTCGGACTAGCTCCGTATTCAGCCACTCAGAGCCACGAAAATCCCCTGGGGGTCCTCCCTTTCGTAACTCGTACTGGAAAACACCTCGTCAACCGAAAAGGCCTCGTTTCTCCCTTCTCTCTGTTTTCCATTCTCATCGACAGCTTGCCATCCGGCCATCCACCCCTATCGACCACCAACGCCTCCGGCTACCCCGACCTTCTCTTGCTCTCAATCCAGCTTCATCTTCGCTCATTTACCCGTCGCCTTCGACTTTCCCCCTTATTCTTCGCTTCTTTTTCCTCTCGGACTTTTCGTTCCCTAATATCCATCAGCCACCATGTCTGCCGTCACCAGTGATCTGTGGTATGTAACCGACTTTCCTTTTGATATTTTCCTGTCGTTTGCCACTCCAGGTCCGAAGCTCCATCGATGCTAGACGGAAGCTGTCGAGCTTCTGTCTAAAAATAAAAAAAACCGACGCGTCATGGAGCTTCGGCTGCCTCCGTTCTCAAACATAGCTGCTAGCTTCATATTGAAACAAAGATACTGACAGCTGTTTTTCTCCAGTCCCGCCTACGCGGTTAGTTTTCCCTCTCCCTCCATCGCACCCCCATCTCGACAGCAGCACGCGCACTCGCGTATCCATTTCTTTTGGTGCTCTCTTCAGAGTCGATAACAGCATAATGGCTGCCTACCATACCGGAGCTTGCCGAACCGTGTCCTCAACACTTTGCTGACATTCCATCGCAATGTAGCCCTTCTTCGGCGCCATGGGTTGCACGGCTGCCATCGTCTTCACCTGCCTGGGTGCGTCGTACGGTACGGCCAAGTCCGGCGTCGGTATCTCGGCCATGGGTGTCCTCCGGCCCGACCTGATCGTCAAGAGTGCGTCATCCCCCTTTCGCTTCTCACTTTTGCAGATGAACCTCGCGTTGCCAACATATGTCTAGACATTGTGCCCGTCATTATGGCTGGTATCATTGGTATCTACGGCCTGGTCGTGTCCGTCCTGATCTCGGACAACCTCAAGCAGAAGGACTATCCGCTGTACACCGGCTTCATCCAGCTCGGCGCCGGTCTGGCTGTCGGTCTAGCCGGTCTGGCGGCCGGCTTCGCCATTGGCATTGTCGGCGATGCTGGTGTGCGCGGCACGGCCCAGCAGCCGCGGCTGTTCGTCGGCATGATCCTGATTCTCATTTTCGCTGAAGTCCTGGGTATGTCCTACCGCTACCGTCATACCCCTATAGCCAACCACGTCATGCTAACGCTCTACAGGTCTGTACGGCCTGATTGTCGCACTTCTGATGAACTCAAAGGCTGCGCTCAACGTCTCCTGCTAAACGCGTTGCGCGTTTACGTTCTCGACCGAAGGATGACGATGGTGGATGCAGAGACACGGCTGGCGACGCTGCGCGTTTCGACACCAACGCAACCTCAGTAGCTGTTGCGCATGTGCCTCGACTGGCTTTGTTGTCCGCTGCGTCCATGTCTGGTCCCCGCGGTTGAGATTGACGCTCTTGTTATGTCTTGCTTTGTCATACGCAACGGAACGGGAGAAGATGGGAAAAAAAACTAAGCGAACCCCCCCCAACGTTGACACCTCTTTGGAAATTGGTATGCATGGAAGGGGGGTGGGTTGAAGGGGTCCAGGGGTTTTTTCGTGGACCTGTATAATATAGCTCTGCCCCCTTTTTTGTCGTTGATTTTTTTTGTTTGCTCTCATAGAAGATGAAATCGGCGGGCCTTGTTGGCAGAGGAGGAAAGGGGTATATATTTTGCTCGACGCTGCGGTGGGAAAGGAACGGGTTTGTTCAATCTCTCGGTCTGAGCCAGTCGGCTGCCAGACTCAACGTGTACTATTTTGCCATACTATGCTACCGTTTGCATTTTTTTTTTCGCATTCTCGGGTTTCATGTTCCTCTGCATGTCTGATCTTTTGAGATAGATTTTGAGAATTTGGCATTGATAACAGCTGGAGCTTTTCTTCATTAGGTTCTTCAGTAAGTGCAAAACAGACCTTGTAGGATATCATTTACTTGATGATTTTTCTCGCTTTTGGGTTTTCCTCATACTCCCCCATTCTCCCTCTCCCCCCTTTTCTCATTCAATCTCCCCCAGAGACCAATGATGAATATTCCAACCAGGTAAACAGTTAAGGAGACTACATAAAAAGTACAAATTAAGTATGCTTCTAATATATACCAGAAGCGAAGACAGAAAAGGGGGCATGACGAGTGACTGTGTCTCGATGGCATATGCAACCTAGAAAAAGAGTTTGGCTGGAGGTGCAGGCAGGGGCCAACCGAACTTGGATTGTGCCGCTTAAAAAACGTACTGCGATGTGATTAGCATGAAAAGCATGGCTCTGACGGGGGCAAAGGCAGGCTCACCGGAATAAAGAGGTACGGCACGCGGCGCTCGTACTCCGTCCAGGCCTCGCCGTACTTGAGGCGACAGCGCTGAATGTCACGCAGAGCACGGTGGGTGATCATGGTGCAGAAGAAGACGGGGTAGAACCAAGGGAAGGGGCTGTTGAAGCCACAGATGAGCCCCCAGGAAATGGCAAAGTAGGCGTCGCAGGTGTAGTGGAGCTTGCGGGCCATGCCGTACCAGCCGTCGCAGAGGATGTCGTCGCCGGTGCTCGTCTTGATGGTCTTGGGGTTCTTCAGCGTCTGCCACGGCAGCTGGGGGAAGGAGCGCCGGGGCACGAGGGTGCCGCGCTCGGCGGCGCGGAAGCGGTTCTTCTGGCTGTTGCAGCTGTCCCAGACCCAGTACATAAACAGGTAGGAGACGAAGAAGACGGCCAGGGCGGGCTTGCTCCAGGCGTACTCGGACGGCTCGTGGTTGGCAATGTAGAGCGTGCAGTGGCAGTAGGACAGGGGCACGCCAGCCAGGTTCCAGAAAATGAGCATGAAGCCCCACTTCTCATAGTACATGTCCCAGGTGGTGACGATGAGCTCCTCGCCCTTGGAGCAGGCGTTGGCATACAGATAGTGCGCCATGATCAGGAAGCCGATCTCGGGCGTGACGTAGCCGTAGCGCTCGTACTGGCGCGTCGCCACGCCGCACGACAGCAGCAGCAGAATGTACCACGGCAGGCGCACCTCGAAGAACATTTTGAAGTCGAGGATGCCAAACATGCGCGGGTTGAGCTCGGCGCCCATGAAGAAATCGTAGAGGGGGGCGCCGGTCATGCGGTGCTGAGCGCCGCGCAACAGTGCCGAGATGTAGGCGACGGTGCTGACGAGGAAGCCCGAGAGGATGGCGACGCTCAGCAGCGGGCCAAACTCATCGATGATGGTGTACAGCGGGAAGACGCCCGAGAAGTGCAGGCCAAACGCCACGGTCAGGGTGGCGTAGATGCTCAGGGTCGCGGAGCAGTAGTACGGCAGCTGCTTGCCGCCCTCGTGCGGCAGCGGCTTGCCGTAGGCCCAGATGCCGGGCATCAGGCAGTAGCACACGGCCTCGAAAATCAAAAAGGTCCAGTACATGGTCCACGCGCGCAGCGACGGAAAGGCGCCCGTGTAGACAAGGTCGACCAGGTGGCGGCCAAAGTCCTCCCAGGACTCGCCGGGGGCCGGCTTGGGGAAGCTGCCGCCGTAGTAGGTGGCGCCGATCCACATGTACCACATCAGCATAGGGAAGCCGATCATCATGGCGGACACGCCGAAAGAGCCGCCGAACTCTTTGTGGCCCGAATAGTCGATGCGGTGGTCCATGCCGGGCTTCCAGCCGTCGACGGCGCGGCCATTGGCATCGTTGGTTGTGCCATTGATTGTGCCGTTGGTGCCGTTCGTCTTGCCGTTCGTCTTGCCGTTGGTGCCATTGCTCGTGCCATTGGTCTTTGTCGGCGCGGGCGCCGACTTGGCTTTGACGTCCGGTGAGGATGCCGAGTCGACCGAGTCCTCTTCATCGTCGTCGTCGTCAATGTGCTCGATGAACTTGGGCAGACGGCGACGGGTCGCGGGCGCCTTGGCTTTGGCGCGGGACCCATTGCTCCTGGAGCTCGTCTCGCCGTCGGTCTCGGTCTCGGGCTCGCGGGAGAGGCGCGACTGTCGCGGCCGCGGGCGCGTGTGTGGTGTCTCAACCATGCCTTCGAAGGGTTCCTTCTTCCTGTGCAACAAAAGAGAAAAGAGTGTCAGCTTGATCCAATTGGACAAATGCGTGTCGGCAATTGCGCGGTGTGCCAATGCGCGTCTTACCTAGGCGTCTGCCGCAACGAGTACCGGGTCGACATCTTTAAATACTCGGCGCGCAAGGTGTCCTCAAGCCAGAGGCAAAAGAAAAAGGGAGTGGGTGGCACGCGTAGTAATGAGAAACGTCCTTCTCACTGCAACTCCAGGCGAACTAATGCACCTGTCTGACAAATCAAGAAGAGAATAAAAAGCAATGCAAAGGAAGGAGCGGCCGGGCGTTACTCCGTAGGTTGGTCAGTGTGCAAGCGAGAGAAAAGGGGAAGTCACGGATGTGTTTACTAGCACATAGGTCTACGGATTCGCGCGCGATAGGGGCTCGGTGCGGAGTGGCACAGCAGGTCAAACTTTAGCACCATTGGCCCGCACTCGTACTCGTACTCGGCATGTGGGACTTGGCCTTCAGCTGCCTAACCGGGCTAGTATAAAATAATTGAATTATCGGCTTCCGAAGTTTTACCGGCTGCAACGAAAATCAAATACCGTTTTTGGATACTTCTACCTAGGTCCTATGCCGTGCGGTTCCTTCGGCCCCTTCAGTCCTCGTCGGCCACTTTATCGGCCACGGCGTCCTTGGAGTTGTTGACGATGCGGTCCTGCTGCAGCGTGGGCGTCTGCGACGGCGACTGCGTCTGCGACGGCACCTGCGAATGCACCTGCGAATGCACCTGCGAATGCACTTGCGAATGCACTTGCGAAGCAACCTGCGACCCAGGATGTGAGAAAGGCTGAGCCGACGACCCCGACGGAGGCAGGGCCAGCGGCTCCAGCGGCTCGGGTGGACTGGACAACCCCGGCATGGGGCTCACCGCACCGCTCGTATGCGTAATGACGGGCGATGCATTCCGGAAGAAGACATTGTCGGGGCTGTTGGCCCCCAGAGACGGCGGGATCTCAACGCCGGGGATGTGGATGATGTTGGCCTCGTTCTGGTATGCCGCGGGCACGATGGCGATGATGTGGTTGCGCGGGAACTTGAGCTTTGGGATGTCCATGGCGCTGCAGTGCATCAGGTAGGCGTACAGCACACGCAGCACCGATTCGTGGGCGATGATCAGCAGGTCGTTCTGCTCGCGCTCCAGCTCCAGGATGATGGGCTCCAAGCGCACCGCCAAGTCATGGTAGGACTGCAGCGCTCGGTCAGACGGTGAAGACAAAAAGTTGGCGGGCCGAACAAATGCAGACGAGTGGGGCTTACCTCCGCCCTTGGAAACCGGTGGTGGTAGGGATCCCGGTCATGCAGGTCGACCTCTTCTGGATGCAATGCGCGCAGGGTGCGCTCAGACAGCTTCTCGCACACCCCCGGGTTGATCTGGCTGAGCTGCGAGCGCTGTCGCACCTTGTAATCGCGGTCCTTGAGGTAGTCCGCCGTCTGAATCGTTCGTAAGCGGGTCGATGTCCACACGGTCAGCGGCCGCATCGGTGTGTCTGGGCCTGCCCCAGCTTTGCTCATGGTGGCCTTCCATTCCTGCTCGCGGTGGGTCAGCAGGGCTTCGGACATGAGTGCCGAGTAGCGCTGGCCGCCTGCGCCCAAAGGTGGATCAGCGCGGTAGGATTCGTCCTCCTCGGACACGTCTGCGGCGATGCCAGCACGGGCAAAGTAGGTGGTGCGGGACTTGATGTGCAGATTGGTGAGGTAGAAGACGATGCGGTGTGAGAGGTAGTTGAAGGACACGTTGTTGTAGTAGAATTTCTGGCCTGCGTTGATCATCTTGACAAAGTTGAGCTCTTTCTCATCCATGGTCTCGAAAACGGGAATCTTGGCGCCGATGCGCTTGAGATAGAGTGCCGCCGCTTCGTCGGGATCCATGCCGGCGAACTAGGAGAGGGTGGCTCAGCTTTGTGCGTGGCGCTTCCAGAGACAGTCAGCGCAAGGGGAGGGAAGGAAGAACGCACATCTGGAGAAGATATCTTGACGCTTCGGGCGTTCTCCGTCAGAATGCGCTGGTCGTCGACGAACGACTCCAAAAAGAGCGTCTGGAGCCATGTCAGAATCGCAGCGAGCCCTCGGGAGAGATAACCAACCTGCACATCGTGTTTGGCAAACTCCTTTGCGAGCGCGCGCCGGCCGGAGGCCGTGGGGTTTACGGCATCGTAGATGGCAACCTGGCCGTTCTCGTGGTTGAGCCAAGAGTAGATGTCTTCGCGGCACCGCTTCAGGATCTTCTGGCGCAACATGATCGTCGACGGTGCGGCGTTCGGGAAGAAGTAGTCATCCGGCACGGCACCGCCGGGAACAGTAGCCCGGCGATAGTCGCCCAGATGGAAGATGCGCGTTTTGACACCAAGCCTGGGACTCTGTCAGGAAAGCTTTTGGTTGCGCACCAAGACAAAACTCACCACTGCAGGTATCGGGAAAGCGAGACACAGATGTGTCTAATTGGGTGGTCAGTGCCGAGCAAGAAAAGACGACGCGAGAGGGGAAGTCTTACGTCTTGCCTCGAGCAGGCAGACCGACCATGACAATGGCAATGCGGCCGGAGTGGAAGAGCCGGCCGGACATGGTGCTGTACAGCTGAGCCGGAGCCATGTGGCTCGGGTCGGTGGACACGTCGTGGATGCCATCGATGAACGTGGAGCTCTTGCGGCGGTACCGCGGAGCGTTGGCCGCAATCTCGGCCGTCCTGGCAGTGGTCAGCACCCCTCCAGCTTCACTTTTGGCCGGCGCAGCTCGTATGTCTGGCCGGAGCAAAGAAACCACCTACAGTAGAGTGTCCATGGCCAGAGGAGTGGTTGGTTTGCCGGGCGTTTCAGCGATGACGTCGCGTGCCAGAGGTGTAGGAATCGAAGAGGGGATTTCCCGGAAGAGTGGGGCAGATCTGCTCGTAGCTCGGCTGGATCTCAAGGGCTGGCGTGCGAGCCGATGAAGGAAGATGGACGGGTGGAGAATATGCCAGGGAAGAGTGAAGCGTGTCCAAGATGGCGATGTATGCTGTGATGGCAGGCCTCGCCACTTGATCTGGAAAGGGAAGGCACGGCACGTTGGTGGAGGAAGGAGCGTTTTGCTGTTTCGTCCGGTGCGGATGGAAGATGTCTCGGGATGGCTACCGAGGTAAATACGGAATGGCGACGACGTTGAGGGTTGTGATAAAGTGCTGGGAGACGACAGTGGACGAGGGAGCGAGTCAAAAACAGCAGCGAGCGGCCACGAGAAAGCTGACCGATGTTGTCGTCGCTGCGCTGTCCTGTCTGCTCAGGCGTAAATTGCCGGCGACAACCGCGACGATAAATGCTTACGTGATTACAGCGAGCAGTATACGATAGTATTCCGGGTTCTCTCTGTGGCTGGCGTGTTGGCCTAATGAGGCTGGTCACGAATAACAGCCAACCCCAACGGCATGAGCGATCATTCGACTGCTCGTATTCCCAGACTCGTCAGACAACCCCAGGTCCCAGCAAAACCCGGTATTCTCGCTCTGGCGTTCCGTCATCCCAGGTGGTGCAGTCAGCCAATCAGAGAAATGGATCTGCAATCAAGAGATGCGTCGATGCCGCAGCCACCATCTTTGAACAGCCGTGTCGCAGTGTCGCAGTGCCAATCACGGGAAGGGGGATCGAGTTTCCCGTCCCTCTACAGAGTAATATTGACTCGCATTCTCTTGTATGATATGCCGGCGCTGCTGGTCTGCTGCGGCCGTCATGGTCGTTGCCATGGCCAGATCACGTGCCGCTTCTCACGTGCTGCCCTCTTTTCTGCACCCTGGCAGCCGCACCAGCCTCTGACCGCGACAGCGATACGGGCACCACAAACTTTTGTCCGCAGAGAGGAGCATTGAATTTTTTTAAGTCGTTTTTTTTTTGGTTAATTTTGACCTTTTGCGCGCGCAAACCTCCCCAACCCACGGCCATCCGCGCTTGCTCTGCTGCCGAGACCGTCCGCCGGATCCTTGTCCAAAGCCAACTCGCTCATTTGGGGGCTTTTCGTGTCCACCTTTCCATGCCATCACTGCTCTAAAATTTTTCTCCTCCGGCGATCAACGGACATCGAACCCCCCCCTCCACCTCTTCTCTCAAGCCACGTTTTTTTCTGCCCCCATTGTCGCCGACGGAAACAAAACGACATTGACATTGCGGATCCGACAATTGGTGCACAGGGCATCTCCGGAAGCCTATTTTTGTTTCAAACATCGTCCCGGTTGATCGTCCATCTCTCCCCCCCCCCCCCCCCGCCGGTGATCGCGAGCCGAGTCGCCAGGGCAGAAGAACGAGAAGAGAGAGAGAGAGAGAGAGAAGCTTTGATAGCACCGACAGAGGTCCAATCACACAATGGCGTTCGCAGGCTCGCTGCTGGATTTTCTGCAGGCCAACCCGGTTGCGGTGTCCATCACAGATGCATGGAAGTCGGTATCAGAGCGCCGTGACCGGCTGGGATTGAGCAACCCGGGCACGGTGGAGGCGCTGGCCCGCGAGGTGCAGCGCGATGTGCTGCTCAACAACCACATGTTCACGGGCATCAAGGCCGACCTGACCAAGGCGTTCAGCGTGTCGCCGCTGTTCCAGGTCTCGCACCAGTTCGCCCTGGGCGAGCGGTTACAACCATACACCTTTGCCGCGCTCTACGGCACCAACCAGGTAGGACGCTCGAAGCGGTGATGGTCCGTAAGAGGCTAATGACCCCTGGACAGGTCTTCTGCCAGGGCAATGTCGACAACGACGGCCAGCTGTCGGCGCGCTTCAACTACCGCTGGAGCAGCGGCCTCGTCTCCAAGTCGTCCGTCCAGCTGGCGCCCGGCGACAGCCAGAACATGGCGCAGTTCGAGCACGAGTACACGGGCAAGGACTTTACGGCGTCGCTCAAGAGCATGAACCCGTCCTTTCTGGACGGCGGCCTGACGGGCATCTACATCGGCAGCTACCTGCAGTCCGTCACGCCCAAGCTGGCGCTCGGACTCGAGGGCATCTGGCAGCGTGCCGCTCTGTCGCAGCCCCCCGACGCCGCCCTGTCCTACTGCGGCCGCTACTCGTCCGGCGACTGGGTCGCCACCGCGCAGCTGCACCCGCAGGGCGCCATCAACGCCACCTACTGGCGCCGCCTGGCCGAGAACGTGCAGGCCGGCATCGACATGACCCTGTCGCTCGTGCCCAGCCAGTCCGCCGGCATCATGGGCGGCGGCGGCCTGCAGAAGGAGGGCGTCACCACGTTTGGCGCCAAATACGACTTCCGCATGTCCACCTTCCGCGCCCAGCTGGACTCCAAGGGCAAGCTCGGCGTCCTGCTGGAGAAGCGCGTGGCCGCACCGGTCATGATGACCTTTGCCGCCGATGTGGACCATGCCACTGTAAGCTCCTTTTTTTTTCTCTCTCTTTTTTTCTTTTTTCACTTGCTGACTGCCGCAGCAACAAGCAAAGATCGGCCTCGGCATCTCCATTGAGACCGGCGGTGAGGACATTGAGCTGAACCCAGACGGCTCGCCTGTCCACGCGCCTCCATCCAACGTTCCGTTCTAAGCGCACACGCGTGCGCTCGACGAAACGCGGACGGCTCTCCATAATGTCCTCGCCGCTCTCTCGCCTTTGACAGCCGTCCTCCGCTGACGCGACAAGCGAAACCGCTCCACTCTCCCTCCCATGTTCCATGTTCTTTTTTTTTTTTTTTTTTCTTGCAGCACTCTGGACTCTCGGATATGGCGTTGTGTATCTCTCGTCTCTTTTTTTTATTGTCTTTCCCCTTTCCCAAACGAACGCGTTGGAGGGCGAGGAAGGCGGCAAAAGGCTGGCTTGACAAAGTTGGTGGTTACTCTGCCAGTCTTTTGTGCCTTGCCATAGCTTGCTGCTGGGCTGCGTACCCAGACGACGGGCAGCCAACGATCCGGGTAGGGGAAAAGAAATGAAAGGAAAAAAAAAAAAGGGGGGGGGGGGACGATTTGTTTGTTCTTTGGGTCGCCCCTAATCTTCTTCTCTCACGTCTGTTTTACTAACCGTCCTCTCCCCCCCCTATGTATCCCCTCACGTATATGTCCGATATCATGTCATCCGGGGTGGGTAAAAGACCTCTCGGGTCTCCTTGCATATAAAACGAGGGAAGTGAAGAAGTAAAAGAAAATATCACGACATAGATCTCTGTAATGCTGTCTGTCGGTTAAGTTTGAGTCTCGTCGAGCACGTGAACTACAATGGAAGAATGTCCCACCGTACCTCATCTCCCCAATGGCTACACTAACCAAAAATATATTCACACTCTATATGCACATGCTACATGAAAACAGGCTTCACAGCTTCGCCTTGCCGTCCTGCTTCAGCATCTGCTCGGCGACGATGCGGCGCTGGACTTTGCCGGTGGCGGTCTTGGGCATGACGTCGGTAAAGTAGACCTTTTTGGGCACCTTGAACTTGGCCAGCTTGTCGGCGATCCAGGCGCGGACGGCGTCGGCGTCGATGCTGGCGCCGGGCTTGCGGACGACGGCAAAGGCGACGTCCTGGCCGTAGAGCTCGTCGGGAACGGCAAAGCTGACGGCCTCGGCGACGGCGGGGTGGCGGGAGAGGACGTTGTCGAGCTCAATGGGGCTGATCTTCTCGCCGGCCTTGTTGATGAGCTCCTTGATGCGGCCGGTGATGACGACGTAGCCGTCCTCGTCGAGGCGGCCCTGGTCGCCGGTGCGGAAGAAGCCGTCGGCGGTGTAGGACGAGGCGTTGGCGGCAGGGTTGTTGAGGTAGCCCTTGGTGACGTTCTCGCCGCGCACGCTGATCTCGCCCTCGGCGCCCTGCGGCAGGGCGCGGCCGGCGTCGTCGAGGATGCGCACCTCGACGCCCTGGCCCAGGCCGACGGAGCCGGGCTTGCGCTTGGCCGGCGGCAGCGGGTTGGACGTCATCTGGTGGGCGGCCTCGGTCATGGCGTAGGCCTCGAGCACGGGGGCGCCGAGGGCGGCCTCGAGCTGGGCGAAGACGGTGGGCGACAGCGGCGAGGAGCACGAGCGGATGAAGCGGATCTTGGGCAGCGGCGCCGGCAGCGGGTTCTTGAGCAGGATCTGGTGGATCGTCGGCACGGCCGTGTACCAGTTGGCGCCGTGCTCGACAAAGTCGCGCCAAAAGTCGGACGCCGAGAACTTGGGCGGCACCACGAGCGAGCCGCCCGAGAACAGCGGCGCCATGAGGCCGCAGACGAGGCCGTGGACGTGGAACAGCGGCATCACGAGCATCGTGCGGTCAGCCGGCGTGAGCTGGTACGTGTTCTTGATGTTTCCTGGGGGTCAGCAGTGGGAAATTCGAAAGAGAGGGAGCACGTACTCATCGTCCTCGTCAGATTGCGATGGGTCAGAGGGACCTGTTTGTTAGATTCGATCGTCTTGGATCACCGCGAGATGGAACATACCACTTTCGGCCGGGAGGTCGTTCCGCTTTTTGGTTAGCAGAAGTAGAGACAGAGAGAGGGAGAGAGAGAGAGAACCTCGTGTGCAGAATCAGCGCCACGTCGTCCGGCTCCGGCACCAGGGCAGGCTGCGCCGGCAGGTTCGCCAGCAGACCGCGCTCCTTGACGTCCAGGGCCACCCCGCCGGCAGCCTCGTCCCAGTAGGACTCGGCGATGGCGGCATTGAACTTGCGGGCGGCACGCACGGCCGGGGTGTTGGCCTCATAGGCGCCGCGCGGCACGAGCACAATGGCCGACTTGACGTCCTCAATGTAGAACTCGAATTCCTCCTGCTTGTAGTTGGGGTTGAGCGGTGCCGCAATGGCGCGCTGCCACGAGGCCGCCAGAAAGGCCACGATGAACTCGTACGAGTTGACCGTCGCAATCGACACCGGCGCCGCCAGGCCGATGCCCAGGGCCCCCAGTTTGGCCTGGTAGCGGGAGACCTCCGAGACGAGGTCGAGATACGAGGCGACCAGCGCCGAGCTGGCACCCTTCTTGCCGGGGATGATGACGGCCGGGGTGCTGGACACGCCGTTGACGGCAGAGCGGAGAGTGAGCGACATGGCGACGGTAGAGTACCTGTTTGGATGCTCGAGTATTTCGTATCTGTCAATGGTCGTCTTCGGGGTCGGAGGGCAGTTGTGGTTCGGGAGAAAGAGGAAGCGAGCGGTGCAGAACAGACAGCAGCACAGCCAATAGCGTATTGGAAACAGCAATAGAAAGAGCAGATACTCTGCTTTTCTTCTCTTCTCTCCGGCAACCGGTTTCTGGGCGGCCTTGAGACTGAGCACGTCAGAGTCGAAGCTCGACTTTTTGTGGGTCTAGAGCAACCTGTGGCTCCACCTGGGATGAGCCACAGCGCGGCTTTGCATCCGCTTGAGCGAAGCTAGTAATTCCTGGTACTTGCATCGCATCGCGGGCGACACCCAGCACGCATACCATCCCTACACTGTCATGGCTGCCCCACCGCCGCCGCCGCGCGGCACCATGTCGCTGTACGCCGACCTGCTCGGCGTCAGCGCGCCAGCACAGCCAGAAGAAGAAGCAGCGCCGCCCAAACCAGCCGCCGAGCCAAAGAACCCAGGTAGTACTCTCTCTCTCTCTCTCTCTCTCTCGACACGCTGCTCACAGCACAGCCCTCCGCTTCCAGCCCATCATCCGCCGACCGCAGCAGAAGCCCAAGCCCAAACCCAAGGCGCCCCCCGCAGCTGCGCCGCCCGTGACCACTGCCGCCCCTTCTGCAGCTGGAGCTGCAGCTGCTACAGCTACAGCTGTCCGCCCGGCGACGCTCGCGGACTGGACGGCCGCGGGCGCGTCCGCCGACGACGACGGCTACTACTACGACAACGACGGCCCGGCCGGCGCCAACGACGACGACCGCCGCCCGCGCCGCGGCGGGCGCAAGCGCAAGAAGAAGCGGCTCGAGGAGAAGCAGCAGCAGCGCGACGCGGCGTCGCGGCTCGACGTCGACTGGGACGAGCTCTACGACCCGGCGCGGCCGACCAACCTCGAGGCCTACCTGCAGAGCGACGAGCGCATCGAAGCGCTGCGGGCGTGGAAGGGCGTGCTGTACGCGCACCGGCGGAGACAGACAAGGCGAGGCAGCGGCGGCAGCAGCGGCGGCGGCAGCAGCAGAAGCAGAAGCAGGAGCAGCAGCGGAAGCAGCAGCAGCAGCAGCCGCCGAAGAAATGCAAGCACCAGCGAGCGCCCCCAGTTCAACAGCGCCTTTGCGCCGCCTGCTGCTTTTGCTCCGCCGGCATCGCTCACCGAGCCAGCCAGGCCACCTTCACCAACCGTGAAGGAAGAGACGCGAGACGCCAGACCTGCTGTGGAAGCTCCTCTCCCTCCTCCTCCTCCCGCTCCTCCTGTCCTCTCTTCTCCAGCACCACCTCTACCCGCCACAGCCACCCCATCCGTGCCCTCCCTCGCTGCGGGCCTCGTTGTTTCCCGACCGCCTGTGCGCTTCGCTCCAGCTGCCGAGGAAGACCAGGACATGCCCGATGCCGACAACACCGACAATGTCAAAGATGACGATGATAACAACGACGACGACGACAACGACGACGACGATGCATCTGCTCCGCGCACCAACCGGCCAGGCCAAGTCGGCTTTGCCGCACGGCTCATGGCCAAGTACGGGTGGACGCGGGGGACCGGACTAGGCGCCGACGCCAGCGGCATCGTGAACCCGCTGCGGCACAAGAAGCTCAAGTCGGGCGCCGGGCGCATCGTCGGCGGCGCCGCCGCCGCCGCCAAGAAGGACAGCGCGCCCGCCACGTCGCCCGTCATCGTCCTCCGCAACATGGTCGAGGGCATGCCCGACCTGGCCGCTGAGGTCGCCGACGGCCAGCTGGTCCAGGAGATTGGCGAGGAGTGCGGCGCCCAGTACGGCCGCGTCGAGCGCGTGTACGTCGACGTCCCGCGCCGCCTCGTCTTCATCCAGTTCGTAGACGCCGTCTCCGCCCTCCGTGCCGTCAGCGCCCTCGACGGTCGCATCTTCAACGGCAACGCCATCGCCCCCAGCTTCTACGACGTCGACAAGTTCGACAAGGGCATCTACGAGTAGCATAGACACATGCACGAGAAGTAATGAATATTCAAAACCAGCAAGGGCAATATGATTGATTCACCATGGGTCTACTGTCAAGCTATTAAAAGAGTAAGAGGTAATCTGTCCATCTGTCGTAACATAATCACGAAAGCCATGGCCAAGCCCATACTCGAAAAGCACAATCCTCATAGACGGGGCGGCAGCGTTGTGAAAACGTGTAACGGACGAGTTAAAAGCAGCTATTAGTTCTAGTAGTTCTGTACATAATCGAGAGAAAAGCACGGGTTTCGTGGATGGCGTGGGTGGGAAAACAAAATAAAAGACAGCAGTTGGAAAACACCGTAATGGAAATCAGGCAAGGGGAAATTAGGGCCCTGTTTCTTGTTTACTTGGCTTCTCTGGATCAGTAGCAGCACATGTAAACTACCCTTTCGTCGTTCGGGCGCAGCCGGGCCCGTCCCGTCACTCCTTTCGTATCTCCTTGAAAAAAAAAGCAAATTAGAGCAGCTGGGCAAAGGCAGCAATGCCTGCCAGACCCAGGACAGCGAGCGAGTTGACGCTGATGCCGGTGGCGGCGTTGCCCTTGTTGCTGCTGCTGCTGCTGCTGCTGCTACTGCTGCTGCCAGTGCTGGTCGACGACGTCTCGTTGTTGGCATTAGCATTGTTGCTCTGGCAGGTGAAGGAGCCCTGGATCTGGCCACCGCCACCGTCCTTGGAGGGAGCAAGCTTCTTCAGCGTCGTGCACGACGAGTCAATGTCAGAGGTCGAGATGGCCGTGAAGGTACCCTTGACGTCGTTCAGGGAAGGCAGAGAGATCCTGTAATTGTCAGCATCAAGTTACGAGCAACTGGAAGCAAGAAACGTACTCAGAGAAGTTACCGCGGAGCATAATGGCGCCACCGACTGTCTTCAGGCTGCCGAAACCGTCAATCTTCTCCAGAGCAGTGTTGTTGGCGATCTGGAAACCGCCACCAATGCTGGTCAAGCTGGGGATGGAAACGTTGGTCAGGTCAGAGTTGCTGACGAACGAGATATCACCGGAAGTGGTGGAGGTCAGGTTCGGGGCAGAAAAGTTCTGGAAGAAGTTGGAGTCGAAGCGGATGGAGCCGTTGACGGTGGCCAGCGACGGAACGCTGAAGCTGGACACGTTCGAGATGGTGGCATTGGCGAGCCAGATCAGGTTAGGGAAGTTAACCTTGAGGTTCATGCCGTTGGCGTTGATGTTCAGGTTGTTCGTCAGGTTGCCAAGCGACGAAGTGTACGTGACGAGACGGTGGTTGTTGTTGATGTCGATGGTAGCTGCGGACGCGATATCAAGGCCGTTGAGGCTGCTCAGGAAGGTGTCGCTGATAACGACACTGCTGGCCTTGGTAACGCCGGCAGTAAAGGTCAGAACATCCAGAGCGTTGAGGGACACCCAGTTGATGCTGCCGGTGCTGGTCAGGCTGGTGAAAGCGAGAGTCGACAGCCCAGTCAGGTTCTGCAGGTGGAAGGCACCCGTGATCGAGGTGATCGAAGAGCTCTTCAGCGTGGTGACGAGACGGTTGTTGGTGAGCGTCACGTCACCGTCAATCTTCTTGGGGCCGCTCAGATCGAGCTCGGCATCAGTGCTGGTGCCGAAGACGACGTTGCCCGTGAGGGTCGAGCACGAGGAGATGCTGCTGATGTCGGCCTGGGAGTTGATTGTGAACGTCGTCTGCGTGCACGAATCCGTGCTGGTTGCAGCTGTTGCACCATTAGCCCGTGTTTGTATTTTGCTGCAGCCGTCGAAAACTTACCCGACACGAAGCCGGCCGACGCCACGAGGGCGGCGAGGATCTGCTGGGAACGCATTATACTAGTATAGCTGAAGTTAGTTTGGATGTCCAGTAGCGGTAATGAGAATGTGACAAATTTAAGCGAATGCAAGTTGGTAAACAAAATCGAGTAGAGGCGAATTGGGTGAATGATGCCAGCTTTCCAGTGGTCGATTGAAAAACAAAACAGGTGGGACAAGAGAAGAGCCGAAGCACGAGCGAATTGGTAGAAAGAGAAGTTGCGAACTGGTTGGCTTTGCCTCCCTAAGCCGTTCCGACGTTGTGAAACGCGGTTGCTTGCACATCGGCTCCGTCTGAATCCCCTTCGAAATTGGCCCCCCTTTGAAGCTCATTGGAAATAGGTCGCCACTGGCCGCCTGCTGTTTCCTTTTTGTTTGGATTTATACACGCAACTGTTGGACACGGGAAGAGGTACGACGACTTGGATGTGTCCTCCTTCCCACGATGCACGAATTGGGCGATATCCATCAATACCGAATCGACGCGCCGGACGCGATGGGGATAGAGATGATTTGAAGAATCAAGGATTGCCGCGAGACGCCGTGATGGAAACGATATGGTGCAATGCATGCTGGTTACGTACCTATTGGCCTTTTTTCTTTGACTGATTGCTCGTTCCGGTAGAACTTCGCGTATTCGTCACGCGTGGACGGGGGGGAAGAGAAGCGAGTGGTGACGAGTCGAAAGCGAGTGACCGACGCGCACGAATTAAAAGATGCACGTAGAATGAAGGTAAGAAGAGAAAAAAGCTTGACGACGACGAGGCCGAGAAAAGTATGAATGGAGAAAACAAGGTGCTTTTCTTGGGGAACAAGAAAGAGAAGGGGAGGAAGGAGAGTAAGAATAAGAGGAAATTTACCACGGAAAATCAAATATAGGGAAGGAGGAAAGGACAAGGAAGGGAAGGGGTAACGAAGCTACTCCATAGTTATTTCTCGAAAGCGGGTCCACATTGTACAAGCGCTAGATGCACACCCCCCTAGCACACACCACCTCGTTTTTGGGTGGATGAGTGGGTGTGGCATGGAAGCTCCGGTCCGTTTTGTAAATGGAGAGCCAGCAAAGAGAGCACCAGGCACCAAGCTGACCAGCAGAGGACTCGCAGCCAGATGCACCTGCGAACCTGGATAACGTATCCCGTTGCCACCAACGTCACCACTCTGAAGATCCCGCAGCACACGCTGGTGCAATCGAGCTGCTGTTCTGGTCCCACCTAGTCCACGCGTTCCATGCTAAGGTACATAGTATTAAGTGCCCTTTATTTTTTTCGTCTTCGCGGCCTCGTCCACTGCTTCTCCAGCGGGAGGGTTTTTCCCTTCTCTCCCTGTCCAACAGACACACTGCATGAACCCGTGCACACGGCGGCCCACGATGGACGTAACAATATACGTGTGAGATACGAAAGGCATTCCAGCACTACGCCCACCTGTTGGCAGAAAAACACTGTTCTCAGCCGTTTAACGCTGCAGCTGTCGCAGTAGCCGCCGCCGCTATATCGGAAAGATTAGTCGTATCTTACATTTCCAGTGCCTCATGCAAGGCATTACCGCCACAGCTTTCTATTTTCTCGTATTCCAGCTTGACGTTGGTCCAGCACTGCGCACACTCACGCTTTTCGAGGCCGCCCGCAAACGGCAATCGATAACGCTGAGCGTTTTCGTTCTGAACGGTGGTAAACGGTATACCAAGCTTACGTTGTACTTATGGTTAGATTACATCATCCATTACTCCGTACTTTAGCAAGATGAAGTTGTTATACTTTTTCTTTCCCCAACTCGTAAAGAGTCATTTCATCTTACGAAGTACAATAAACCTTCTACTAGCAATGATCAGAGCTGCAGCCGTTCGATGGTCGAGGGTCGACGATGCTTCTCATGGTCTTGCCATATGCGAGCCGCGGGCGGTCTACTGTGGTTAGGGCCTGATCCACTGCTAGGGGGTGCACCATCTGTCCTGCATACGAGTAGTAATCGTACGGCAAAACCGGGCATACGGTCTACACGGATGGCCCGCCCCTGCCAAGTCCCTCCACCCACTATTTCCCTGATGAGCTCCATTTTGGTACAGCTCTTTTCTCCACGGCAGAGACCGCGCCCGCCATAATTTCCTGGAGGCCTTTGTTTTGCGACGGTTTGGTTCGTCTTTTCACGTGTTGACCGCGCTATGCTTTTGGTGCGTGTTCATGACAGCTGAGGAGCGGCCGACCCGACCAGGGCCCTGGATCGCCACCGAAAAACCACAGCCCCCAGTACTGTTTCAGTCGGGGGTGGTTGACTTAATGGAACCATTGACGTGATCTATTCAAGTTGGCATTCCCGACCATTTTCGGAACAAGATCAAGGGGAGGGGGAAATATTGAGAAAATGCGAAAAAAAAAATAGCCCAGTGCTAAACCCCGTCATAGCTAGTCCAGGACAGCGGTTCTGCGCCGGAGCAACCAACGCTGCGTACCAACTTTTAGTTCCTACTTGCTACAGTACCTCTTTTTTTCTTTTCTTTTTTGTCTTTTTTTTTTTTTTTTTTTTCGCACTCGTGCTCCGCGTGTGCGATTCGTCAGCAAGTATCTTAGCATGTTCGTGTTCGCAATCAATTTGACCACCTGCAGCTTTTGCCCTTCGCAGTGCCGCAGTGTCGCAGCGAGAATACAGTGAGTCTCCTCATGTGAGCGCAAGGGTCGCACGCGCTCGTATCGCACATTCGTATCTCCCCCCCTATGCCTGATAACGCGACAAAAGGAGACAAATGGGCAATTGGGCTGCTCTGTCATATTTATTTTTCTGTTTCTGGCGGGGGTCCCAATTTCAAAAACTGGGGCGTGTGCCTAATAAAAGGCCTTTTGGCCCCATACCCCCTGCAGGCCTGGAGGTTTCGTCCGCTGCTACGGGTGCATCCCAGCGCAGGCAAGCGGATGCAGGATATGAGCAAGCGGAGCAGCGCCGGCGCCCATTTTCAAGATTCTGGGCAGATCGCAATTGATAACAGGATGCACCGGTTGCACCAGCTAATTAATCCCGTATCTCCTCTCTCTCGCAAGCGTGCCCCTTTCTACAGATACAACGCCAGACGCAATACGAAGAAAGAAAAAAGAGGCATTGTGCAGGAGCCAAGCCTTCCTTAAGATAACCTTTCTGGAGTGATGATCGTTGCACCCAGAAGGGTCTGGCCGTGAACCAGAAGCGAGATATGCCAGCCTCGTTGTCGGATGGGGTGGTTGGAGCATTCTCGACGCCAGTTGCGTACCAAAGTATGGAGATGGCTCTCCTGACCAGTTCTGGCCCATCGATTATTGTGCTCCGCAACCAGATATTTACATGGGGTTGTATTCGCGTCCCTGACGCGTCTGGCCCTTTCTGTGGGAAAGTTGACGAGTTATCTTACGTGGAAGCACACGGACGAGAGAGCACCAAATATCTTGAAAATTCTTCCATCCGTTTGTGAGCTTCTCTTCATCGTCGAAGATCGTCTCTTCTTCACTGCCCCTATAATATGAAACACACCGAGCATTCTCCCTCCCGCCTCTTCAAACCACGCAGCCCTCAGAAGGCAAGGAGGCGCCAAGCCGGGGAAGGCAGCCTCTGTAAAGCCCGCTGCCCCGTGGCCCCAACGGCCTACTAGATTAAGTGCTGAGACACACGGCAGTGTTCCTCGGCTGTTCTGCAGATCAGGTTGGCTTTCGACCCGTACTTCGTACATTTATTGCCCTATTTTTCTTCTTGTTCAGTTGCTCCGTATATTATTGCACCGCTTCTACCGGCACGCTGTCCGTAACCCGTGCTACCCGGTGTTGGCATGGCAGAAATGCACGCAGCAACAACTGCATAGCCGTTGGTCGTTGGTCGTGCATTCCAGCAGGTCCCCCGTGGTTGTCGCCGCTGTTCCACGGCAATGCATCGCACATGCCAGACCCAGCCATTGCAATGCCCACGAGCTTTGCGCGCTCCCCGTTGCCCTAGTCTGCATGCTGACGCGGCCGACCACTTGACGCCGGCATAACCTTTTTTTCCCGGTTGTGTCCTGGCTCCCATAATAATAATATCTTACTTCATGCTTTCTTTTCCCTGTTATCAGGATATGCCGCAGTCTCAGCACTTGTCGCAAAAGAACAAGAAAAAAAGAAAAGGAGAAGAGAAAAAAAAGTAAAGTGTTTCATTGCCCCCAGCAGACGTCTCCTTGTTTTAGGCGAAATGCGACATGTGTACGAGTAAGAGTGCAAATAGCATCTCGCCATATGCGTCAGACAAGGCTTTGTTTGTCAGGCGGTTCGCATCCGCCACGCATATCCCCGACCCTTGCGCCGTCTCCCATGGCATAACCCGAAAGCTTGGCCGTATCATCCTCCGCCCGCCAGCCCAGCGCTCTTTCCTCCTTCCTATATCTGGCCAGTAATCCCGGGCAGCTCTCGTGAATACACAATGTCGGTGTGCATCAAACGAGTGCCCCCGCCCAAGGTGCTCCTTTGGATCGAGTTCACCGTAGCAGACTCCAGTTTCGCAATGACCGGCCCCTCGGGGCTCCGCGGTCGGTCGTCCGCGGAGAGGACTCCTCCTACTCCATCGTGCTCACGTCTGTCATCTCCACCCGCCACATGTACCACATGAACACGCTGCGATATGGCCGGAACGGCTCCGCCATGGCTTCCATCTCCTTGTCCGTCATATACTTCCATTTGCCCTTGCTGCTGCCCCCGCCGCGCTTCAGTTTTGCCACGTCCCGCCCGACAAACGCCGCCATGCCGCGCTGCACCCCGAGGTCGCCCGTGCTGAACACGTCCATGCGCTTCAGCCCGAACATGGCAAACATCTCGGCGCTCCAGCGGCCCAGCCCACGCACCGCCACCAGCCGCTCAACCAGCGTGTCGTACGGCGCCTCTGCCAGCAGCTGCGCCGACAGCGCGCCCGACACAAACTGTGCCGCCAGGCCCTGCACGTACTCGGCTTTCCGCTGCGACAGGCCCGCCGAGCGCAGACGCTCGATGCTCGTCACGGCGACCTGCGATGGGTGTGGGAACTGGCGGTCGGCCAGCGATGGCGCCGGCTTGACAGATTGCGCGTCATTGCCGTCGTTGCCATCGTTGCCATCGTTGCCGTCGTCTTCAAACAGCGCCACGAACCGCTTCTTGATCGCCGCTGCCGCAGCGCCTGATACCTGTTGGCTGATGATGCTGCTGGCCAGGCTCTCAAACGGGTCGACCTGCTGCGACAGCCCCTCGGGGCTAAAGATGTGGCAGTAGTGCGCATCAATGATCGGCTTCAGCCGAGCGTCTACCTTGACCAGGTGCGCACACGCCTCGGCCAGGATGTTGTCCGTCGTGATCTTGGCTGAGCCAGTGCTCGTATCCACCGAGACCGACACCACCCGCGACGTCTCGGGCGACAGCAGCGGCGCATTCGTGCCCTCGGGATTGGCAAGCCGCGCCACAGCGGCGTGGCGAGGCTTGTTGACCGGCGTTGAAGGGACTGCTGCCTTTTGTGCGGCAGATGCTGGCGGCGGCGTCGCAGGCGCCTCGGTCTTGTCCGCCGCAGCGGAGGCCCGACCGCGCCGCTTCTTGGGAGGAGGTGGAGTCGACGGCCGCAACGGCAGCTTCGCCGTCGGCTTTGTAGTGTCGGCGGCAGCCGACTTCCTCTTGCGTGATGTCGACCGCGGAGCGGCCTTGGCAACCTCGGGCGCTTCCGGTATCGCGCTGGTGCTGGCACTGCTGCTCAGACGCGCAGAACGACGCAGAGATGCCATGACCGTAGGCTGTATCGGTGTCCTAAGCAATGACAACGTAGAGCCGGACTGTTTCTGGAAGGCGACGCGCGAGAAGAGAGGAGAAATAAGAAGACGTCCAGCCTGAAGCTGGCTGGGACAGGGAATCATCCGGCCAGGCAGGCAACTGTGCAGCCTTCACTTGAAGGAGGGGTTTTCCAGACTAACAACACGGGTAAGCCCGTTGGCCAGGTGAGGGGAAGACGCATCAGGCGAGGGCAAGCCCCGGATGGCAAACGCGCCCTTGGTTTGTCAGCGCGCCTCGACACCAAAATCTTGTCGCCTGATCACGTGAGCAAATTAAGACAGGTCACTCTGTCTTGGCGGCGATGCACAATCATCCAGACAGGTTTCGCATTTGGAACTCTGACCGGCACGCAACATGTCAGGACCACCCGTGATCAGGCGCCGGGAAGTGGAAACTGCAAGGAATAGCACACTGGCAACCCTGCTGAACCTGAATGGCAGCCTAGAACAAATCTGCTTGCGAGTCATGTTTCTTGTTTTGGCTGCCGCATCTTGCTGAGCAGAAGTATGCCCCTATACTCCGTACCGCATCTTGCTTCATGTGCTGCTTCTGGTGTCGTTCTCCCCGCCTGGTCATAGTTGGCGCCTCCCACAGAAATGCGTGCTAGCGTTGGATGCTCTCTGCCCCCCTCCCATACATAGTAAGGTTGCTGATCCGATCAGCATGCATTGACTTTCCAGTGTGGCTGCGAAACCTTGTTTCTAGAAATAGAAAGGTCCGCTGTTTTACGGTCCAAAAGGCAGTGCAAATCTCGGCTTATGCTGCGAGGAGCAGCTCAGTAATTTGCTATTCCGTCCATGGGAATGGCGCATCGCGATTTCCTGTCACCAATAAGGCCTTGTCTTGACACGGCAGGATTTAATACGCAAAATTCGTGTCGTGTTTTCAAACAGAAGGCGCCTTGTCGGTCAATAAAAAAAGCACAGACGACCGGCTCGACGCCGCAACACGCCGCAACACGCGTGGCTGTCCTTGTACCGGTACCTCGCGCCATTTCTTGCGACTGCATGGTCCCCTGTAACTTAACGCAAGTCAGGCTCTTTGGTTATACCTCCCGTTCCACCAGCACCACCTTAGCGGTAATCGGGGGGAGCGTGACCTGCCTGCCATATTTGCCCATTGCGGCTTTTCGTACGATAAGGGGCTAGACCTGGACGAATCCCATCTTGGCGTCTGTGACCGGTGTCAAGGTGGCCTCTAAGGTACTGCTACAAAACGCCACCTATCTTACTATCCGCGTCTCCATAAAGGGGTCGTCGTTATTCATCAGGCATTTTGCGCCCCTTGCCCTGTCTCTGATTGGCGCCTCGGCAGCCTCCCCATTGTGCTGGTGCCCTGAAGGCAGCACTCCGTAATCCACCCCCAATCGCCAATCCAACGCTCCCGTCCCTTTTGCTTCCACTCGCCGTAATTGCTGCACGATCCTCTTTTCGGGTCCAACGTTGTCGTCCGTCGTGGCCAGCTTGATCTTCCTTCTAATTTTTCTCTCGCCTTCTTCGCCACCCCTTCTTTTCGACGGCGCAGACTGTCTGCGACAAGTGATTGCGAAGGCCTTCCCCTGTGGTTGTTTCGGCACACCAGGATCAGAAGCAGAACCTCGTTCGAAACAACGAAAGAACGACATCGAAACTTTCTTCTCGACTATCCTCTTTTTAAGATACCACGGGGCTTGTGCATCCACTCTGTCGGCAACCTCTTTCCCCATCCTAGCAATCTTTTTTCCCACACTTTCGTCTCTCGCTTTTTTTTTCTCACCTTCGTTCAGCCGTTGCTCTTTTAAGCGGCCCCTTTTGGTATATCTCCATCCTCGGCTTGCGCGACGATCCGAGTGCGTAATCGTTCGACTGGCTTTGCATAGGCGATCCGTTTTCACCACCACCTTCTCCTCCCCCCGACGACCCGACTAGTCAGTCGTAAGACACAGCTCGACACACACACAACGAAGACGTGTATCGCACCGACAAGCACGAGGCAGAGAACAAACGAACAAGACCCTCAGAAGGTCCAAGACATCGCCGCTTGGCTATTCGTTTTCTTTTCCACTCCCGTCCCCTCCCAACTGCATCGGTGGTGGCTCTCGGACGAGCCACCCATTCTGCGCAAGATGCTTCTTCCCAAGGGCGGCATCAACTGGAAAGCTGCCAGGGCTTCGCTTCCGCCATCAAGAATCATCTGGGTGCTGTTGACAAGAACGCGGTTTCTATTTTTCCTCATGATTGCTGGCATCGTCTTATTACTATGGCGCGGTATCAGCACGTCGGCATCAGAAATGCATAGGTGAGTCGCAGGAACGGTCCAACGAGCATCATGACAACGATCACCTGATACTGACTGGCTTACCTGCAGCTTCTACTGCTGGGGCCCCTCAAAGTCGCCGATGGACATGTCGCTCAACGAGCTGGCCGCCTGGAACGCCCGTCTGCAAACGCCCGTCATCTTCAACCACCACGCCCCATTAACGATCGACTCTGCCACGATCCAGCATGTCAACCTTAACCCCATCCGCTCCACCCGCAATGCTGTCATCAACGAGGAGCGTATCCTGATCCTGACTCCTATCAAGGATGCCGCCCGCTACCTCTCCAAGTACTTTGAGCTGGTCGCCGAGCTGACCTACCCACATCATCTGATCGACCTGGCCTTCCTCGTGTCCGATTCCACCGACGAAACACTTGCTGTTCTCGCCTCTGAGCTCGATCGAATCCAGAAGCGCCCGGACAAGATCCCGTTCCACAGTGCCATGGTGGTGGAGAAGAATTTTGATTTCCACCTGAGCCAGAACGTCGAGGATCGCCACTCGTTCGAAGCTCAGGGTCCGCGCCGCAAGGCCCTCGGACGCGCCCGCAACTACCTCCTCGCTACCGCGCTCAAGCCCGAGCATTCGTGGGTCTACTGGCGCGATGTGGACATTGTCGACAGCCCCAAGCACATCCTCGAGGATTTTATCGCTCATGATCGAGACATTATTGTTCCCAGTATGCTGGTTACCAACCTATCCGAGTCTTACCCTCGCTAACACGCAACACAGACATCTGGTTCCACCGGTACCAGGACGGCCGCGACATCGAAGGCCGATGTAAGTTTTGCACGGCACTGATTTTGTCCTCCATGTCTTGTGCTAACTGCGTACAATAGTTGACTACAACTCCTGGGTCGAGTCCGACAAGGGCCGGAAACTGTCATCCTCTTTGGATAAGGATATTGTGCTTGCTGAAGGTACGTGTATTTGTTGCCAACATATCTATACATGTCTCAACTGACCACGGCAATCAGGTTACAAGCAGTACGATACCGGCCGCACCTACATGGCCAAGCAGGGTGACTGGCGGGAAGACAAGGATGTGGAGATGGAGCTAGATGGCATTGGTGGCGTGAACATCCTCGTCAAGGCCGACGTTCACAGATCAGGTATGCTGCCGAACAACTCTACGTCCAACGATGCGGACTTTTTGCTAACGTTGATAGGAATCAACTTCCCCTGCTATGCCTTCGAAAACCAAGCGGAGACCGAGGGCTTTGCGAAGATGGCCAAGCGCGCTGGATATGGCGTCTACGGCCTTCCCAACTACGTCGTGTGGCACATCGACACCGAGGAGAAGGGCGGCAACGCGTAATCGTTTCTCGCTTCCCGCTCGTCAGCGCACTCGTCGATTCGAGTGTTCAGCTCAGCCCGACGGATCGCATGGCCAAGAGGTCCATCAAAACGCGGCCTTTTGTTCCGTCTGCTGTCCCTACATGCACACAGCGCACATCGACGCGACATCACATTATCATATAATTGTTTGCCTAAACGGGGCGTTTTAGGGTATCTGGATTGGTATGCTTTTATTCTTACATTTTTTCAAATGCATCACAACGACTACAACATGGGCATTTATTGCCAGAGCGATCGACTGCTACCCCATCATTTTCCATTTTAAGTTTCCCTGCACATTACCGCATTGGACAGTTTTGTGAGGCTTGGAGAGAGACTTGATGTGCAACGTGTACCATCATTTTTTGACAGTTGGCATGTGCCTTTCTGCAGGGCATTGTCTCGTCGAGTCTTATCAGCAACTGCTCCCTCTTTATACTCTCTCCGCGGTTGGAGAGAGGGGGAAATGGGAGATGTGCTTTGGGGGTTTGGGAAGGTGTTTCCTTTTCCTGCTGTTTTGGACCAGCCTAATACATTTCTCTTTTTTGGATATTCTCCATGGCAGGTTTAGGGGAGTCGGGAGGGACGAATGCAATGAGGTGTCGAGGATCCAGGCCGCTCATAATGCGCGGGGAAATGCGTAAACGGCACATGCCGACGAAGGACGGAAAGTGGTAATGCTATGCATGTGCTGTTTACTGGGTTGTCTTTTTTCTGTATCGCGGTCCCCGGTTCTTCCTTTTCCCTCCTCGAATTTATATATCTTGGGAAGACTACTGTAGCGCATGTTAGAAACCAATGCTTTGATAGCGTCTTGCAGTGCTTTGTGACCTAGACTGTCCTTGAAGCAGTATGCTTGTTCTTGAGCGGCCGAATATCAATGGCAAGAGAAAGATGTAGTTCGGGCATCCCGGGTCAAGGATCTCCCTTCCCCAGGTTGCCGGGAGGTAATGCTTTGGAATCAGTTATTTGGTTTGTGTTGAATAGGTCGCAATATGGTACAAGGAGTGCGCCCCCCTCCGCTTTCCGACGGTCTACCCGTGTCTATGAACCCAATCTCCATGCAGCAATGCGTTGTCGTTGAATGGAGAGCATAGGGCCAATGCCATCCGCTCCTCCCCCCCCTTTCCCTTTCCCTCGGTCCACCTTAGTGGCTCTTGATCACCTCAATCGAGTCCAGCGCTTCCCGCTCCTTGATGTCGACCTCGATCTGCTTGATGAGCGGCAGCAGGTACGGCTTGTCATCCTCGGCCTTGGTCCACTGCGACTTCGGCAGCAGCTTGTGTGAGAGACTCAGCTGCACAGCCCGCCGCAGCCGGAATATGCGCTCCTGGTTGACGTGTGCCGGCAGGCGCTTGATCGCCAGCTGGACGACTTCGTTCTCCTCGGGGATCAGGTCATCGGCTCTGTTTTTTTGGTCAGAAAAAGTGGACGTGGTGGTTTGGTTCGGCCTGCGTTTCTGCGTCTGCGTCTGCGTCCGCGCCCGTGCCTGCGGACACGTCGGATCGGGTGGATGGGTGGGTGTCCTTACTTCAGTCCCATCTGCCGGTACCCCGACAGATTGACATACCAGTTTGCCGCCGGTTGGAGGACCTTGAGCAGCCACGGCCGCTTCAGGATGAACGGTGCCAAGCTGACGTAGGACATGGTGTGTCGGCTGGTGTTGTGATTTTTTTTTTTTGTAGATTTTTTTTTTTTCGGGTGACTCTAAATCGACACCGGGTCAGGGCGGCTTCGAGATTTCGTCGGCGATGCGCGTAATGTCGACGATGGAGCTCAATTGACCGCAACGGGGGGGTGCTGGCACGAAGGGGTGGGTGGAAAGCGAAAGGAAGTGTCGTGTTTTTTGGCGAGTCCGTTTTTGGTGCTTCGGTATTTTTTGGCCCTTGCGATTCCTCAAAATCCCGCCAGCCCGAAAGCACGCAGGGAATGGAACCGTCACCAAAAAAGGCGCGAATTCGATTGGTCGCATCATGTGACTTGGCTTATGAACACCTCGGAAAGCTCTCCTGATAATATGCCTCAGGCATTCAACGGCACAAGCTGGATCGGCCTCCACTTTGCCTGTCTTGAGAAGAGGAAGACAAGCTGGCGAGAGCTATTTTATCCATTCGCAAAAAGAATTGAAGGCCAGTCGTTTTAATACAGGGTCTCGACGTTCTCGAATTTGCATGCCCGTGTGGATATTTTCATTGGTGGTAGAACTGTTTTGGCCAATTGCTCTATGAAGAAAGGATCATGAAAGCTTCCAGAACGAATGCCATGCCGTGCTCGTCCGACTTACCCGTACTCGTACAGTCCCAATTGGCAAGTCAATAAGCAGCAATGGCACGAAGCTGGTGAAAATCCATAATAAGAGCCACGAAGAGGGACGGAGATGTCCTCTGCTGGAGGCTATCGGGCTAAAAGCCGGTAACCGGAACCCCCGCAAAGCGCTTTCCGTCCAAGGTGAGCCCCTCTTGTGGTCCCTCTTTCTTGGTGGCCCGGACATGTCCCTGCTACCAACCCGTCCAACCTTGTGTATATACATATCTATATAGATGGCCTTCCGCCTCGCCCGATTTGTGTGTGCACCGTTTCTCTCTACCTGTGCCAGACCGTCATTTGCTGTAACCGCCGCTTCTTCGCGCATCAGCAGCAGCTTCCTCCCCACCAGCCTCGCCAAGAGTGCTGCAAACAGCCCTCTCAACCACCACATCCGCACCATGGCTTCCGCACCGACAAAGACCGAGTGGCTTGTTGTCGTCCCCGACGCTCCGGGCAAGGGTGCCAAGCGTCTCGAAGTCCGGCCGTGAGTGGCCCAAAGCTCCAAGAAAAGCACGTTCATTCCTAATCTGTTGTGCTGCTAGAACCCACTTTGCCGGTCTCTCGGCACCCAAGGAATCTGGGCAGCTTCTGTTTGGCGGTAGGCTGCACTGTCATCGTCGCTGTTTCTTTGTCTCTGGCTGACATTCGGAGGCGCCATTCTGGAGGACCTGCCGTCAGACCCCAACGATCCCAAGACGTTCGATTTTGCCGGCAGCACGCTGATCGTGCAGGCCGACACGCGCGACGAGGTCGTGGCGTTCCTCAACAATGACGTCTACTCTAAGGAGGGCGTGTGGGACGTTAACAAGGTGAGAGATGCTCTTTGCATATTGCCGAGGACAGCCTGGATGCTAACTTGAAATAGGCGCAGATCTGGCCGCTCAAGACGGCGTTCCGGCAGCCGCTGAATGTGTAAGTGGACAATGGAGAGCAGAAGACAGCAGGCAAACCATGTAAAAAGTAAATCATCGTTAGCTCGTGCCATAAGGATATCTATTTTCCAGAAACATTGTATGTATCGTTTCGGTCAACACCTCATACTGGGCCTCCCTCTTGCCTCTAATCCCATCACTGGAGAAATGCCATTTCTTCCCAACCGCTGTTTCTTCCCAGTTGAGTCCTTAGAACCTGTCTGCACGAAGACGAAGACCCCCTTCCCCCCCTGTAGTAATTATGGCAGTTGTTATACACCGGCGCAAATGACTAAAGATATCCAGTGCACACGCCAATAAGCTGAAAAAGAAGCAGCATCTCTCTCGCTCAATACAGCACCGTCAGCAGTCATGCTCTACTCCTCCTTGTCGTTCCCCTCTTCGCCATCTTCTGCTTCGCCCTCGGCAGCGAGCCGCAGCTCATAATTCAGTTCGAAGCACTCGGCCAGGAGCTCTGTTAT
Organism: Harringtonia lauricola; assembly: GCA_014183025.1. Lineage (NCBI taxonomy): Eukaryota > Fungi > Ascomycota > Sordariomycetes > Ophiostomatales > Ophiostomataceae > Harringtonia > Harringtonia lauricola. The sequence goes on along the minus strand of JACBXF010000142.1, from coordinate 779,707 downwards.
GTTTCCTTGGCCTTCTGGAATATCGTCGCCCACCATGAACTTGCCGTCTACTCTCATATTGTCGATGGAGTTCAGCTAGTAAAGGGTCCTGTCAACTCATGGTTCTCCTACACTCCCAGGGCAAAAACATACTTTCATGCTATATGGGTACAGCTCCCGGTATGAAGTCACACCACCAGAGTCCTTCACCTCTTGCAAGCAGCGCTTCAGAGTCAGAAGCTGGTTGTATATGGGAAGAAGTGCCTCCGAAACGGGCTCAGATGAAATCATCAGCGAGTACACCAAGCCGTAGCTGCGGCGAATAAGATAGAGACATGTCTATTGCATATTAGCAGACACTCTTTAAAAACGAGACTAGCTGTACTCACCCGCTGCACGTAAAGCTCTGCTGGCCTTCCTTGCTCGTCGAGCCAGTTGCCGTCTACCCTGGCCTCGTCAAACTTATCGAGTTGACGCTGGAAGTCGTACAGATCGGTCTCGCGCAGAGACCAGGCCTGAGTGACCGACAGCTTCTCGAGGTCATTCCGGATGCCGACGAGCGACTCGTACATCGGCCGCCACTCCTCTGGGATGACCCCTTTCCGGGCGAGCACGACATCTGACCACTCCAGACACCGCTTCAGCAGCTTCACGACGTCATCATTGCCTGGAGGTATCTCGCCCTCGTCGTTTTTGAAATTGCCGCCGACGCGCTTCGAATCAATGTCCTTCAGCTGTCCTTGCAGCCGCTTCACATCGGACTCAGAAAACTGCAAGGGCAGTCAGCACAATGGAACTCTGAACCACAAAAGCGCCATGGGGGAAAAGGAGACAAAACATACCCGAGGTTTGGTGTTGGCAAGTGCCATAGATCGCAAGATGGAGACCAGTTTCTCGTGGATCTCTGGCAAGGGTTCGCCCAGCTTCTTTACAATCACCTCCAGCTCCTCAATTGTGGCCTGGCATAACTCGACCCGGTGGGAAAGAAGCTCGACAAATTCTGGTGAGTAGTTGCCCGAGTTCTTGACAATGCCGGACAGATTCTCCAGGCTGTGCGTGAGGCTCTCGAGGTCTTTCGCCGAGAACACCCTAGCTTCGGTCAGGTGGTCCAGAAGACGCCTGATTGTCGACGTCAGCGCATAGGCGGCGGGGGCTTCATTGGTGCGGCCGACGGTCATGAAAAATAAGGAGATCAGCTGAAAGCAGCTGTCGAGTACTCTATCCACTGGTTCAAGATGTCAGCAGCTGATTCCAAATGCGTGCAAAATGCCGCGACGGGAATACTCACGTCGATTCTCGCCATCCTTGCGTCCCTGGCGGACCACATTCAGCTGGCGCACTTGGTCGATCGTCTCGTCATACAATCCCATGATATCCTGAGTGCGGATGTACTTGGTACGGTCCTGCTTGAGGAGAAGAAGCTGGTCGCGAATGACTTCCAGGCGAGAGAGGATCTCTTGCTCCTTGGCGTCCCGCGGCGCCGGAATCGCAGGGGTTTCCATCGCAAATGTGTATGGACTGTATGAGGGGTGCTTGGTGCCCGAGGTTAATAGAACAATGCTTAGGTTGTCCGTGTACTTGGCTGCAGGAATAATCGGCTGATTCTTAAGGGGTACTTGTATTCACAGACAGGTCGGTGGGTGCAGGTCTGGCTTAAAAACAAGATCTTGCCTGGACGGAAAGAAGAGGAACGGATACCGAGATGCTGCCAGTGGGATGCTCTTTGACAGTGGATATTTGTAAGAGCCAATTGGGGCCGGTCTGGAAATGCCCAATCCAAGAGACCGAGCGTTTAGGAGGAATTGTCGTTGGAGACAAGCGGGAAAACAAAATCAAAATGAATGGGCCTGATAACGTGACAATGGCAATGCACGCTGCGGTCTTGATTCCGTATAATGTGCTGTTCTTGATGTGTTTTTGGAAGTACGTTCGCAGACGTTTGGACAAGACGTCAGCAACAGCCCGGCTTTCGGGGGAGGGGGCGACACCATTGACTAGGAGGGGTCACCTGCCATCGTCATCAGATTCCACTGCTCCGTATCCGGCCTTATCTCCTTATCAAAGTTCAGGGTCACCCAAGCGTCACCGGACTTTCGGTTTCTCCGTGGATACTAGTACTCCACAAAATATGCCCTTTGATTGGCCCGTACCCCATAAGGGCTTTACGCACACGCACAATCCAGGGCCATTTTTTTTCGTGGGAGCGGGCTTAACGCCAAAGAGGAAACTTTGAAAAGTCACATTTCGACATCCCGCAGAAATTTCCCAGTTCGTCTTTTCTTGCGCAACCATTCACGACACCCTCGTCAAGAATCTCCCAACCACATCTCTCAAAATGTCTACTGCTGAGCTGGCGACGTCCTACGCGGCGCTGATTCTCGCCGATGATGGTGTTGAGATCACTGTGCGTCCCTGCAACAATGTCCCAGCGAGGATGTCCATATCAAGGACTCCCAAGACCACATTCACAGAACCGGGCGCTAACAATGTTTTCACCTGTACAGGCGGACAAGCTGCAGGCCCTGATCAAGGCTGCCAACGTTGAGGAGGTCGAGCCCATCTGGGCGCAATTATTCGCCAAGGTACGACGAGATCTGCAATGTCGCGAATGCTCTGGGGGGATTCGACGTCTGGCCTCGATTGGAGAATACGACAGAAGGAACGAGATGTCGTGAAAAAAATTCAGGACGGACTGGGGTTGCGTCGGATTCCTTCCAAGACACAAGAGCTGCGGCGCATATTTGATTGTGCGGATCATGGGTGCTGACGATTTTCAACAATAGGCTCTCGAGGGCAAGGACGTCAAGGACCTGCTGTCGAACGTCGGCTCTGGCGGCGGTGCCGCTGCCCCGGCTGCCGGTGGTGCTGGCGCGGCCGCTGCTGCCGAGGAGGAGAAGGCTGAGGAGAAGGAGGAGGGTATGTTGCGCGTCGCTAAACGCCACCCCCCACCCTCTGATCCCGCTCTGGTCATGCTAACAAACGATAACAGAGAAGGAGGAGTCCGACGACGACATGGGCTTCGGTCTGTTCGACTAAGCGCAGTCTTTCCTACGGCCACTACAAAAATAAAATCGAAAATCCAAAAAGGGGAGCTCGCGAGGGACGGCTGCCAGTCTGCTGCCTTCTTCCCACCCTTTTTTTGTACTTTCACCGCAGTAATAAAAAAAATACAAAAAAATCCACTGGAGCTATCGCCACTTGCTGAACGGATACGGTCTACGGCGACGGAACCGTTTTTGTTTTTACTTTATTTTGTGCCCTTTGTCGGTTATATTGCTGCCATGCATAAGATTGGCGAAACGATGGCCGACAAGAGCATCTGGGACAATGGAGGGATGGGACGGAGACCTAGGGACTGGAGTGGCTTCTATAGAGACAGGCGGCGCTCTTGATATTTATATCGGCGGACGCAGCAAAAATGGAAGAACTGGAAACAAACCTGGAAGCGAAACCGTGAACACATGTGACAGTCGCAGCCCATTGCACCCGGGCCCTTTCCTTTTGAACTCCCCTTCGTCATCGCCTACTGAAATGAAATGATGTTCAACAAAGCCAACAAGCTATCACATGCAATATGAAATGCATCATGCCTAAACTACGGTATGCCTCACCTCCCCCCTTTTATACATCATTTTGCTTTGTACCCCTGCTTTTCTCTCGCGTCGTATGTGTCACCGCCGATCAATCCTATCTCGTCGGCCTCGCCCTTTACCGCACCCGGAGCACTGCGCTGGGTGTCAGGCCTAGCTCTCGGAGTGTCTTGCTCAGGTCTACTGTTCCCTGGAAGACCTTGCGAGGGAACGTCAGCTCGAATTGGGTGGCTTTGAAGCCGTCCTGCTCTTCGAGAGCCTGGGCCACCTCAAATAGCGTCGTGTCGGCCTCGAATGTCTTTTGCACGTTGCCAGTCGGCAGCTGCAGGCGGAGACGGGCATTGGAGGACGAGGACGAGGACGCTGTCACCGATGCTAGTGACGAGGTCGCTGGGGCGGAAGCAGGCTGCGCCGGAGCGCGACCCTCGCGCAGCGCCTTGGCCTCCTCGGTCTTGCGCCGGCGCTCTTCTTTGTCGGCTTCGATGCGGGCCTTGATGCGCTTCTTGGCCTCAAGGTCGTCGCGCTTCTCGGCGCGCTTCTTGGCCGCCTCCTTGATCTGCTCTTTGCGCTGGAGATCTTCCTTGAGATCCTGCGTCTCCTTGGTAGCCTTCTGGCGGATTTTCTGGGCAGGTGGTTAGCAAAGCTGCACTCTCTGAACAAACAGCGCCCTTTTTTATACCTCGTTGCGCTTGGCATCCTCCTTGTCTGCCTCGGCTTGGTTGGCCCGCTTCTGCTTTAACCGGTCTTTCAGCTCGACGAGTCGTGCCTTTTTTTCTTCTTCGGTCAGAGGCGCAATTTCCTCGGTGGACTCTGCGAAATCGGTGTGGCCGCTGTTCTCGTTAGTGGGACGGAGAGAGCACGCGAATGCATCCTACCCTGCCGGTAGAACTCACGATTTGGTTGCATGGAACTCTGCGGTAGCTGGGCTGCGGAATTTCTTGCCACACTCGTTGCACACCAGGGACTTGGCTTCCTGGCCAGACTCGAGGGCATTGATGGCCGCCTGTGTCGCATCCTCGTCGTCCGACGCCTCGCCATCCTTGACTGCTTTCTTTCCTGCAGCTGCTGCCGAGACAAGCTGCTCTAGGGGCGTGTCCTGGGTCTCCTCAAGCCACGTCAGAGCTCCCTGCAGACCGCCAGTCTTCTTCACAGCAAGTTCGGCGCGTTCCTTCTCAAAGCCCATTTCGAGCAAGGTTTCGAGATCCGTCTGCGTCATGGTGACAAACGACTGCCGAGCTTCACGATAGCGGGGATGAGGGGTTGGGATGTGGCGAAAGTGGTGGGTTGGAAGCCGTCTTTCGAGAATTGACGGTGCTTTGGCTGTGTGCGGCGGAGGGGTTCGTAGGGAAGAAACAGCTCGTTGAGAGGAATGTGATTTGTCGGCAGCGGGGGTGTGCTGTCGAGAGTTAATGGCTGCTTGTTCTTTGCACCAGGTGATAGTGATAGCTCAGGCAACTACTGTCGTCATCCGTCAGTGAATGCCAGAGTGTGTCGTGCACTAGCAAGGATGGCGTGCCGGCAGGTAGAGATCACGGGACTTTACGGGGGACCCTTCACTGTTTCGACGGCCTCCGGGGGTCGATCCTTCCACACAGCGCGTTGCACTGACAACTGCTAGCAGGCCCCTGCCGAAGAAGAAAATAGGCACATTAGCGCACGGACTTCACCGACGGTTGCTGGACCACAGCTACCATGGAACGGTAGTTCAGGTGCCTCCAGGTGGCTTTATCAGCTGCCGTCGCAACCACGTCGATGCTCGGAATTTCTGACGTCGTAACTGCCCATTATTTACCAATTAATAACACTTGGTATTACCATTCTCTTCTTCTTCCTTCTTTGATCGAGAGAAAACCACATTCAACGCCCCTGGCTCTACACAGTCCTCGACCTCTGTTCCTGGTTTCTATTCTGCCTTCCTGTCATTCTCTGGTCCTCTTCTTTCTACTTGTTTTGTTTTTCGCTGCTAAGCCCATTTCGAAACGCCGTCCTCGTTAGCCACGACAGGAACATCCCTTTTCCTCCGCCCTTATCGACGTAACCAAATCTCGCATCTGGCCTTTTCTGCATTCCGTCCCGTCCTCATTGACTGTCGACGTCTTTTTTCACTTCTGCCTTTTTCTCACCCTATGGCATCCACGCCCATACCGTTCAACACCGATCCATCTCTCGTTACCAACATGTCTGCTGAGGCCTCGTCCGTCGAGATAGCGCCGTCAGAGCTCGGCTTCCACCGTGCGTCTCTCCTATTCTTTAGCCGGGATGTGCTGCTGCAACGCATGCACGGGATGCAGGCATACAGGGACAGCAGCATTCTATTAAGAAACGGCTCTGCTGACGCGACACGTGCACACATACAGGACCCTTCACGGTCGAGGTGGCCGAGACTCTGACGATCAGGAACCTCAACCCTACGCCAGTTGCATTCAAGGTCAAGACAACGGCACCGAAGCAGTACGTCTGATCTCGGCATCGATGCCACTACGCCATGGGCCTGGGCCAGTCCGCTTATTATGATGTGTGTCTAGGTACTGCGTCCGGCCAAACTCTGGTCGCATTGAGCCTGACCGTTCGGTCGATGTCACGGGTGCGTACTCTGTTCCGAGACAGCTGAAATGTGCGATTTTTACGCAGGCTCTCATTCTGACACTTTTTTCCCTCTAGTCCTCCTCCAAGCCATGAAGCAGGACCCGCCTGCAGACTACAAGTGCCGCGACAAGTTCCTCGTGCAGTCCGTCCCTATCACTGGCGACAAGGAGTTCACTACTGTCCAGGAAATTGTGAGTCCCCCTCCTTACGTGTCGCATGTGTCGCGTGTCGTTGCGTGCACACCGCTAAGCGTTGCTGGGTGGCGTCATACTGACTTCACTTAGTGGGACAACGTTGAGAAGTCGGCCATCCAGGAAAAGAAGATCCGAGTGACTTTCTTGACCGCCGAAGGTGCCACCGACCCCGATGCGATCACCGCCACGCCCTCGCGCCCCACGACTGCGCCGCACGAGGTTAGATCTTGCTATATTTTCTCACTTCCGCATCTGCTTGCCTTTCTGTTACTAACTCGGATCTACTACTACTTAGCACGATGGCTCTCCCGACGTCTCCCCGCCGCCAACCTATGCCTCGCCCCACGATGGCATCAAGGGAATCAACGGAAGCTCGATCATTGCCGCAGCGGTGACGCCCAGCAAGCCGGAGATTAAAAATGTCCTAGACCAGCCACGTGGGCGGTCTCCACAGGCGGCTGCTGTCCGCTCAGTCGAGTCGCCTTCTGCCGCCTCTGCCGCTTCATCGGTTGCTTTCTCTGGTGCCACGTCCCCGTCGACTTCAGCCGACACAAAGGAAGCCGCGATTGCATCGTTGAAGGCGAAGCTTGCTGAGGCCGAAGCGTTGAACGCGTCACTGCAGAGGGAGAGCGGGTTGCGGCAGCGAAAGGTCGCAGGCGCATCGGAGGCCGCCTCCGGCTCAACGGCCGCAACGGCCGCTGATGTGGCAACGGCTCAGCTCGACCAGACCATTCGGCAAGGCACGGAAGGAGTGCCCATCCAGGTGACGGCCCTACTGTGCCTCGTCAGCTTCTTGCTGGCCTACCTCTTCTTTTAATGCGACTGCAACTTGCCGCTTGGCTATTTCGACTGTTCGTTTTTCGCGAAACGCAACGTTTATTTTTAGTAACTTTGCTGGAGGAGCTTAACCAACGTCCGGCCTGCGACGACACTGCATGAGACAACAACAACCAAAAAAAACTAGCATGGAAAGGATATGCGGGCGTTTGGTCCCAAGTGGGACGTGGTATATAGTAACACGGGTCTGGTCGTTTGGCAGTCTTGTCTCCCATCCCGCTTGTGTCTTGTCTGGCCTGATTCTTTGGGACTGCTTTCTAATAGGAAAAAGGAGGCCTGCGCGACAACATATTGGACATGGCAGATGAGGATAGAGAAGACAGACGTTGGCGGCCGGAAAGATAGGGGGTGTTTGATTACTGTTGGTGATTTGAAGCAGGTGCTGCTGCTCCTTTAGAAGGAAGTCTAAGCTGCGACTTTCTTCCTTTTGTGTATTTTACTCTGTATTTTCAACCAGCACGTTGGACGTCTACTGCCCTTCAATATTTACTTTGTCAAACCACAACTCAACCGAGCGATATTGTTATCAAGTGCGCAAGCTAATATAAGTACCATTCTTATACAAAATAAAAAGTATCAGCTGAAGAGAAGGAAAGTTCATCAGTTGGCAGACGCCTTGATAATGGCCACAATCTCCTCGTCGCTGAGCTCGGGGATGCCCAGCAACTTGTTGTCCAGGTGCTGGAAGTGGCCTCCGAAGCCTTCGCCCAGGACACCCCCGGTGATGAACTTCATAACAAACTCAGCCGGGTCCGGCTTGTCCTTCTTAAGCTCTGCATAACCCTGTGCGAGCAGGTCTTGGCTCGACGCCACCGTCTCCGTCCAGCCTTCGGCGCCGACAGCCTTCTTGCCCAGTGCCAGCAGCTCACGCAGCGATAGCGCCCTCTCCTGCACGTATACGGGGCGGTTCTTAGTTTCCTCGGGGTGCTCCAGAATGGCCACGGCAGCCCTGCCGACTGCGGGCAGCGTCGTCGTGCTAAACTTGTGGTTTCCGCCGTCCCAGAGCGTGATGGACTTCTCCTTGGCGTTGATCAGCCAGCCAATGCTGACGCCCCAGTCGAGGAAGGGGCCGTTGATCAGGACCGAGTAGGTCAGCTTTGAGGAAGCGGCCTTTGCCTCGAGAGCACGGCGCAGCTCGGCCTTTTTGGAGAACACCGGTGTGGCCGCCAGCTTGGGGTTGAAGGAGTCAGAGCCAAACTCGGACGGGATGATGCGCTTGACGCCAGCCTCGGCAGCAGCGTCAATTATCCGCAGCTGTACGTCGAGAGCTTCTGTCGCAATAGCCACAATAACGGTATCCTGGCCTGTGAGAGCCTTGGTGAGCGAGTCCACCGAGCTGTAGTCGACGTGGGCGACGGTGACAGCAGGCGGGAAGGTGTGCGTGGAGCCCTCGCGGGTGAGGACGGTGACCTGGAAGTTCTTCTCAAGGAGAGCCTTCAGTGTCGGGGCGCCAACATTGCCGGTAGGCTAGTGAGTGTAGTGTTAGTAGTGTTTCCGTTATTTTTATGAGGGGAGGGGCAACTTACACCGATGAGGGCAACTTTCTGAATGGCGGCCATGTTGATGTCCAGGTAAGGAGGAATAGAAGGATTTCAGGATGAAGTAGGTGCAATTTGTAGACTGATGGATTTTGTATGGTGGTATATGCTAGATTGGATTATTGGATGCTTCTTGGAATTAAGTGTTGAGCTGATGATCCTGAGGTGGGATATATATATACGCATTTTCAACCCTCGGACTCTACACGTCGACTTTGGAAACCGCACCATGACACAAGTCAAATGAAACCCCGAGGCGATCTTCTGCATGCTTCCATTTTCTACTAACAGAATTGTGTCAATGATATTCCTTCCAGTTCTTTTGTCCAGCCTAGAAATGTCAATAAGGTTTGCCTAGTTAGGCTAGCGTCGATCCACAAGATTCACCCACATAAGCTATATCCCACATTTCTATGCCACATTCATGCCACATATGCCACATTCATGCCACATGCCACTTGCACTGACAAATCGATGGGAACAATGGCAACGGCCAGCGTTTCGGCTTGGATATTCTCGTATGCTAGCTATCCGTGATAGTCCGTAGCCCCGTACTCCGGTACTATGTGATATCATTGAATTTGCTCGATCGTTTTCTGCCCAAAGGCAGTCACATGAAAGAGCACTGATTACCTCATCGTCACAGCCCCAGAAGACGGAAGGAGCGACCACGAGCATTGATTGAAGACAAGGATCTTGATTTTGTTATGAGAATTTGTTTCTGCCTCATAATTCATCCAGGCGGCGGTTCATATCGAGGGCCACTGATCCACCCAACTCGTACTCCGTAGTTGGCTCAAGGTGGTGCCCGCCAAGCCTCGATTCGGCCGTCCGTGGCGGACCAAAGAAATCACGCGGCTACCGACGCTTTCACACATCCACAACGGTTAAGCTGCAGATGGATCTGGAAATACATCAAGACAAGGAGCGGACAATGCCTGCAGAGGCTCGTGGTGCACATCAGACGCCCAATCCCAAGCTCTTCTACTGCAACGCCCCTAATTGCGGCAAGTTCTTCAATCGCAAGGAACACCTGACACGGCATTTCAAATCCCACAGCCCCAACCCTCAACATGAGTGCCCCATATGTGGTCGTCGATATGCGAGGAGGTGAGAACGCACAAATGTCGCTCGAGGGGAGACTCAAGTCTGGCTAACTTCCGAAGCGACGTGCTCAAGCGTCATGTTGAAAACCATCCCCAGAACCCCAATCCTCGGCAGCCTCGTCTTCCGCCGTGCCAAGCTTGCATCAAGCGGCAGAGCAAATGCGATGGAAGCATTCCTTGCCAGGCGTGCACGAGGGCGTCTTCTGAATGTGTCCGTTCGACACCAGGGACCTCAAGTACAGCCGTGACTTCAGCCAGACAAGAAACGCAGAGCCAACGAAATCACTCGGAGAGGGTTGTCGAGCACAACAATGCGCAACCCTCTTTGACATCGATGGCTGGTGTCAGTGATGCCAGGTCCCCGAGCTCTGTGTTTGGGCCAAACACTCCGACAGCAAATGATTCTTGGTTGGCTGGAGCTTCCACAAGCGGCTCACCTTGGACGTTGTCTTACCTGTTTGATAAGGAACTTCAGATACCTCGAGGAGGTGAAGCGTCTGGCATGGGAATGGGAGAGGAATCAAACTCTTCTGCGGCACCGAAATCAAACAGCTTGCAGACGTCTGTTTTTGACGATGCATCTCGGCTGCGCCAAGCGGTCGACGTGCCTATGGAAGATACGCCACCCTCCGACCCGCCATCTGTTGGTACCGATGCTGCGAATTTCAACTCTAGCACGAGCCTTCCTCTCAGCCCGTTTGGAGAAATACCCTCCATGTCGCAAGTGACGCCCGGCCAATCTTCGGCATGCCCTTCCTCAGCGCCCGAACAGCTCATTCGGACGTACTTCAAGGACGTCCACCCAGTGTGGCCCATTCTTCACAAGCCGACATTTCGCATTGATGGGTGCTCTCCGTTGCTTCTGCGAAGCATGTCACTCCTTGCCAGTCTTGTGAGCGGACACGAGCATTCAAGCACGGCTCCCATGGTTTTAAGCTCGGCATTTGCTTTCCAGCTTATTGGCGATGTGCGTACACTGACTGCGTTCCCCAAGCCATGGTAGTCTCTAACTTGGTGAACAGGAGAAAGCCATCCCATTGCAAACACTGCAGGCTATGTTTTTATGTGTGGTGTATTGCATCTCGAGCATAGTGCGACCTCTCATGCATCCCTTAAAAAAAAGCAAATAGACACTAACGTCTTTGAAGAACAGCAGCACTATGCATTTCCGGGCGTCGTGCCTCATGGGCTATTTAGTTGCATCCTGTAGGCAACAACAAATATTGAACGGGCAGCAGGATCAGCCACAACAATCTGTTCAGCAGAACGCGCTTGAAGCCTGGCTCATCCAAGAGGAGCGCAACAGGTAAGCCTTTCCGAGATGACGTGAAAGCGTCAAACACGATGCATAAGTACTGAAACCGATTTAGACTTGCCTATGCATGTCTACGGATGGACGCGTATTTGAGCATACTCCACGACTGTCCGCCGCTGATTCGATACTATGAACTCAGTATACCCCTTCCCAAAATGACAGTGTTGTGGGCTGCAACGACAGAAGAAGAGCGGAGCTGTCTCCAATGGAGCACGCCATCGGGACGGGAAAAGGGCTTATTCTGCAATATCATACGGGACGCGCTAAAGAAAAGCTACGGGAAGCAGCGAGGTAGCCTGCCGCTGACCAAGGCCGATTACCACCTTGAGATCTGTGCTTTTCAAAGCGGCGTATGGGAGGCTGCTGCCGAGGCCCATAGTTTCGCCTCAGATGAGCTGTCACAGAATCCGCCGCCTGATGCCCCTGTCCGCCTGTGGCAAACCCACATCTGGCATTGGAAGCAGACGATGGAGACAAACTGCCAGGTCCGCGAGCGCTATTTCTCGCCCGGGGCAGTGGCGGGCGACGGCAACGGCGCCAACGCCGACGCCGACGCCGACGATTGCTTTGCCCCGTACTCGCTTTTGCTGCTGTACGTCTCGTTGCTCAAAATCCACGCGCCGATTCCCGTGCTCCAGTCGATGGCGAACCTGCGGAACAGACTGTCACCGGCGCCCGTCAGCTTGCGCAATGTGGATCTGGGGGCCAAAATCCGCTCTTGGATGAGCACGCACTGCGCACACATGGCCTGCTGGTATGCCGCACAGATCTGCCGCGTAGCCTGCCACGAGATGAGCACATCACCACGGCCGCGGAGGCAGCTATTGAGCTCTCTGGCAAGCCACAGCTTGTTTATGGCAGCAGTTGTGGTGACCTCGTTTGCGTTCTTTATCCCACACTGTGGGCTATGCACCTCTGGCTGGAGCGAGATACCGATCCAAGTTGATCTCTACACAGTCGACGAAGAAGACGAAGGTCTCGAGGCGTGGGCGAAATCGGCCGGAACGCATTATGCAGTTTGGGGCTCGTCAAAGCTGGCGTTGTGCGGCTGCCAGTTTAACGAGCTGGTGGCACTGATGCGAGAGGCCCTGTCGGTGGAAAAGAGCCTAGAGTTGGCATTTGTTTCATACACGGAGAAGCTCCAGTCTCTATAGGTGGGCGAATTGGTAATATACGAGTATCTTCTACATTCGTGGCTGCATCCCACATAGAAATACCACACATGCCACCATTACAGGGAAAGGCCTCCACATTAACCTGCTTAACAATCCATATGTAAACATGTGGGATTTGTTGGACCAACACGAGAAAAAAAAATACAAAACAAATGTGATGAAGGATTGTATAAAAAAGGATGCCAATGGCTAGATATCCCTCATCCTGACAACCTCGGCCGACAATTTTCGCGACTGTTTGGGCACAGCAGAAACGAAAAATTTGAATTCTCATCAGCCATCACGATGGCCTCTGACAGCATTCAGCCTGCGGCTGTGAGCGAGACTCGGACCGACAATCAGCGGAGCCGCTATGCCACGGACGAGGAGGCAACGGACGTGGAGAAAAAGCAAGAGGATGAGGCAAAAGAGTCTGAAGAAGATGTTGCTGCAGTGCCGGTCACAGGAGCAAACAACCTTCGCGGAAACCTATTCCTCGTCCTCATCACGCTCTCGCAGCTGGTCCAGATGATACCCCTGGGCGCGGGCCTGACGGGCGGGCGAGCGATGGGTGCTGCGTTCAACGCCGCGCCGCTGGAAATACCGTGGACGGCGGCGTCGTACCCGCTGACGCAGGGCTCGTTTGTGATGATCGGCGGCCGCCTCGGCACCGTGTACGGCCACAGGGCCGTCTTCAAGGCGGGCTGTGTGTGGTGGGTGATCTGGGCCTTTGCGGGTGGCTATGCCAACAACATGGTCTCCTTCTGTCTCATGCGCGGCCTCTGCGGGATTGGGGGTGGCTTGATGGTGCCCAACATTGTCGCCTTGATCGGCACGACCGTGCCGCCGGGTCCGAAGCGCAACCTGGGATTTGCCCTGTTTGGTGCGGCAGCGCCAGTGGGTGCCGCGGGTGGTGCGCTGTTGTCGGTTGTTGTCATCCAGCTGGCCGGCTTACGCTGGCTGTTTCTGATGCTGTAGGTTGACCCCCCATTCTCACCCATCCTCCCCCATCCCGCTTACACTTGGTGTTAATTGATAGGGGCTTTCTCGGATTTGTCGTCTATGGAGCCGCCATCGTCCTGGTCGATGCAGATGAACCGATGGATCCCAACGGTGGCGTGGACTGGGCGGGTGCCTACTTTGGCGTGACAGGCTTGATTCTGTTCAATTTTGTGTGGAAGTAGGTCGTGCCGTGCTTTCTTTGTGTGTTCCTGCTGTTTCTGTTCTTGCTGACCTGGCCGCCAGCCAAGCACCGAGCGCCGGCTGGTCGAGCCCGTACGAGATCGTGCTGCTCATCCTGTCGGTGGTGCACTTTGCCGTCTTCTGCTTCTGGGAGATGCGCGTCGCCAAGGAGCCCATCCTGCCGTTCCACATCTGGGCGGCGCCGTCGTTTGGGCGGCTGATCCTGGCCATCTCGTTTGCGTTTATGAGCATCGGCATCTTCTTCTGGTACATCAACTCCTACATGGAGACGATCCGCGGCGACAGCATGATCCTGGCGGGCGTGCAGCTGATCCCGCTGACGCTGGGAGGCGCCGCCAACGCCTTTCTGTCGGCGTGGCTCGTGCCGCGGCTGCCGGCCCAGGCCATCATCGGCCTCGGCTGCCTGGCCGTGGTGGGCATGAGCGTGCTGCTGTCGCTGCTGCCGCGCCACCTGACCTACTGGGCCATGGCGTTTCCGGCCATCGCGCTGTCGTCCTTCACCATCGATCTGATCACGACGGCCGCGCAGATCATCGCCAGCAACACGGTGTCGCGGCGCTACCAGGGGGTGGCCGGGTCGCTGGTGGGCACGCTGATGGGCTACGGCATGAGCACGGGCATCGGCTTTGCCGGCACGGTCGAGGTGCACACCTTTGACGGCGGGCGGGACCCGCTCAAGGGCTACCACGCCGTCGGCTATCTGGCGACCGGCCTCGGCGTGGCCGCGCTTCTGCTGGCCGCGAGCATCCGCATGCCCAAGGACAACCGGGAGGGCTGGCAGGAGGAGGACCGGGCGTAGGGCGTGTGCACATGGCAGGATCAACGACCGTCCCAGCTTGGCATATACTTTGTACACATAGACGATTAGAACATCTCCTTTGCACGTCATAGACATCTCCTTTGTCCTCACTCCTATCAGCAAAGCCCACGTGCTTGCAAATGCCACCTTGCAGGCTTGCCGGCTATCTGGCCATCTGGCTATCTGGCTTCTTCCCACTGCGACGGTCCGCCAGTGGTCGTCCGATTTTGCCCAGTGGAAATAATGTCATCGGGCCACTGGACCATTGGCCGCAAACACCTGACCTGCATGGTTTGCGGCAGTCGCTGCATACATGGTATCTTATGCTTCGTAGCTGCCGCGCCAAGTACACGCTCCCCCCAACCGTTTTTCGTTCATTGCTTATTTAGCGTCTGGCCAGCGGTTGGGCTGTAGCGGGTCTCCCAGCACTCGCTCCTTCCACCCCCCGCTTCAGCACTGGTCCAGGCTGGCCCACCTGCTGGTCGCTCTTTCCTAGCGTGTCACAGCCCCCATGCCTGCCCGCCTCGCCGTTACGCCCACTCCCTTTGCATTTTCCTTCTTCTCCTCTTTTTCGAGTCGCGCGCAGAACACAATCCTCGTCATATTACGACGCCGTCTACCACCTCGTATCCCGCTCCACGAGCCGCTGCCGCTTGGCCCTTGTCACTTCCCGTCATTGTCTCCTCCGCGGCAACCCCCAACACCCGGAGTCGCCCTTTTCTCCCCCCCTTTCGCCTCTGTTCGCCTCGCCTTTTCCATGGCGGCGCCTTGCTGACCCCCTTTCGGCCTCGCTTGTCTTCTTCTCCCATCTTTTCTAACAAAAGACGTGCTTTGTTTTTTTTTTCCTCTTTTTCGCTCTCTCGCTCTCTCTCTCTATCTCTCTTCTAGTCCATCGCATAGCGTAGCTCCCCTTTGTCGATTCGAACGCGTCCCAGCGCCTCCCTTTTGTTCTCCTTTTCCCCTTGCCTTCCTGTCACTCGTTGCCACCCCCTTCGGCCACAATCATCTCCTATTTCTCCTTGCGCCGTGATAAGCACGACCCCCTGTCCCAACGCAATCCAGCTCTGGGATTCCCGGGAAACAATCCATCACGGAATACAGCTTCTCTGCGACAAACCCGGCAAGCCCGGCCGGCCAAAGACCTCCTAAAAATCCCCTTTCTAAAAAAATAAACAACGACGGACCGGCCGACGGACCGATAAACGGAGCCTCCGACACCCACAGCCGCCACCCCTTTCGCTGTCCAACTCCGCGCGCGTCCTCCTTTTCTCCCCTGCCATCCCCCTTCTCCGACTCTTCATGGCGACTCAGCAGGCATAGCGACCTCAGCGACAGATCACGATGAACTCGATCAACATTCTGTCAACACATGTGTCACCACCGCCCAGCTCTCCGCCGTCGCGATCCAACTCCATCAGCGCCATTGCCCTCCTCACATCCGAAGCCGACCGCGCAGGAAGCGCTGGCGGCGGCGGCGGCACCATCAGCAGCAGCAACAGCACCAGCAGCGACCCGTTGCTGAGCGGGCGAGATCGCCCTGCCTTGGGGTCTGCGCACAACCAAAAGACCAGCGGCGACGGCGCGGATAGCGCCAACAACGACCATTCATCCGCCACCATGGCAGCCACCGCCGCCAGCGAGACCACGCCTCTTCTCGCGTCGCCTGCGGAAAAAGGGGGTGATTTTGGCATGGCCAGCTGCTCCGGCAGCGCGCGCTCATTCCGGTGGCGCGCTCTGCCGAAGCGCCTGGCCATCACTCTGTGGCAATCCCTCCGCTGGGTTCTGGAGACGCTGACAGCCCCCGGCGTCTACCTCTTTGCTTTCATGTACGACGAGCAGGGCAACTTTGCGCCGCTCGGCCCGCTCAAGGCGCTCTTTGTGCGTCCCCATCCTTCTTCGAACCGCATACACTCCAAGCTGCCGGACATCTACTTTGAGGATGTGTCGCCGCCCGACTATGCCGAGGAGGACATTGAGAAGCCGAGACGGCGTCTCTCCGACGAAAGCGAAGACTCCGTGGGATCCTGGTCCGGTGGCCTGCGCCCGCTGTCCGAGGGCACCATGCCTGCAAGCAGTTATTCGTCTTATGCCGTGGCAACCGAATCCGAGTCCGATTTCGACCGCCGAGGGACCGCCGACCGCGGCGCCCGGAGAAAGTCCCGCGACAGCATTGCCCGCAGAGGCACTGCCGGCACCCTCGACGACGACGACGACACGCTAATGGGCGCGCCCGGCAGCCGCCGGTCGGTGCGCATAAAACTCAACGACGACACCCAGAAGAAGCGCAAGCACCGGCGCGGGCAGTCCTCCCAGGCCGCATCCGCGCGCGGCAGCAGCAGCGGAAGCGTCAGCTTTGGAGAGAGCACCAAGGACATCTCTGCCCAGCTCAAGTCGCCCACGTCGCCAGCCGGCGCCCTCACCAAATACCCGCGCACCCCGGCACCGCCACGACCCCTCGTCCCCCGGCGGCAGCCATCCTACCTCAACCTCGACCCTGTCGACCACACGCACAAGAAGACGCTCATCCTCGACCTCGACGAGACGCTCATCCACAGCATGTCCAAGGGCGGCCGCATGAGCACCGGCCACATGGTCGAAGTGCGCCTCAATACCACCTTTGTCGGCATGGGCGGCCAGCCGAGCGCCGGCCCGCTGCATCCCATTCTCTACTACGTGCACAAGCGACCCTATTGCGACGAGTTTCTTCGCCGAGTGAGTCATGAGCAAGCCGCACGCAGAGAGAGAGAGAGATGGCTGACCTCTTAGGTGTATAAATGGTACAATCTAGTCATCTTCACGGCTTCTGTGCAAGAGTATGCCGACCCCGTCATCGACTGGCTCGAATCTGAGCGCAAGTTCTTCTCCGCCCGCTACTACCGCCAACACTGCACCTTCCGGCACGGCGCCTTTATCAAAGACCTCAGCGCCGTGGAGCCGGACTTGAGCAAGGTCATGATCCTTGATAATAGCCCGCTGAGCTACATGTTCCACCAAGGTACGTCTCTTTCTCTCTCTCAAGCACGTTCTCTGCTAACATACCAGACAACGCCATTCCCATTCAAGGCTGGATCAGCGACCACACTGACAACGACCTGCTGCATCTCGTGCCGTTGCTCGAGGGACTGCAGTACGTGTCTGATGTGCGGGCGCTCTTGGCTCTGCGGGGCGGCGAGCAGGGGCGGCATATGGCATAAGGGTGGGTGGTATGGGTTAATGGTATATTGTACACTTTTTTAATTCGAATCTGGCAATGCTGCCTTGGTTCAACAAATGACAGCCGATTCTTTGACAAGTCTGTCCTCATTTCGATGCACGCGCTCACTCACATGGCCAGCCTAGGCCTGCGGGCGTCAGAACACCCCGAAGGGTTCTTATGTGATAGTTGTGTGTAATAGTGCGATGCGCCTCCCTCGGATGCCGTGGTTGATGAATAAGCCTAGCTGTTTTTTACGGTTTGTTGGGACTGGACCATTCCTGCCTCTGGCCAATCACACGGCGTGCTGTGGGTCAGCCTCAAATCGTGGTGACATCACTCCGCGATGTTGGCTTGCTGAGGCCGGGTGTCTCACCTCGCATGGCAACGCAAGCAGCAAGCCGCTTGCGAAACCAAACCCATTTCTTCCCCAGCTGGACATGGAATTAATAGAGGGAATGACGACATGATCCACCTCCACATTCTTTCGAGGGAGGGGGAGGGAAATGGTTGTTGCCTAGCTTGGAAAGAGCCATCGCCATGCGCCTTCCGTTTCCCTCATCAGTGCATTGTTGGCTCTTGCCTTTTCTTTTTCCCTTCTTTCTTGTCTCGTACATGCAACTTTCTGCTCCTGTGCCAACTGCTTGTCTCGGCCCATCTCGGCAAACCGTCCCACCCAGCTGCAAGCTTGTTCTCTTATTTAGCTGGCTCCCGTCTTCTTTTTTTATTATTCCCTGTCTTCTTTCTCTTGCTTCTCATTGCTTACTTTCCCACACACATCTAGATCCATTGAACGATCTCATCTCGTGTACCTTTACCCATCCATAGTCATCCGTCACCATGTCTCTTCAGTGTGAGCAGCCTTGACTCTCCTCCCTGGCATTTCAAATCACTAACAAGCTCAGACCTGCCTGCCGTTAAGCCATCGGCCATTGCGCTCGGCACCATCTTCAGCCAGACTGCTGAGCTGGCCGGTGAGTTTCCATTCCGGCTTGATGCGTTTCCATAACCCCTGGAGCCATACCTCTTCTGACAGCCCACCAGTCCTCCAGCCCATCCTCGGCGACGCCTACCGCCGCGCCAAGGCCTCTTCAAGCGCCGAGGAGTTTGTCAAGTCCAAGCAGGCCTCGTCGGCGGCCGTCGCCTACGGCACGACCTTTGTCGGCTCCGCTCTGCGCAGCTACGGCGTGGGTGCCCTCATCAACGCCACGGCCACCCTGTCCTACAAGGGCGCCGCCTACCTCGGCGGTCTCGTCTTCTTGGCCACGAGCGCTCCCGAGTACGTCGCCCAGGCCCTGTCCGAGAAGGGCAAGTGGGACACGCTGCTGGCGAGCATTGCCGCCCGGCTCGTCGAGACCGTCGGCCTCGCGACCTTCCTCACTTGGTGGGGCACGCGGACGAATCCGTTTGAGTAAGGTGGCCAAATGTTAAACGACTATCATACTGCCTCTTGAGAGAGAGAGCGCAGCCTTTTAAATAGGGCGGGTAGCATAGACCAAAAATACATATAAAAATGTGCCTCGGGACTCCTTGCATACCTTTTATGGCTCTTGTCTGCCCATTGTTTGCTGTGAATGCCACACACTCTTGGCTTGAATGTCTGTTTGCTTGATTATATACAGAGTATAGAGACAGCAGAAACAAAAAAATAAAAAAAGTACCCCATACCGTCGACGCCAACCAGAAACATGGAAGATAACGATAAACAACCGTAGGTAAAAACGACACGAGAAGACGGGCAGAGCGGTGTCTCCTCTCCCCTGCTTTAGCAGCATGATGCGTAACCAGCAAAGCAGCTCAGAGAGAAGAAAGGAGAAAATAAAAGAGAGAGGGCAAACGCCAAACCCGGGCCGAATGACGGAAAAAAGGACACAAACGACAGACTTTTGGCGGACCCCCTTCATCCCCTCCGTGCTGGTTCGTTCGCCAGCTTTAGATGATGCCCTTCATCTGCTTGGTGTATTCCTTCTGCACCACCTGCACAAACTCTTGGAACTGCTCCCCGTAGCTGGAGCCGTCGTCTTCGTCGTCCTCGTCCTCGTCTTCCGCAATCGGTTTTGCCGCCGCCCCCGTGCCCGCCTTCTTCGTCCGCCCCTCTGCCTTGATCATCACCACGGACGTCGGCCGCTTCGTCCGTGCCGCCTGGCCCAGTTCGCCCCGCGACGCCACAAACACGTACGGCGCGCTCACGTCTTCGCACGCCAGCGGCAGGTGCATTACCACCTCGGCCGGGCTGATGTCGCCCGCAATGACAACGATGCCCGGAACCGTCGTGGCGCTGTTGGCCGGTGCCGACGGGTTCTTGGCCGGTGCCTTGCGCAGCGCCTTGTTGACCTCCTTGACACCGCGCAGAAGAGCTTGTTGCTTGGCAGCTGATATGGCATTATTAGCATCGTTTGCAAAAGGAGACAGAGTATAGAAAAACCAAAGTAAAATCTCCCCCAAAAAGAGAGAGAAAAAAAAACTCACCCCGTCGAACCATCTTAAACACCTTCTTCTGGTACTTGTCGGTCGCCAGCGGCTTCGCAAACTCGACCACGGCGCCGCGCACAATCGGCTTGGCCGCCCGCGGGGCCTTTGCAGCTGGTGCCGATGAAGCGTCGGCCATGGACTTGTCTTCAGCGGGTGCTGCTGATGCCGTCGAGGATGCTGTCGAGTCCTCGGCAGCCAGATGCGCCTCGAGGGCCTGTGCAAGCTTCTCCTTCTTTTGCTTCTTCTCCTTCTTGTCGCTCTTGTCCTTGTGCTTGTGCACGCCATCCGTCTCGGACCGCTTCTTTTCCTTCTTCTCTTTCTTGTCCTTCTTGTCCTTCTTTTCCTTCTTTTCCTTCTTCTCCTTCTTAGCCACGGCCGCAGCCGCAACCTCGTCCGCCTTGGTCGAAGCCATTGTGGGAGTGTTGGTGATGGGTTACGTGAGTTTCAACGGAAGAAAAACGTCAAATGTCGAGTCAATTGACCGACAGAGGAACAGTAAGAAAAGTGAAAATAGGTAGCCTTACAGCAAAAATCGAGACTGTAAAAGGCCGTGGTCCTGTGAGAGGTAAAAAAAATAAAAAGCTGCCAGGCTATTTAGCTTGATAATTTTTTTTTCTTGGGCTCCCAGATAAGATGCAGTTGCAAATCAAATCGCATAAATAATGATCCGAATCCGCTATTCGATTAGTCATTTAATTTTACTGACGCGCTTTTATTGCGAAAAGCTTCACTCCTTCTGCCAACTCTGCTCTTCTTTCTTCACTGTTCACTCCTCCTTGTCCTTCTTCTTTTGACTTTTCTTATTTTTTTTGTGATTACTTGGGTATCATGACGAATCTACCTCGTCCAACTCGGCTCCCGAACCAGAATTCCAGTCTTCGTCCATCCATTATCTCATGCGGCACGCGCCTGCAGTGTCGCTTTCCACGGCCACGATTCCTCGAAAATAAGAATCTATCCTCTATGCCCTGAGATGATGCGGAACAAGCAGGCAAGAAAAAGAGGTATCGGCGTAGTAAAAATGGAAACGAGAAGAAGCCACAGCAACAAACACCGAGAATCCCTTTATCCTTCCGGTTGCACCCCTTTTCCGCAGTCATTCTAATGCTTGCGCCCGTTGATCCATTTTATGTCCTTACCCACCGCCGATTTTGAGAACATGGAGATAAAAAAAGAGGTGTAAAAAGACCCTCAAACGCCATTGCCAATGCAAGGTAAAGGAGGCGAAGACGAGAGACTGTTTTTTGTCGAGATAAGAAACAGCTAGCTCGTCCCGCCAAGCGGAAAACAAAACATGAAAAAGCTGATGAACATAGTGGTACAACGCCCATCTTTGCTCGAAACAGTGGGTTGACGACGGTGCGTCAGACCTTGCGGAAATCTGGGGATACATGTCAGACACGATGCATCTCTACATGGATGAAGAATGTTGCCAACGTACCTTGCAAGACAGGGTAAATCATTTCGAACGCCGTGTAGATCTCCTCGCGCACTTTAGCTCCCGTAAGGACGATCTTGCCGCTGACGAAAATGAGCAGTACGATCTTCGGTTTGATCATGCGGTAGATCAGACCAGGGAAGAGCTCTGTGTAAATGGTTAGCACGATGATGTTGATGATTAACCCCACAGTGAAGAGGACGTACCAGGCTCGTAGGAGCTGAAGTTGTGATGGCGAGATGCCAGGCCTTCAAGACGAATGGGGAACTTGATGTCGCAGCTTCCGACGATGTCTGATGGCGTTAGTTCATTGTCTTGTTTGCAACGAGAATGTTGCTTGTGTTCCACAACATAAGGCACGGCAGAGACAAAGGACATACTTTGAATCTTGAAGTCTGTGAACTTGGCATTGAAGCCGAGCTTCTGGATGATACGGGCGTACTTGCGAGATGCCAGCTTGGAGTCATCCTCGGACTTGGCACCAGTGACGACCATCTTGCCGCTGTGAAAGATGTTGGCATATGCTCTCTCCAAACAGAGAAATGGGGGCCTCGCAAGACTTACGAAGCAAAAATCAAAGCCGTCGTTTTTGGGTCGCGGATACGCATAATGACAGCAGCAAATCGTTTCTGTTTGAAACAAATATCTGTCAGCGACACGCACTCATGCCATCTCCCATCAAGAGGTGGGCCAAGGATGTGTCGGTACGAACCGGATTGTACTCTGCATTGCGAGCATGCAAGGCGATAGTCTTGAGGTCAAGCCGGCAGTCAAGATTGACGGTGGCGACGATATTCCTTTACGAAAAAAGATGAACATGCGTTCTTTACGGCATTTAACAGAAAACAAGGGCAATGGCACTCACTGCAACGTCGGCACGATGCCGCTAACTCCAACCGTCGCCAATGCCGGCGTCGACGCCGTTCCCGTTGCCGCAGCAGCCGTTCCAGGTGCTGGCGTGGCAGAAGTCGCCTTGTAGCCGTTGAGGGCATTTCCGTCTTTTTCAGACGCAGGCGCCATGGTTTCCGCTCCTCCCGGAAATGAGAGCGACGTCGGGGCTGTGAAAGCCCGTGCTTGTGCAGCCGTAGACGGGTGGGAGTTGAGCGAATCCATCGATGACTGCGTGTACAAGCCTGGTGCCGGCGTCGCCGAGTTCACCATCGTAACAGACGACATGGTGAATGCGAGGTAGAAGTTTCGTCCTTCCTTATCTCAGAAAAGGAAGGAAAGCGAGAGGATTATTCGCTGAAGTGCGAAGTGGAAAAGGAAAGCGCGACGAGAGAGGACACAACAAGGGCTGGAACGCCTAGTTGGAAGCTCAAAACATGTCAGCAGACACTCCCAAACCGACGTCCATCCAAAAAGAGATGTTCAGTTCACACACTTTACAACAGCCGGCGACGTTGTCGAAGGCTGATGACAGGGTGTGCGATTTGGTTGTCTGTTTTTGGGCGAGTCTCGGATTTCGGGTGTTGCCGATGTGCAATGAACCGGGAAGAGCAATTAAGCTTTCGGTGGGGCGATGGGAGGAGGGAGGGCTACGCTTGTGATCGTCTCGGAGCCTTGCAGTAGATGATGAGATCGCTGGCACAAGTGATGCTGGGGATTGATTGACGGTGAAATGAGTGCGACCGGTGTGTTGGCCTGCAGCGTCGGTGAACCGTCGGAAAGGGAGGGAAAAGCACTTTTATTCTGCACGATCGATGGGAATATCGATGCGCTTTCTTCGGGTTCAGAGTAAGAACCTTTTTCGTGGTGGTGGAAAGTTTTTAGAAATATAATGAAGGACCTGGCAAAAAAAAGCAAACGCTAAACTCAAGGAAAATGAAAGTGATAAAGAAAAATTAACCCGGTCGCAATATTAGGGAGATAGTGAGAGTCCACGAGGAAAACGAAGAAATAAGATCTCCGGTTTGATGGAAACTGAGCAGGTTATGCGACGATGTGGTTGTCGCGAATAAAAAAATATTTAAGGCTGGATCGCGGGGGTCGGTAATCGCGTGCGTGAAAAACGGAAAAATTGGAGGGACATGCTGTCCCTTTATATACCTCCGAGTGAAACGCACGGACCATGCCTAAAATGCTACATTCCTCGCGCTAGTAACTGCGTCTGCGAATCAGGGGCAAGATTCGCAATCTCCCAACCACTAAGGTGGCAAGAAGGACACGTGATGAAACAAGGAGAAAATCACGTGTAATATATGTGGATTTGGTGGCAATAGTAGTAAAGGAGGGAGTTTGAAAATGTTGAAAAGTTGTCAATTGATGCTAAAGTGAGTAAGCCAAACTGAAATAAATAACTTCTCTGTTAGTGTCGTTTTTGTTGGTGTGTTGTATGTGTGTGTGTGGGAGTTCTGGCTTGTGGCAGTGTGAGAATGAGTGGCTGTGGTTTGTCGGGATATGCCATTCACCAAGCCCTGGCACGGCTGCCGCTTGACAGACTATAGCACTTCCTCTCTGGACGAGACAGAACGGTGGGTATAGTGATAGCGCATGAAAAAGTTCTTGTCTATATCCGTGTCCACAGATAGGTCTAGACGATGATGGTACATTTGTTACCCAAACAAGGCTGCCCGACTCCTTTCAACACGTATTTTCCCTGTCGCATTGCTGCATGACAGAAATTACTCCTCCTCAGCAGCGGCTGTCTCGGCACGGCCAGCCTTGGAGTTAAGGTAGTGGTTCCTGTGGTGTACGTTATTAGCCATGTGCTCTTATCATCACCGGCTAATGGATGCCATGGCCATGCAAGCAGCGCTTCAAGAGGCAGCAACGTACCGGTGGTTCGCCCAGCTCATGATGTAGTAACCGCCGACAAAGAAAGGTGCCCAGTAGAGGACCTGCCGAGAAAACCGCCGCCAAGTGTTGAAAACGGCGTCATGACCGGCGTGGGCGAAGGGGTTCTGCCGATTGGGGGCAAGACCGTACGAAACCAAACCACGCTGCTTCTGCGTGTCCGGGCCTTTTCATACTGTTAGCATATTTTCCTGCCCTTTCCGAGCTATCCTCTCGATTTCCAGAATCACCAGCAGAGGGCCTTGGTCACTTCGCGACACTCGTCGTCCCATTCGGGGGGACAAAGGCCGCCCGCTGTGCACATGCGATGTTCCCATAATACGCGCATTCCCTTCCGCCTTCCAAGTCGTGCGAGAGTTGCTGGAGTGCCGAAAGAGTGGTTTGGATTGTGTCGGTCGAATCTACTCACCCATGTTACCCCAGTCGCCAATGTAGCTACACGGAGAAAATAACGTCAGTAACACTTCAATTGAGCTGCAACAAGCTGCGACAATATGCCACACGCAAAAAAAAACGTCTTGCTCCGCGTCGTGTTGCGCAGCGCAATGACAATGCAAAAAAGAACGCAGTTCACGGGGGAGGGGAGCCGTACTGGCCATATTTGCCGAGCGGCGTGTCGCCGCCGCCGCCGCTGAAAAGAGCCTGAGAAGGACGCATCGTGCAAAAAAAAATTGTCGAGTCTCTGGGAGGGTCGGGTCGGACAGATTGGTGCGGATGGTGGTGGCGGTCGACGTTGCAAAGGCCGGATGTTCTCTGGTGACAGCCGAAAAACAGGCGAGAGAATTTCTGATGATGAATGGGAGTTGTCGGAATGGTCAACTGGCTGCGGAAGCGCAAAAAAAGGCGCTTTGCCGTAAAAGGAATGGCGGTACAAACCCGGAAGAAGAAGAAAATCCGATCCGCAATGGTCCATCCGAACCGTAGGAAGAAAAAAAAAAGGTGATGCAAGCAAGCTTGCCTGCGGGACCCCTCCGGAAAATCAAATCCTCCCCTCGACGACGACGGAACGAACGACCGAGACGCAGCCACGCCGACACTGCTGGAAAATACAGACCGGGAAACAGACGAGCCAGGATCGATCGATCAGATATCCAACAAATTCCCGCCATGGCCAACGCGCTGGGTCTCCTCTACAAGTCGGTCATTCCGGCAGCGTGCGGCATCGCCGTGCTGCAGGCGTCGCTGTACGACGTGCGCGGCGGCTCACGGGCGGTCATCTTTGACCGGCTGCAGGGCGTCAAGGAGACGGTGGTCAGCGAGGGCACGCACTTTTTGGTGCCGTGGCTGCAGCGCAGCATCATCTTTGACGTGCGCACGAAGCCCCGCAACATTGCGACGACGACGGGCAGCAAGGACATGCAGATGGTCAGCCTGACGCTGCGGGTGCTGCACCGGCCCGAGGTGCAGGCGCTGCCCAAGATCTACCAGAACCTGGGCCAGGACTACGACGAGCGCGTGCTGCCGTCGATCGGCAACGAGGTGCTCAAGGCCATTGTCGCCCAGTTCGACGCCGCCGAGCTGATCACGCAGCGCGAGGCCGTGTCCCAGCGCATCCGCGCGGACCTGACGCGGCGCGCGCACGAGTTCAACATTGCGCTCGAGGACGTGTCCATCACGCACATGACGTTTGGCAAGGAGTTCACAAAGGCCGTCGAGCAGAAGCAGATTGCCCAGCAGGACGCCGAGCGCGCCCGCTTCATCGTGGAGCGCGCCGAGCAGGAGCGCCAGGCCAACGTCATCCGCGCCGAGGGCGAGGCCGAGAGCGCCGAGACCATCAGCCGCGCCATTGCCAAGGCCGGCGACGGCCTCGTGCAGATCCGCAAGATCGAGGCCAGCCGCGAGATCGCCCAGACCCTCGCCTCCAACCCCAACGTCGCCTACCTGCCGGGTGGCAAGCAGGGCGCCAACATTCTGCTGAACGCCGGCCGGGCATGAGAGGGCGTGCACAACGGAAAGGAAAACGACATAATGGGCGAAGAGGGAGAGAGGGAGAGGGGGGGATGATATGACGGTCACAAAATCACTACTGGCGTTTTCTTGTCTGCTTTTTTTTGGTCACATCGACATGTATAACAAACTACCACTGCACATTACTCGGTCATAGGTCTCCCCGCTTCGCATTAGGGAAATATAAACAGAAAGCAAAAGTTCGAGAAAAAAATAAGAAGAGAAAGGGGGGGAAAAGACAAGAAAAGAAAAGAAAAACGAGTGGTCCCAGGACTCTGCTGCTCTTTAACACCATATAGCCAAAACCGTACTGAAAACATGACATGCCAGAAAAGATCGGTCGCCGCGCCAGCCTGCCCTCCTCTCCCCTTTGAGCTTTGCTTAAATCTTGTTCTCGATAAACGCTTCCGTCAGCTGGCCCTTTGGCTTGTCCCGCCGTGCCCCCGGCGCGACGAGCACCCCATCCACAAACGCCCAGCCATCGCTGCGCTTCGTCGCCCACTGCTGCTTGATCTTGAACCGCACCAAGTCGCCGGCTGCGCGCGCATCTTCGGCGCTGTCGTGGCCCGTCAGCACGCCGTTCTCGGGCTCGACCTGTATCTGGCGGTTGAGGTGGCGTTCCACGAGCATCTTGAGGCCGTAGCGCACAGGCAAGCCCTTGGGGTGGGGAAACAACAGAATGGTGTCGCTGATGATGGGATGTACGATGCGCATGCTGTTCAGATCATTCTCCAGGCCGTGGCCGATCAGCGGCGTTTCCGGGCTGATGAGAGCGAACAGCAGGTCGCGGGCCACCACAGGCGACGACACCATCTGCAGTCGTCGGCGTTCCTTTTTGCTGTCGTTATTGTTGTTGCTGCTGCTGTCGTCGGTGTGTGTTTTGTGCTTGCCAAATATGGTGGATGCGGAAAACGGTCGGGCGTTGGCAATGTCCTCGGGCCACACGCCCGAGTAGCGCGAGTTGAGGTCGATGATCTCTCCCAGCGGGCGGACGAGAATGTCCAGCAGTTCTTCGCCGCCCGGCCAGGATGTTGCCGTCAGACGGATCAGCTCCATGCCGTGCACGGTGTAGCCCATCTCGCAGTCAAAGCAGACGGCACGGTCGGCCGGCGCATTGGGATTCGGTGGCGTCTCTGCAAAGTTCCACAGCATGGCCAGGCGCTTTGGATCAGATGTCTTGAAGACGTGGCTGCTCGTTGTGACGCAGCCCGCGGAGTCGCCCACAGCCTGGCCGCAGCAGCGGTACCGCTTTGCATTGACCCCAAAGCTGCCGCCGCTCACGGCCGACTTGGGTGGAAAGAAGGTCTTGCCAGGATGGTGTGTGCATGTGCCGCCGGACGTCAGGGCGCCGTCTTGCTCTCGCCGGCCTGGGAAGACTTGGAACCGTGTGGAGCAGCGCTCGCACATTTCCCATCCCTTGGACATCTCGACAGCCTCGCGGGCCTTTTGGATGTCTGCCTCGGAGGGGACGACGGGGACGTAGCCATGGTTGGCCAGGCCGTCGATGGGTGTAATTAGATTGGCTCTGAGAAAGGCGAGCTCTTCTTTCGGCGTCAAGCCTGTGTCAAGTACGGCATTGGGTGGCTGCTTGGGAGACGAGGCTCGGTCCTTGGCCGCGGACTGCTCCTGGGTCTGATTTGTGGCTTGCTGCTTGTCTGCGCGCTGGAGCCTTTGTGCCTCCTTCTCTCGTGCCTCTACCCGCTCCTTTATCCATTGCGGGAGAGCCATGCGTCTGTAAGCCATGATACGGTTCTTGATGGTGTTGGAATAGATGGACGGCTTGGTGATGGCGAAGTTCTCCTCCGTATCCAAAGCCGCCCAGATGAGATCTTGATCGGACATGGTGAGCTGCTTCTTCTCTTCAGCGCTGCCTTTCGATCGAAGCTCATTGTTAAGCCGTGTAAACTCGGCGTGCAGCATCTTCAGCAGCTTGTAGCGTATCTCGTACTTTGCGGGCGCAGAGCCAAGATGGCGGGGGTTAAGTGCCTCGGCCTTTCTGGCTGCTGGCTTGGCCTTTGAGGAGGCAGAGACCGTCGCCTTTGAGGAGGCTGAAGAAGACTGCTGTGCAGCCTTGCTGCTGCTGCTGCTGCTGGCTACAGAACTTGACGGGCGTGCTGGCACAGGATGCCGAGCCCTGGATGCCTCTGGCAAGGCAGATTTGGAAACAGGTTCGGGTCGCCTTGATAAAGAGGGAGATGGCGAGTGTTGGGCGGCTGATTCAGCTACCTTGCGCTTGAGTAGTGGTGGTGAGATCGGTTTCTGTCGAATAGACGCATCGGCTGCTAGTCCCAAAGCAGAACTGGTTGCCTTTGCAGGAATGCGCCGCTTTGCACAGGATTCTTTGTTCGATTCCGGCAGAAGAGATGGAGACGAAGGATCATACTCGTCATTGTCTAGTTTTATCCGCTTCCGAGGTCCATCCCCATAGGATGACTCTGCATCCATGGCTGCTGCAGGCGCGCCTAGGCGTTGTCTATTGGCAGCCTCATTGCCGCTGGCTGTGTGGCCAGCATTTGCGCCGTCGGTTTGGGCCTGGGCCAGCTTTGGGGGCTGAGGCGCCTGCGCTCCAGCCGGATTGAGTGGCCACTTCTCCTCGTCGCCTGCATGGCGGAACATACAACGATATGTCGTGCAAGCATCGCCTCTGGGGCAGAGAATGTGTTTAAGGAGGCCGAGTGTTGGGTCCATGTCAATGGTATGCCAAGATGGAGATAATAATAGGCATGAGGAGAGTGGAAGCAATGAAATGAACAGGGGGAGGCTATGCCGAGCTGCTTGCTTAAGTGTCAGGTAGGGCTGATCAGGCAAGAGGACAGAAGCACGAAAGACTGTAGGACAGAATGCGACAAGAGGGCAAGTGACGGCGTAGGCGTAGAAGATCCGGGTTCAGTCTGAGGCAGCAGAGGACACGAGGCTGAATGGTGTTTCAAGAAAGAGAGGGACGGCCCATGTTGGGATTAACGAATAGTATATTCAAGCAGAAGAAGAAAAGAAGACAATGAAGAAGAATGCAAGAAGCACTTGACCGACGCCTGCGTTGTTGTGCGCGGCTACAGGCTCGGAAGGAGATGGAAGAAGAGCTCCTTTGAGAGATTCTTTTTTTTGAGCTCGCGACGCATGCGGATGACAACAGGAGTGCTTCAGGCGATGCTCCAGTGGCTCCAGTGGCTCCAGGGAGTGGCTTCAGTGGATAGCCTTCTACATCCACTATATGCTTAGTCATACAACATCGATGGAGCAGGACGAGGGAACCCTTTTATATCTATTGTCTATTCTATTAAAATATATACCTATTTCTAATCGTGGTAGCCGGTACCCGTAGTAATTGTTGAAATCTAAAGAAAGAAAGAAACTAGAAAAGGAACTCCGTCGTCGCATAGTGCTTGAGGATGACCCTTCCCTCGTCAAAACGAGGCGTATCCGAGCGCACGACAATGGCGGCATGGCTGTGCATAACCTTGTGTATCCAGACGGGATATTTCCTCCAGCCCAGGCTGTCTAGCGCATCGATCATGGCAAACTGCTCTGGCGTCAGGGCCAGGGTATGCTGGTGTTCTGATGGCAGAACCGGCGTGCTCTGAGCCTTCACCGGCAGCGTGGAATGCCGCTGCCGAACGTTGGCATCGCCGTTTGTCTTCTTTCCGTTATCGGAAGCTGCCTTGGAATCAGTACCCGAGCTTCCCTCGTCGGCATCGGTTAGAAAGTCGGGCTCGAGGGCGTTGTTGATATTCTCGTAGGCGCCCTCGGCCGTTTCCTGCAGGCCCTTGATCCACAGCGGCATGCGGTACTGGTGAACATTAATACCGGCCAGCCCCCCCTCGTGCAGCTGCCGGCGGCGGCTGCTCTGCACAGTTTGGTAGGCGGCATTAGCGAGGAACCCCGACAGCAAGAGGGGCAGCAGCGCTATGAAGATGGGAATGCGCGACGCCTCGAGAAGAGCATGCTGGGCCTCTCTCGACGACGGGTTGGACAGAAATGCCCGAATGATCTTCCAGATTTCCGCTTTCTGCGCCTTCTGCTTCTTCCTCTTGCCGGGCAGAATCGGACTGTCCTTGTCCAGGATGATATCGTCGTAGCCCGGGATGAAGTTGAGGTTCATGTCGTCCAGCTCGCCACCAGCTGCCGTGGCGGCCGAGTAGGGGTCCGTCTTGGAAATGGCCGTCGTGTAATAGACAGCGCTGCGGTCGTTGACAATATTGGCGTAGAGCGTGCGCCGGCGGAACCGCGCCAGACCGGCCATGAAGATGGAGTCCGGATCCGCCAAGACGGCCAGCAGCGGCCGGCCCGTATCGCGGAAGGAATCCACGCCAAATAACTGACGACCAGACTCGCTCAGCGTCCTTGCACCCATGATATTCCACAAAAAGTTGGCTTGGCCTTTGAGAGGCGAGCGGACGCCCAGAAAGGGGCTGGCAAAGGCCGTGAAGTTCTCCACGGTTAGCAAGGAGGCTGAACATCGCTCTCGGGAGAAAGAAAACCTACCACACACTCCAGCTTATCCAAGATGCCCCGAGCGTGAAGCAGACCGACAGCGTAGCGCGAGACCAGGCCGCCGAGCGAATAGCCGATGAGGCTGATGCGGGTAATGTTGCCACCACTCTCTTTGATAGAGTCCAGGGTCTCTTCAATCTCCGTGCAGACGCGTTCGCCGCCAGTCTCGACCCCGTCGTATGTAAACCAGCCGGAATTTCTCTTGGCGACTAGCAGGTGAAGCCGGTCCTCACTGTACTGCTTGCGCAGAGCTGCTGCGATAGAACCCATATGGGCGGGAGTGCCCCAGAGCTGCTGCGGTTAGAAGGGATCGGCGAAAGGCAAGAAAGACACACATACGCCATGGACCAAGACGCAGAGATGGTCAGCCTTGGGGCTGCCGCCATTGTATTCGGTCATGACTGCGGTTGATGTCGTGTCACGATAGATGGGTTACGGTCGGCAGAGCAGATAAACCGAATCAACAGTTGAAATCTGGCATCAACGGGAGGCCTAAATTATATAGATCCAATAGACAAGGCTGTGCAGACAGCATGACGTGCCATTCTCTGGCAGGGTTGGCGATGGCCGCAATGGTGGGTGGAAAGTGAAGCCCGACAACCCAGGATTAGCAGGAGAGGCGGTGTTCGGAGCAAACTCGTATATCCACTCACTGCCGGGATTGCGTTGCGAGTGCTGCAGCCTTGTGGAGTTAAACTCCGGAGCTCCGAGAGCGGCTGGAATCAATCGAATTATAGGTGGTTTATAGCGCCATTTGCAGTTTCAGTGGTGTTAACGCATTGAAACTCCTATTCCCGATATGTTATCTAAAAGACACATATTCGGAACACAGCCTCC
The DNA here is from genome assembly GCA_014183025.1 of Harringtonia lauricola. Classification (NCBI taxonomy): domain Eukaryota; kingdom Fungi; phylum Ascomycota; class Sordariomycetes; order Ophiostomatales; family Ophiostomataceae; genus Harringtonia; species Harringtonia lauricola. Next base: position 748,232 of record JACBXF010000142.1, on the reverse strand, counting down.
TTCGTATACAGACTGACGAATAAATAAAACAAAGATCATGCATTGCTAATATCAAGGGAAACATTATTGTTACTAATTCGTCACATCCTTAATCGACCCTCCCTGACCTCATCGACGTCATTAGAGGAGTAGCGATAAGCCTACGAGTATATCCTCCACGTACGGAGTACCAGATTCCATCGGACGCTCATCCATCTTCAATTAGCACTAACAGGAGAAGAAGTGCTAGTTATTTCAGCAATATACGAAACCGTTTCAGAGAGTCTGCTTGGCTTGTACAATGTTGGTTAGACGTTTCTGCAGGTAATACAGAGTATTTGGAACTGATTGCTTCTGTTCTTTGAGTACTTCATATAATACCAGTGCTCCTATTGGTCGGAGCTTACATGGATGGCCGTCCATTTTTGGCTTTAGCGCAAAAATGCACATCATACATCACAGCGACGAGTGTGGCAACAGCTCAAAAAAGGGGTGCCAGCACGCTGGATCCTGGAATGCGGTACATCTCAACGTGCTACTGAATCATTAAGCATGCTTTCATGAACAGGCTGCCCCGTTGGATACTCCCCCCCCTCGCACGAAACCATCCGCTTTCCTGGGCCATCCAACGCCCACAAGGGCAAAGTGCTGCCTCGACCACTTTACGCGAAACACACACAATGGCGACCGACACGATAGAACCGCGACGGTCTACGCGCGTGGCCTCGCTGGCTCGGTTTCGATACCGCGAAAATGACGAGGACGAGGACAGCGATGGAGCCACCGACCGCAAAAGTACAAAAGGGGCGACACCAGAGAGCGACAGCGCCCTTTCGGAGCTGTCTTTTGGCAGCGACATTGAGGACGCCGTCGAGCCGCGGCGGAAGCCCAGCCGACGGGCCCCCAAGACAGTCACTGCGAAAATCATCATCGGCAAGCGGAAACGCACATCCACGGTGACGACGTCGACGCTCGCCATTCACGGCGGCAAGAGACGGACGGCACTTGCGGATACAACACTCAACGGTCACGCGGCCGTGAAGAAGGAGGTGGAAGAGGAGGAGAGGGGGGTAGTAGAGGAGCCGAAAGACAAGGAGAAAGAAGACAAGACGCAGCCGGCCAAGACGGCGGCCCAGCGCAGAGTCCGCAAGCCGGCGCGGGTGGTGACAGCCAAGGTCAAGCGCGAAGGCGGGGGGGATGAGGACGCGGAGACGGCGCACGTGGAGCCGCCCTCGGACTGGGAGGAGATGTACGAGCTGGTCAAGACGATGCGGCTGCCGGGCGGCCCCGCCAGCGAGGCGGCTGTGGACACGATGGGCTGCGAGCGCCTGGCCCAGGCGGACGCCAGCCCGCGAGACCGCCGGTTCCACACGCTGGTGGCGCTGATGCTGAGCTCGCAGACCAAGGACACGGTCAACGCCGTGGCCATGGCGCGGCTGCAGGCCGAACTGCCGCCGCACCGGCCGGGCGCCCCCGCCGGGCTCAACCTCGACAACATGCTGGCCGTCGACCCGGCCCTCCTCAACAAGCTCATCTGGCAGGTCGGCTTCCACAACAACAAGACGCGCTACCTCAAGCAGGCGGCCGAGATCTGCCGCGACCAGTGGGGCGGGGACATTCCGCCGACGGCCGAGGCGCTCATGGCGCTGCCGGGCGTGGGGCCCAAGATGGCGTACCTGTGCCTGGCCGCCGAGCATGGGTGGAACCGCGTCGAGGGCATCGGCGTCGACGTGCACGTGCACCGGCTGACGAACCTCTGGGGCTGGCAGCATCCGCCGACCAAGACGCCCGAGGCGACGCGGCTCGCGCTGCAGAGCTGGCTGCCGCACGACCGCTGGAAGGAGATCAACTGGCTGCTCGTGGGCTTCGGCCAGACCGTGTGCCCATCGCCCCAGGGCGCGCGCTGCGGAGAGTGCACGCTGGGCCTGCGCGGCCTCTGCCGAGCGGCAGACCGCAGAAAGGTGGCCGAAGGCCGACGGCGGCAGCAGCAAGAAGGAGACGCCAAGTTGGAACTGGACGAGTCTTGACTTTGTATATATAAAAACAATGTAGACCACATAATGCGAGCAATGCAGCAAAGAAAAAGTACAGTCATTCTTACTAAGACTTCCTCTATGTATACCAACGTTTGAAGTAGATCGCAAATGATGGAAAAACCAAGGCGACAAAGTTCAACAGAAAATCAAAATCAACTAGTTCATCCACTCCTTTCGCTACCCAGTGCCAGACGCCATGTATGTGATGAAAACAGAAGGAAACATGTAAGAAATGGGGGATGGGGGGGGGGGTACTATGTGCAGGCGGATTACGGGTGCGGTTCCGTATGGATCGTGAATGGGATGGATGAGATGAACAAGCAAAGAGACGCCGTCCAGGCGGCGTCAGGGGGGCGGGGATGCAAAAATATGAAGAGTAATTGTAGTGTAGAGTCGAATCAGTGTGTTTGTCGAGCTGTTCGGTGAATGTCGGTACGAAGCGTATTCCATTCAAACGCCCTCCAAGTTCAGAATGTCCCCGCTCTCAATTGGCTCCCCGCCATTCCTTCCTGTGCTGTTGCAATGTGTCGACGCAGGGTGGTATGAATTGGAGGAATCGGATTGTGGCCGGAGGGAGGGGTTGGAAAGGCAACGTATTCGGTGGCGACAAGCCTTAGACCCCCTTGATGACGTGGGTGCGCTCGGATTGCAACTGCGCGGCATTCTGCTCGTGTGCCTCCTTCTTGCACTGGTCTGGTCAGCTTGGGGGGAGGGAATAAATGGCAAGGACGTGCAGCGCTTACGTCTTCCAGGCCCGAGCACTTGTGGTCCTCTAGTAACCGATGGCGGCCGCAGAAGTGGCCGTTGCAGAATGCACAGTCGCCGGCGATGCGCTGAGCAGCATCCTTGCATTCCTTGAAGGAGCACTTGATCTTTCTGGGCGCCATGATGAGCGGGTGTGTGTGTGTGTGTGTGATATGGGAAGCGAGTGAGAGTCGTCGTTGGGAGAGCCAGCAATCGTCGTGGTGAGCGGTTTAATAGAAAGTGAGGTGGGAGTCAGCCGAGGTTGGTCAGGCAGGTGATCAGAAGAGGCGGAATCTAGGGAGGAAGAGGGTTGTGAAGAGAGAAAGAGAGAGGGAGAGAGAGACGATGCTTTTCAAGGCTTGCGACCAGGAAAGGATGGGGGAGACAACAGAAATGAAAAGGGCATGAGTCAGAATGCGAAGAGAAAATAAGAGAGAGAGAAGGTAGAAAAGGAGAAGAAGCCGGGAGGCGGAAGACAAGTAGAGAGATTAGGATTGTGGGTGTCGTTAAAGGAAAGCCTCACGTGGGTGGTGCCGGATCCAACAAGGTTGCTTGGGTTGGAGTGGCCACTATGGAATAGTTATTGGTTTGGTACTACGGAGCTGGTTGCGGGTATGGGTTACTTCCGCAGTACTGAATGCGACTGCACGCATTCGTAGTGACGGGCGTAGTAGGCCGTAGCCCCTACCCGCCAGGTTGTATCTTACTATGTAGCTGGCGCTGTTCCGGGAGGCGGCGGCAACAAAAACAAGAAGAAAAAGCCGCCGTGCGGAAACTGGTGGAAGGACGCAGAGCGCATAGCGCACGAAGCGCCTGAATGGGGGTGGCCCGAATAGTAGTAAGGTACAAATTACGGCAGCGTACGTAAGTTTCGGAGCCTACATAATAGGTGAGATAAGTGGATGACGATCGCCTGCTGGTGGAGCTAGCAGAGAAAGCGATCCCCAAGGTCCAGCCTGCCTGGCTGCATCAGGCAGGGTCGTCGCTTCCCAACGGCAAGGCTCCGCTTTCGGGGGTGGTGTGGTAATAGCGAGCTCTGGCGTGCGCTTAGCCTGTGCCTCTTTCTAGGGGGATTAGATGACGCCGCCAGCCATGCATCTTGCGCGGTGCACTTTTTAGCTTTTAGCGCTGAGCGATGGGCATGCAAAATGCGGAATACGCACCCCGTAATGCCGACCGCCCAAAGGAGCTGACTGCTGCTCAGCATTGCAGCCACACGACACAACCCGTGTCACAATGTTGTCGGCTGCGACAAGCATCCGTTGGGCAGCATTCCTACTTTGTACTATTACATCGTACTCTGCAAATTCAATTGTCACAAAGCTCCGCCGAAACGGCGACATTGTGACCAGCCCCGGGGGGAAGGGGGCCAAAAAGCCTAAGCGCTGGGAAATGAAAGTCTAATCACACGCGTATTGCAATGTACGAGTACTCCGTAAACTCGCAACGGCGTATTCCAGGACGGTTGCGACGGCTGATGCAGGCAAGGTGTCATTTTCCACGCAGATGACAGACGGCGACGGACCAAAACCAATGAAACAGGGGACAATGGCGGCCCATGCATACAACTGGACAAAGACTGCCGTGGCAAGCTGCCGCCGTGGCAGGATTCAATTGAAACAATTTTTTTCAATAAAATGAAATAAAAATGGCCGTGTACAGGTTGGTATATCGTGCATACGTATCTTGCTACGTACGCATCCTTGTTTTTGCTCCCGCCAGTATTGGTTCATCGGCAGATGCCATTACCCACCGCCCATGGCCACAGAGGTTCTCAATCCCAGCTTGTCTCTCTATGCAGCGCCCAGTATATTATGGACACAGGCTCCCCCCAAGTCTTCTGCACAAATTTCTTGATTCGATTTATTCAACTATGCCATTTACAACAAAAAACTAGAGCTTCCGCATGTCGACCACCGCCCGGATGCAGTCGCCTGCCTTCATCACCTCAAAGGCCTCGTTGATCTGGCCGAGCGTCTTGCGGTGCGTGATGAACTCGTCGACCTTGAGCTTGCCGTCCAGGTAGTCACCGACCAGGCCCGGCAGCTGCGAGCGGCCCTTGATGCCGCCGAACGCGCAGCCCTTCCACACGCGACCCGTCACCAGCTGGAAGGGACGCGTGCTGATCTCCTGGCCGGCGGCCGCCACGCCGATGATGATGCTCTGGCCCCAGCCCTTGTGGCAAGCCTCGAGCGCCGAGCGCATGACGTGCACGTTGCCGGTGCAGTCAAAGGTGAAGTCGCAGCCGCCGTCGGTCATCTCGATGAGCTTGTCGACAATTGTGGTGCCCGCCGGCAGCGTCGTCGGGTTGACAAAGTCGGTGGCGCCAAACTGGCGCGCCCACTCCTCCTTGGTCGGGTTCACGTCCACCACGATGATCTTGCCGGCCTTGTTGGCCACGGCGCCCTGCACCACCGACAGGCCGACGCAGCCCGCACCAAAGATGGCCACGTTGCTGCCGGCGTCGACGCCCGCCGTCACGCGGGCGGCGCCATAGCCCGTGGTGATGCCGCAGCCCAGCAGGCACACGCGGTCGAGCGGCGCGTCCGGCTGCACGGTCACGACCGAGATGTCGGCCACGACAATGTACTGCGAGAAGGTCGACGTGCCCATAAAGTGCAGCAGGTCCTTGCCCTTGGCCCGGAACCGCGACGTGCCGTCCGGCAGCAGGCCCTTGCCCTGCGTCGCCCGGATCTTGCCGCACAGGTTCGTCTTGCCCGACGTGCAGAACTTGCACTCGCCGCACTCGGGCGTGCTGCTTCGTCAGCAACCAAAACACCCCGCCGCGCGCCAGACAGAACTTACTAAAGAGCCACCACGTGGTCGCCCGGCTTGACCGTCGTCACGCCCTCGCCGACCGACTCGACGACACCCGCACCCTCGTGTCCCAGGACGATGGGGAACGCGCCCTCGGGGTCCTTGCCCGACAGGGTGTACGCATCTGATGGTCAGTGGCTGCCCCCTTGTCTCACAAAAGTCCAAGCCAGAAGAGAGAGAGCATACCTGTGTGGCAAACACCGGTGTAGTAGATCTCGATGCGGACCTCATGGGCCCTGGGCGGCGCCACCTCGACGTCCTCCAGTGTCAGCTCCTTGCCCGCCTCCCAGGCCACGGCGGCCTTGCAAGTGATGGTCTAGCGATAAGCTGTCAGCGTGTCCCGCTTCCCCCGTCCATTTCTGCATGCCCCTCCTTCTGCCCAACGCACCTTGCCGACGGTAGATGCTGCCATTGTGATGTGGCTGCGCGAAAACAATGACTTTTCTAAGGCGTATTAGCAAGACAGGTAAGAGAAAAGACGGTAGGCGCGTAGGTTCGGGAAGAGCTCGCCTTTTGTGCTGCTTTGTACACTTGGCTGGGTCGCCCTGGTCAATCGGATCGCGGTTCCGCTCGGTCCCGTTTCCCCTCACGTATAAAGTACACTGTTGCCCACGTCAGTCAACTTGAGCTCTTGTTGCTGCTCTACGTAAGCACCACACCTAATCTCTAGATGGCTTTTCAGCTTATGTCTAGAATTTTTGAAAGCAGGATGAAAGGGATAAAAAAAAAGAGAAGAGAGGGGAAAGAAATCAAACCCGTGCAGGAAAACTTTGAGGGTGTTATGGAAAACCGTAGGAAAATGCCTATAAAGGACAATACTGAAGGTGGGGTCCCCCGGCACTTGTGGAGTTTCCTCCTTCAGATGCTTGCCCCTCACTACGATTGTGCACCTATTCTGTTTCAAAGCGTTAACCGGCTCGGCGATATCGCGGCATCTGCTCGCCGGATCTCCGTGCAAATTCGGCATTCAGCGCTGCCCGCTTGGCAGTTCATTCCGAGCTTGTAGGCCTTTCCTTCCGAGAATGGAGACTCTTGCTAAATGCAGCAAAGCAACACGACGGAAAGCGGAGCCTAGTTCGCTAGCACGTGACTCGTGGACAACCATCGCGAACAGCCATTGGGCAGAATGGGCGGAGCGGTCCTCCCATCTTATCAAGTTATCAAGGCAACCTTTGCTGCTGTCGATTCTATTACCCCACCCAGACTTTATGGCCACGAGGCGCCCGGTATGGCGTCAGCTTCTCGGCCTGGGTCCCGGTTTGCTGCTGCGTGGCCTGGGTTCCGATTTCGAGATCCCATCTTCGGCTCCTTATTGGCGTCTCACCGATTGGCTGACATCTTGTTCTTGCTGTCGTTTGTCTGCCGTCCGGCGCCGTTCGCTCCCGTCCGCCGTCGTCCGCTTGTTGTCCACTGTCGTTCGTTGTCGTTGCCTGTCGTTCGCTGTCGCTGCCTGTCATGTCGCATTGACAGCGCATCAGCCCGCCTCACCATACACGTATTCAGCAGACCTCGGCTTGCGGTCACGCCTGACGTCTACTTCTATACGACAGCTCAGCGAAGCGTTTTTTTTTTGGAAAGCGCCCTGCTGTTCAGTTCAGCCTAGACCCAGTGGGAACAGCCTTAGGCACTCAGCCTCAATTGCCGCCCTGACTGGATTGCCTCTTTCAGACTGCGGCCCGTTGCCGGGACCCAATCTTGTCTTGGCTGAAATGATTGGTCGTCTGTGACGGCTTCCGCCTGCTACGCAAAGCACTACACACATACACATGCACGCACACAAGGCAGCACCAAATTCGCCTCGCTGTTCCCGGCGGAAAGGAGAGCCGCTTTGCCAGCCGCCAGCCCGGCCGTTATACGAGTGCTTACCGTCTGCATTGACCAATGGTTCAAGGATAACTTGTGTGGATAAGTGTTGCGAGAATCGCGGCACTCTCCGACTTGGTTGTTTCGCCCGAAACAATAAGTGGACAAGTGTGCATATGTGCAGCATACGCATTGACGCATTGCCAATTGTTCTAGAAGCAGAGTCCATCGAGGTCCCAAAGCCCAATCCGGCCCTGGCAACTGCCGGTGTCCAGTCACTACTACTCGTCACCTTGGGCTGGGAAAGAGACCCGCCCGCTGGCCCCAGAGGCTTGACCTCTGGGACTACTGTGCCTTAAAGTGCACCCCCTACAGATTTGGGTCGCACGAGCTGTTGGGATGTCGCCCGTTCACCTGTCTTACTCCGGAATAGGAAGGGGTAGCATTTGGAGAGCGACCTGATTTGGGGCCTGAATTCCGCTTTTGGGCTGCGAGCCATTCTCTCGTGTCGATTGGACGTCAGGGGACCCAGAAAAATGGGATTTCTGTGGATGAGTTCCTTGGTTCGAAAATCCAAGGCCAAATGGCAAGGAGTGCCTTGGCTGTTTTTATGGTCCTGTCTTGCATCCTGTCGCCGGTTGACTTTGGCGGCCAACCGGACAGCTAGGCTGCCACTTGGCCTCTTTATGCGGTCCATCGTTGGCCTCCAAAAATCCTCACAGCCGCCCACGCATATCGTGAAGCTGTGCCATTCAATGGCTCTTAGGCCAGGCGAATCGCTAGCGGGTCAAAGACCCAGCCTCACGCATATGCCGTCCACGTGGCCGCCACCTGTACAGCACATATTGGGCGGCCTTGTATATTAGTCCACATGGCTCCATAGCTACACGAGGCAAACATGAGCAAGTGAATTTGGCAAAAAGGAGGCACATGCAAGGCTGCATTTTGGGCCGCAGAAAAGGCCATTCTCGCCACAGGGCCATGGCCACGAAGGTGTGAGCCGAACATCCTGTGAGGACGTCCGGTGCAGCCGTGCGTGGTGCCGTCTCGGCGCTTTGGATAGGTCATTGACGAACCAGTCATTCCTTCTTTCGACGGGTCGTATCCTCTTGTCCATGTGAGCAAGGATGCATAAAAGGTCCAGCCGTATTGGCCAGCCGTATAAAAGTGCATGGCTGCCTAGCAGCTGACAACAGGTGGCATGTCGTTCGCCTAAACGACAGCTCGTTCATCCATCAACCTTCTATGAGCTCAGGCTTGTGCAGATGCTCACGCACATTTTAATGCACTAAATGTGAAATTGGCGACTAGGAATATCGTCCCAGCGTAGCCAAACGCCCCAAGACCACAACCATCGTGAGCCAATACACAACTGTACGTAAGAGAAGCGGGTGTGCTGTCTGTCTGGTATGTCACACCGGTGTACGCACACGGAAATAGAGGCCTTCGTCGGAAGGTCCCGGTTGGGACAGATGAATATATGAAAATGGATACAACTGTGCATCAGATACCTTGCGGGTCAGGAAGTATGGGGTAAACACCGTAGCTAGACTGGGGACAAAGGTGATCTGTATGTAGCCTCGGGGCGACGAAGGCAGAAATGCAAAGCGACCCATTTTCTGGCCTGCCACCAAAGACTTTGCCTGCACAGGAACCTAAACGTGAGTCACTGAGTACTCGCAGAAGGCCAGCGGTACATGTTCTCTGGTTAATACACCCTCCCCCCTCCTTTCACAACCGTTCACACAGGCATCACAGGCCTGCCTTGAGAGCCCGTCTGCCTGACTATTAAAGGAAGGGGACCCCCACCGGTAGACAACATACAAACAGAAACAATCATATCGAGTTTGCATGAAGACCAGGCCGACCAGACTCCACCAAAGCCCAGCATTCGCTTAGACCCCCTTCATCGCCCTCTTCCTGAGGCAGTCATCGCAGGTACGTGTTGCCAAGGGGCGACCTTTTTCTCTTTTGCCATCCAGTCCTTGCTGGTGTCTTCTCGTGGTCCCCAGAAGAGCCATTCTTTTGCGAACTTCGCCTCGGTCGGGTTAGGCAGCCACAAAACGCACGGTCCAACCCTTTTTTGGACAGATTGGGATGGCCTCCAAAAATTTGTCACGAGCTGGTCGGTGTGGCGGAGTCACGGGAACATGCTGTGCCTCCCTGCTGAATAATTGGACCGACTTGCGTGGCTCAAGGCAAAAAGGACCACAAAGCCCCTGCCACATAAAACCGCAACGCACAATCCCCCCCCAAAATTGATGCCTAGTTTTTCTTTTCCTTACAACCTCAGGCTCCAAGAAATCATCAAAACACATACCGTCATGCAAGGTACCGAACGCGGCGACTGACCGTCTTCTAATAGAACCCCGCGAAATCGAGCTTGCATAAGCTTCCATCCACACACCTTAAACGGTCTGTTGATCAATCCGACCACATCCGACCACCACTTTCATTCTCTTTGGGCTTGCTAAGCCAATCCTTTGCCCTTCTCTCTCATTTTCTCTGTTTTGTTTCGTGCTGGCCTTTTTCCTTTTTCCTCTTCTTTTTTTTTTTTCTTTTCGTTCTCTCCAATCACCGGGTCATCTTCGCCCGACTCAGGCAACACGCATCGTATTCTCACGTGCATATTCACCTCCATACCGTCGCATCCCGCCAAAGCATCACCAGTCATGAGTCTCGTGTTCGAGTCGTCTCGGCATCCCCCTTTTCTTCCAGACGAAAGCTACCCGCCCATCGACCAAGCTGGAGACGAAGTAAGCCGGTATGCTGATGAAGACGACAGCAACGTGGACGTCATGAACGACGTCGGCGACGTGAGCGACCTGGCCGCCGCCGTCTCGGTGGGATATCACGCACCAGAAGCGTCAATGCTGGGGGAGAGCGACACGTCGCGGCTTGTTGTCGATGGAGACGAGCACCAACATCAGCAGTCCCAGCAAGCTCTCTCAGGATTGTCGGATGTCGCCACCACTGCGGCTGCGGCTGCGGCCGCCGCCGCGCAAGCCGAGGCTGATGTCAAAACCGCAGCCCAGGCAGCAGCGGAGGCAGCAGCGGCGGCGGCGGCAGTCTCGCAGCAGGCATTCCACCACCACCACCACCAGCCGTCCCCATCGTCAGCATCCCCCGAGTCGCTGAAGGAAATGTCCCCAATGTCGGCCAGCGGTCTGACAGCGCACTCGCGGATCAAGCCCATCCCCAAGCCGGCGCGGGATGTTCACAAAAACACCAAGGGTCTGTTCCAGTGCACCTGGCCAGACTGCAAAGAGGAGGTGCGGCAATTTGGGCGAAAGTGCGAATTCAAGTGAGTCCTCATGTTGCCACTTCCAGCTCGGGCTATGACGCATAATTCTGACTCACACTTTTAGCAAGCACATGGACAAGCATGAACGCCCCTACCGCTGCACAGCTGTAGGCTGCGAAAAGCTGCCAGGCTTCACGTATTCGGGGGGGCTGCTGCGTCACGAGCGCGAGGTTCACGGTAAGTACGGTGGGCCGCGCAATCCTCTGCACTGCCCGCATCCCACGTGCAAGCGCCACTCGGGTAAGGGCTTTTCGCGGCAAGAGAACCTGAACGAGCACCTGCGCCGCGTGCACACGACGACATCAGCTGCAGCAGCGGGGACCATCGCGACGACAACGAGCGGTGCGGCTATGCACCCCATACTGGCCTCTGTTGGTTCTGTGAGCCCAGCAGGCAGCTCGGTGTCTGCAGCCGCAGCAGCAGCCGCAGCGGCGGCGGCGGCGGCTGCCCTTCCTTCGTCTGTCATGTCAGCTGATGAGAGCGACGACAAGGCCATGGAGAGCCTCAACCTGCTCATATCACATGCCCCAACGCTGCGGGGGCTCAAGCGGAACGCCTCGCTCATGGACGGAGACGATGACGACGAGCATGACCTACGCAATGAGGTTAAGCGGGTGCGGTTGGAGAATGAGGAACTGCGGCGGCAGGTGGAGATGCAGAAGCGGCAAACGCAGGCGATGATGCAGCAGATTGCGCAGCTGCAGCAGGCAGCTGCCGTCCAGCAGCAGCAGCAGCAGCAGCAGCAACAGCAACAACAACAACAATAAACCCAACAACGAAATCAACGAAATCAACGAAATCAAACGAAACGGCAGCACAACAGATGATCCTAAGAGGGCTCGTCTCGTCTTCCTACCTCTCTATTACTATTTCCACATTTCACAGTCTATTCTCCTTTGTCTGTTTTCTGTTACGCATTAATGATCTGGCGTTACGCGGGGGGGCTACTGCCTAGAACGAGACGGGCCGAGAGATATCCAGGCTTCATTGTGCACGCGGAACATTATGGTTGCGATTCCCCACTTTCCTTTCCTTTGCGTTGCAGTGGATGGTCCTGTTGTTTTTTATTGTGTTTGGATGGATCAGTCGTGGGACTTGCTTCGGGGTGTTTGTCTTTTCTCCTTTTTCTTTTCCTTTTCTTTGGTTTGTCATAGAATGTCTGCTGTGTTCGTTACCCTCCCCCTCTTCCTAAACGCACCCTGTTTTTTGTTCATACACGGCCTCCGTCCGAGGCTCCTGACGTCCTCCCCTCCCATCCTTGCCTGTATACACACCTCCTTTGGCACTGGACATCCCACCTCTCACGCCCTCTCTGTCTTGTCTGCGCGCTGGCGCTGGACATGGGCAGATGATTTGCCACTTATTTGTACAAAACCTGTCGCCAATGTTAAGAAATGTACGACCACAGTGAGGCGGGTAGCGATACCACTAATCCGGATAGACACGATGCATAGATGCGACGATACAAAGACGAAAGATGTTCTAAATTTTCAAATGGTATATCGTAATATGCGTGTGAACCAATGCCATCCCCAAAAATCATGGCAGCGTAACAGAATGCCTACCCGTCGACATCCCGCATATTCACTCGAGCAGGAAGATGGCCAGCAATCTTTTTGTGGAAATTCAACTGCAGCCGGTAGATCGTAAAAATGGGCAAAACTAAAGTCATGATGTCGCCAAGCACCATTGACAGCACCGCTGACCTGCTGGCTGCCACAGTAGCCGCCAGTGTGTTGCAATCGTTGAAAAAGGAGACCAGATGGCATGATCAAGTACAGGTCTGCAAGCTGCCAGGCTGCCGTTTTGACTACTATCCAAATTCATGCCGCCCGGCTAACCGCTCTTTCAAATGACACACAGACGCATCCATATATCAAAGATGAACATCCTCGGCGAGACATGATGAAGAAGCCCCCGATCATCTTTAGCTGGCAGAGATGCAAGACATCCCGAAGGGCCACAAGAAGTACAGCATACATGCAGGGGAGATGTACACAGCCAAACCAATACGGGTAGCAGGCACCATTCTTTGGCAATTGTAGTGTTTGGCCAGACTGTTTTCCGCTTTTCTGCATGGAGACACGTTTGGTGTGGCGATGTATTCTAGCCTGAGAGTTGGTATATAACGCCATTTATATGTGCTTCTTTCCTTGTATGTCTTGCATTTCGGTCTGGCCATCGTGCCTTCCCTGTCGGGCCTGAAAGAGTACCGACAGTGTTGGTTCGCGTTTAGGCGTGGAGATGAAGGCGAGGCTGAAAACGCAACCGAGTTTCTCCATATCATGCAAGCGATTGCTCAATGAAGTCTCGACCATTGCCTTGGCGACGTGGCAACAGCGAAAATTATCTCTTACTTTGCAATACGGAACATCTGATTCTGGTGATCTTCTTTGTTGGCCCTGCCCGCGCCAACAGCTAATAATCGGAGGCGCTTGACGCCACAGCACGCTATTTAGTGCTAAAACCTGGGTAGCCAGCCCTCTGGAAACATAGCTACTGTGTAGGCGAATTGAAAAGTCTGGGTCTGGGTACCGACAGTCCGGAACAGGATGCAATCTTCACGTCGAAATTTTGCGGCTGATTCCCTCAAGTGGGTATGGCTGGTGTTTGCCAATGGCCAGCGAACAAAGTTCTCCGCAAGATGCAGGGCAGAACAGAGTCGTATCCCCAACAGGCTGCGGCGCTGGGAAAGGATTGACGATCGATGGAGCTGCATGCATCCTAAACGCCTGGCATCCCAGATAGAGGTCCTCAGACTAGCGCAGAAGGCCCATCGAGAAAGGAAGCTGACCTGTCACTTACATCTCGGGTTCTTTATCTCTTTCTTGCTGGGCTCGCTGCCCGATAATACCTCCGATTTACCTCCGACTTTGCTCACCCCTGAATCGGGCAGTCTTACAAAGCAAGGCTGAGGATCCGATGTTGGCTTTGAACAACCCGGCTGGAATGAGGGAAAATAAAGTTATTTTCTATGCCGACCAAGGTATGCGTATGAAGCATCGATTGATATATGGACAACTACGCCCCGCGAGCAACGAGACTTGACGGCTTGCCAGCTTTGCACAGTTACAAGCGGATGGAGGGTTCCATTCTCGTGCGTCGGCACCCGGCCAGCCACTTCATTCGTCCTCCCAACGGTCGTGGACTCCGGTAGCCGGTCCACGCCGGGCCTCTTTGCCCGCATCTTCTCGGGTCTGCTGCCTCTGCCGCGACTCAACAACTACGGCGTCGTCACGTGCGACAGCCAGGCCCTCGTCGACGCAATGCTGGCCGCATCCAGCGTTATTGCCCAGGTGCAGTATCTCATGAACAGCAAGAACAGTGGCACGGCGGCCACTATGCCGTCGGCGGCGTCAAGTTTGACTTTTTTGCCAGCCTGCAGGATCTTGTCTTCTTGCACCTCGACCGGCGTACTGGGTTCGGCGGTGACCCGAGTCTGTGGCTGAGCCCCTGGTCGGCCCTACTGCTACCATGGGCCTTTTCTCTCTTTAGGCACTCTCCACTTTTCCTAAACTGCAAGTCGAAATTTCAGCAGTGGGACCCCTGCTGGTGCCATTTAACAAGCGCCACAATACGATGTATAGCACAGGCACATAATGAGGCCAAGGAACAAAGGCCCGGTACGCAGATTATTTTGTCCAGATTGCTTTTATGCTTCGGTCGGTCTAGAATTCCTACAACGGCAGGACCGAGGGAACAAGCCTTGTCCTGTCTCTCATCATAGACTCTTCTCAAAGCACATGACGGCATAGCGAAAGGTACCGCTGGCATAACCCCGGCGCATGGCCCGGAAGGCCTGTAGAAAGGCGATGCCGTCGCGGCCTTGGCTCAGGGCGAATGCCCACAGCGCCGGGTTTTGTATGAGCGCCCACGTCAGATCCCTGGCGGTTAGCTTCAATGTTGAAATAGGAGAAAAAGAGAGAGAGAAAAAGAGAGAGAGAAAAAGAGAGAGAGAAAAAGAGAGAGAGAAAAAGAGAGAGAGACTTACCACGTCTTGCTGACATGTGCACTGATGTCGTTGGGCGCGGCGTAGACGCGCAGCCCCGCGTCCGTGGCCAGCTGCACGTACTCGGCCTGGGTGCACAGCGGCGGCAGCAGCATGCCGTCCTCGATGGGCTTGATGTCGCGGTCAAAGGCGGCGGCGTCGAGGCCGTCGGCCTTGAACCAGTCGGCCAGCACCAGCCGGCCGCCTGGACGCAGCACGCGCAGCGCGTTGCGGAAGAAGAGCGCCTTGTCGGGGAAGTGGCTGAGAGCCTCGCTGATCCAGACGACGTCAAAGGCGCCCGCGTCGTTGGCAAAGTAGTCGCCCATCTTTTCCGCATCGAGCTCGAGAAAGCGCACGGCGCCCTCGCCCACGAGGAGAAAGCCGGTTGCGTTTGCGCCTGCATCTGCGCCTGCGCCTGCGCCTGCGCCGGCAGTCTTGGCGGCCTCTGTCTCGGCCACGCCCTTGGCCAGCCGTGTCGCCAATTCCACCTGGCGCGTCGAGATCGTGATACCGGTCACACGGCAGCCCAGGTGGCGGGCCAAGTACCGCGACGTGCCACCAACACCGCAGCCCACGTCGAGCACAGTGAGCCCCGCGGCAGGCCCCGCAGCAGACCCCGCGGCCGAGGTAGCAGCAGCAGCAGCAGCAGCAGCAGCAGCATCAGCAGACACCTGCGCCGAGGCCGTCTCGTCCTTCTTCTCCAGGCCCGAAGAGGCTAGCAGCAGCTGAATCAGATTCGCCTGCGCCATCTCCTTGCTGTCGGCAGCTTTGGACGCCTCGGTGGGCCAGTAGCCGTGGTGAATGTGCTCGCCCCAGAGGCTGACGTAGTAGTCGCTGGCCAAGTCGTAGTGCAGCTTGATGCGGTCCTTGAGCGCCTGCATCGTCGTGTGAGCCAAGCCCAAGGGTGTCTCGTACTGCCGGCTGAGGTCTGTCGTCTCGTCGGCGGCGGCCGGCACCGACGACGCCGGTGTGGAGGTGGTGGCAGCCATGGGGGGGGAGCGTTGTGCGTGGAACACTGCGCACAAGAAACGATTACGATAACGCGGTGCAATGCGAATACGAAACCGCCGGGAGAGACGAGATGCAAATGGAACGAAATGGGATGCTGCTGTCAACTGTGGCGGCACCGGTCGCGCCTGCCCATTGTTGTGCTGTAGTTTCAGATCTGGCTCGGACACGGCGAGACGATGCCTCCGACCTATCGCAGCGCCAAGGGCCTGTGCGCAGACTACAACGGCTCACTGCGCATGCAGCAGCCGCCTACGCATGGTTTGCGCCTTCCCAAAGGAGCCACGACATGAAGCCATGGAAGGACAAAAGGACAGAGGGACAGAAGGAAAGATGGACAGAAAACCACGATCCAAGCCTCCGCTGTTCGCCGACGGCTTGTCCCCCGGCTGGCCGCACTCGTCGGCCACTTGGCTGAAGAGTGGGTCCATGTGGCAGCTGATTGATTGGCTCTCGCGGCTCGGGCTTGAGACGGTCAACTGGCGAGCCGCGTTCCGAGGCAGTCGCCCTGCCCACGAGGATTGGTGTTCTTTTTCTTTTTCTGTTCCAGACGATTCGCTCGCAATGACAAAGGAACCAGCTCATGCAATCATCCACGCGCGGCGTCGCACCATCCCATGGCCTCTCCGAGAACACCTAGCAGCGACATGCCACCGCCAACACATTGGGTGCATTGGGTGATGCTGTGCCTGTCGACCCACGCGCAAGTGTATCCCGAAGCTGCCGGGGTTGGCCAATGGTGTTTGCATCCTCGCTGAAGTAAGGCGGCGCAGCGACACCGCGGGCAGCGCTGATTCGCGGAACGCGTTAGAAGGATTCTAAAAATGACCAATTCGTTGGGAGGGTGGCCCTTGCGGTTGGGGGTGACAACCGTCATAATATAGCGGAAGTCACGCGCCGACGCCAACAGAAACTGTTACCAATTTTCTCCCATTTTTATTATTTTTTTTCTGTCTTTTGTCTCTTGCCCGCTGAATAACTCGTACAAGCCTTTGATTGCATCTTATCTTCTATCTATATTACTGCTTATATTGCTGCCTATAATAGTTGCCCCTATATTTGCTTTCAGTTTACGTAGAATAGTCTCTTCCAACGTGAGACACATCTCCGCGGTCAACACCGCCTGACCAAACAATCGCTGCGCCGTCTCGCTGCTATGACGCAAGCCACCTTTCTCGGTGACAGCGCGCGGAAAAAGTAGCTATTCCCACAGCCAATCCGGAATGAAGCATGCTTGTTCAGCCTGTAGCGGCTGGCGCAGGGCCTGTCTCTTCTCCACTGCTCCGCCAAGGACCCATTGGCGGGTAGGCTAAACTCTACTAGATTGAGACTCGCCGCCTGGGCGAGTGGAGCGCGCCCGATGGCTGACGTCGAGCGCTGACGGTACGGGAGTACACGCCCACTAAAACGTATCATTGGGAATAGGAGCTCATTACGAATGCAGACGCCCCGACGTTGTCCTTAAAGGCATACAGCGCCACCGATCGCCTTATGCGGACGGTGAGAGATTGGCTTCTCACGAACCTCCGTCCCCGTTTTTCAATCTTTCCTTTTCTTTCTCCTTCGACCTTTCTTCGTTCCCCTTGCATTCTCATCCATCCTCGTCCACCCTCGTCCACCCTCGTCCACCCTCGTCCACCCTCGTCCACCCTCGTCCACCCTCGTCCACCCTCGTCCACCCTCGTCCACCCTCGTCCACCCTCGTCCATCCTCTCTCTCTCTCTCGCCTTCGACCTCCCGACCGCCCGGGTTTCTGTAACCAACGACTCACCGTCTTGGCATCCGTCATCCTTCTGCCCTACCGCGCGCTTACTCGAACACCTTACCCCGGTTTCACGGTGAGTCTTGTCCAGTCGATTTGCTGCTCGGCAGACGGCCTCTGCCTGCCTCCCCCACAACTCCCTTTGTCATCCGTTTCACTTGCTTGTGCCCTTCTCTGTTGCTCTCTCTGCTCCTCTTGTTTTGCCTCGGGTCGCTGGCCGACCTGTTTCGTGCCTCCACCCACACCTCGCCTGTCCAACATCCCCTCCCCAAACATGCCTCTCTGCGTGGTCGTGGGCCCTTGTCACGGTCTCGACTTCACGGTCTCGAGCACCAGCTAGGAGCTCCACTAGGATCGGTCTCAGGAACCGCTGCCTGACGAGGCGATGCTTTCTAAACAAAGCCAATGGACGAGGCCGGCTTCGAGGCCAGCTCGAATGATAAAGAGCAAGGAGTCCACGCATTCGCTGTTCTCTTGCCCCCCTCCTCCTCTTCAGTCTTTGTTGGAAGCGTCGCCGGTCGTCGCCTAGTGAACAATTCCTTGCACCCTTTTCATTCTCTTTGTGCTCTCGTTTTTGCCTCACAACGCCGTTGTGTCACCACGCTCTTTTGTCTGTGGATAAAGAAACACGTCTTTAAAACCACTTGACACACCCTCACTCTCACTTCATCCCATTGCCCCTAATCGTTCTTCTCTTATTGCTGCGGTCTACTTGCCATTCAACGAGCCAAACCTTACTTCAGCAGCCATACTAAGATGATGAGCCGCAGATCCATTCCCTCTCGGTCACGTCGCGTGAGCCGGCGGCCTACTTTCTGCGAAATCATCATGGACAGCACACCACAAAGCCAGCCCAAGTCCCAGTCTCGGACCCACGACACCGGCTTCCCTGAGCCGTTCTGTGGAAGTAAGTGACATCTCCGTCCCATCTGTATCTTCTGACTAACCATTCGCAGCCGGCAACACGACGAGACGACACCCCGACGCCAAAATATCCAACGAGGCCTGCATTTGGGCACAGGACATCGACGTGGAGCAAGCACACCTCCGAGCTCGGCGAACCTTTCTGACCAAGTACAAAAACACGCTCAGCTACGGCAAGCTCACGCCCGGAGACATTGGCGGCTTCACAATGTACGGAGAAGATATGCCTGCTCCGGTCCCGTCACCAACCCACACAGACCTGTCATCCTCATCAGCCTCTTTCCGTGGCCGACCGTCCAAGGATGGAGCCGATGGGTTCGTCCGCGGCTCGTCAGCACACAGCGACAATTTCGGGCCGTTCGAGGGCCAGCACGGCGAGACCGGCAGCGCGCAAAAGAGCCACTTCCTGCAGAAGCTGAGGCTCCATCGCTAGAAGGCCTTGGATTCCCCGAGGCTGCTTGGTGGCAATACCAGCGATGCTGTCACTGGTAGCTCGTCAGCACCCGGCCCCCGCTCAGTCTCGGGCTTGGTATGCAGGGCTACGAAGCAGACTTTTCTTTTCTTTTTTTCCGGAAACTTGGTAGGGGACAAAGGCCACAAAGTTTGGAATAGCATAAGCGTGGGCGGCAAAGGCAACAGCATGCCATGGAAGAAACAGTTTGGATAGCTAGGCAACTGGTTGGAGCATTTGGTCATTTCACGGCGCTCGTTCATGGCCAAAAGCATTAGAGTCTTTGGAATTTTTGGTTTGTTTTCCTTCTCGCAGCGCTAGGTAAGATTCCACGCGCACAGCAAGCTTTTTTTTTAACGATTTCATGACGTTTTGGACTATATTGTTGTTTTAATATTTTTTTTGTTGTCTCTGTCCCATCTTGGGGGATCCAAGGCACCATGGCCTCTGCCATCCTTTCTTTGCTTTGTATATAAGCTCTCCTGCTCAGGCAGGACGCCCCCTCTCTCCCTCTCTCCCTCCCTGCAGACAACATTGCATAGTTTGGCTTGTTTGTTTCAAGCACATTCCTGTATTTTTCTAAAAACTCAAATTGAAAGCAAAAAACATCGTAACAAGGTCGAGCCGCCTTCGCCATCTTCATGCCATGCCGCCATGCCGCCATGCCATCTACAACCCAAGCATTTGGTCCTTTTTCCCTCGGCATGCGACCCGCTCCCACTAGCGAGGATCCACGGCTGCTCAGCTGCCCCGGTATGTCGAATACGAGAAGGGGCTCAGCAGCAGCGGTACGTGGTAGTGCTGGCCGCGGGCGACGCGGAAGGTGACAGCCACCTCGGGGAAAAAGGCCTTGCCGACGCCAAAGTAGCCGTCCGTGTCGAACCGCAGCGTCCACGTCGATGCCTGCCCGGACGGCTCGAGCTCGGTCTCGGCCTCGTCCAGCACGTCGTCCAGCGTGTACACGGGCACCTCGCCCGACGCGTTGGAGGCCGAATACGGCAGCCACACGGTGACGCGGCCGTCCTCGTTGGTCTGCGACTCGAACACTTTAGTGGCGGGGCGGTGGGTGTCGGGGCTTGTCTCGGGTGCAGCGTCCGCCGTCGCCGTCGCCGTCGCCGAAGACGCCACCGCCACAGGCAGCTGCGGGCCTGCCAGCTCGAGGCGGACACGCACGCCAGCGGCCGGGCGACCCTGCGCGGTGTCGAGAATGTGGCAGGTGATGCGGTCTTTGGTGGCCATTGTGGGTTGCGAGAGAGATAGTGCAGAGAGGGAGAGAGAGGGAAATACAAAAGCAGATGAAACGTATGCCCTTGGTCTTTAGTCAAACTTCTTTGTATGTTGTATGTTCTTGGTTATGGGTGAGTAGAAAAAAGAAATGCCTATTGAGCTGGGAGCCAGCCTGTTGGGGCTGAGCCTCGACGGAGGACTCCGTATGCCGACAGGGCCAAGGCCTTCAGCTGTTTAGTGCACTTCCGCCCACTGCTCCGATTTAGCAGCCTAACGTAACGCACTGGGAGGCTGACCTGTTGTTTTATTTTCAGCAAACGCCGGCAGCGGTGCAGGCCCGCTCTATTTATAAAGGCATCTAGAAATATCCCAGAGGCTCTCTGCCCAAAGCGGGGAGCGCCTTTCTTGCTCTTTGTTAAGAGGGCGTTGCCTTCCATCTCGTCGTTTGTGAGCTATAAGACGGCCTAGGATGCACAGACTTGTAGAGCACACAGATCAAGAAAGGACCTGCACGAGAAGCAGTCAGGCATCGACTGTATGGCGTTTGCTTGTAGGGCAGCCTTGTGAGTGAATCCTACCCCGCAGCTGCTTCGCCCAAACGGCCCGCTTTTCTCGTTCCTGGTTCTTGATATGCGCCCAGGATTCACGCCTAGCATGAACCTGATGCAGGTCCTGCGCTGGCCGGCTGGACCTCTAAAACGAATTCGGTGACATTTTAGAGCTGCGGTCTATTTTTGTTTTCACCATGGGAGGCAGAGCATCCGAGATGAGAGGAAGCGCTCCCGCCGAAAGCCATCCAAGTCGTCCGAGGTAATCTTCATAAAACGTTCTCAATCACTTCCAAAGTGCCTGTGTGTGCCGACGGACACAAGCACCTGTTTACTAGAGAAGGAAGGAGAAAAGGAAGAAGAAAAGACTGCCATGGAAGTTGAAACAGCGACAAGCACGCATTGGCTAGCGATTTGCCGTTGGCACGCAAGAGATTGGTCTTGCTTGGAAGGATAGCAAGGAAGAACGCAGTGCGACAAGTCTTGTCTCTGTTTTAGAATGTGGGACAGAATTGATGAGAACTACAGAGTACTTCTATTCCTGTATCTCCCCAACAGGTGTAAAACTTGTTGCAGTTTGTAGATGCCGCTCCTGCAACCCCACGCCAGCTTTACGGTGACCGCCTTTTTCTGCCAGACCGATGACGCTCTGCTTCCAGCCGTTTCTACAACTTTCATCTTTTGTAGCTAAAACATTGTCCCTAGAGGCATCTTTGGTTTCAGGAACGCAATATCTCTCGCCCCTGCCTCCCGCTTCTCTCTCACCGACAGAATTTTGGAGCTTTCTCTAGACAGACTCGGATCTTCCATATTCGCCTGTCTACCCCTCCACCATGGCCGCTCTAGTCAACGTCGACGACGACGACGCCATGGAGCCGACACTGCAGTCGATTCTCGACCAGCGCTCGCTGCGCTGGATCTTTGTCGGCGGCAAGGGTGGCGTGGGCAAGACGACGACGTCGTGCTCGCTGGCCATTCAGCTGGCGAAAGTGCGGCGCAGCGTGCTGCTCATCTCGACCGACCCGGCGCACAACCTGTCGGACGCCTTTGCGCAAAAGTTTGGCAAGGACGCCCGCCTCATCGACGGCTTCACCAACCTCAGCGCCATGGAGATCGACCCCAGTGCGGGCCTGCAGGACATGCTGGCGGGTATGAACGACGATCCCAACGCGGCGGCCGCCGGCGGCATGGGCGGGGTGAACAGCATGGTCCAGGATCTGGCTTTTTCGGTGGGTTCTCTCCTTCTCTACGACGCTGCCAGCACGTGAAAATGCAACTGCGGCTATTGACATAGCTCCCCGTTTTGCAGATCCCCGGCATCGACGAGGCCATGTCTTTTGCAGAGGTGCTCAAGCAGGTCAAATCGCTGTCCTACGAGACGATTGTCTTCGACACCGCCCCCACGGGGCACACACTGCGCTTCCTGCAGTTCCCCTCGGTCCTCGAGAAGGCGCTGGCGAAGCTGAGCCAGCTGTCGGAGCAGTATGGCCCGCTGCTGAACGGGCTGATGGGCGGTGCCGGTGGTGCCGGCGCCGCGCTGCCAAACGGGCAGAGCTTGACGGGCATGATGCAGCAGCTCGAGTCGCTGCGGCAGACGATCGCCGAGGTCAACACGCAGTTCAAGGACGACGCCATGACGACGTTTGTGTGCGTGTGCATCCCCGAGTTCCTGTCGCTCTACGAGACCGAGCGCATGATCCAGGAGCTGGCCTCGTACAGCATCGATACACATTGCATCGTCGTCAACCAGCTGCTGTACCCGCGCAAAGGGTCGCGCTGCGAGCAGTGCACGGCGCGGCGGCGCATGCAGAAGAAGTACCTCGACCAGATCGAGGAGCTCTACGACGACTTCAACGTGGTCAAGATGCCCCTCCTGGTCGAGGAGGTGCGCGGCAAGGAGAAGCTCGAGCGGTTCAGCGACATGCTCATCCACCCCTACGTGCCGCCGAATCTGGACGATGGCGAGGAGGACAAGGAGAAGGCGTAGTTATAGAAATGTTAAAAAAAGCGGTTGTTCTGTCGAGAATTGAGCATTGCGTATTGGGCACGAACGTCTGCATGAGTGAACATAGGTAATTGTCGTTCGTAGCTCTCCAAAGTGCCCCTGAGCCCTCAAAATGAGCTGTTATTAATTCCGCACTTTCATTTATGCAGAGCTTCTCCTTTCTTGTTCACAACGATCGGACTCGAATGGTTGTCCGTGAAATCAATCAACCCCTCCCCCAACCCATTCCAGTTAGCAGGTCGAGGCGTGTGAGTGGACTCGTCCTGAAACGCCGCCTTACCCCATTCAACCTCATTGTGCACTGTGCCCGTCCATCGCCCCCCTTCCATGAAACGCACAGAGCCTTGCTGAGCCTGCAGCTGCGGTGAGCCCCTCCTGTTAGGACGGAGGACGTGGTATTCTTGGAGGGGCAGCGAGATGGCCGTTCGCAGAGAAAGGTCTAGTGCTGTGGGGGATGCTCCCAAGTCCCCAGCGCAATGGCCCTGCTGGTGGGCGCAAGTTTTGTGTTTGAGCAGAGGGACGAACGTCCTGCGGGCATGTAACGTCGACCTCTTATCCGATCGATCCCTCAGCCGATCAATGAGACGAAGAGGCGACGATATGCACCGATGGCCCTGTGGGTATGAGGCGGAGTCAAGCAGGAAATATTCTGTCAAAATGGATCTCCCGTGTGTAAGATGAGTGAATGCGTGGTAGGCAGCAGCAGCAAGCTGGTTGGCATGCCAGAAAATGGGCACAGTGCCTTCAATTCCATATGCATCAACAAGGGGGGGAACCTGGGAATGTCTGAGCAGAACGGAGGCACCAACCACAGACAGCAGCTAACAACACCACGACCGGTCTCATGGAGCTAGGCAAACGGTCAGAACGGCCAAGACGGAAGCCAACAAAACACGTCAAAAGGCAAAAACGGGCTAATGACACGACCCTTTGAACGGCAGTTGCAGGACCAGGGGCGTTACGGAGACATACATCCTCCACTTCGTAAACAAACATAGCAACAACAACCCACCTCCGTCGCCGTCGTTCCTTCCAATTCCGTCCTCACCTATTACATAGTACACCACCCCTGCCTCCTGACTGGTGCAGCACCGCGCGCTGACGCATACACCTAGAGCGCGTTTCCCCCCCCCAATCCTCCGTTTTCTCTCTTCTCTTTTTTTCTGCTCGTGTTTCCAACCGCTCCTTCCTTCCCCAACCCCTGTGTCTCGACTAGCCCATCGCCACTTCTGCATTCGCACTTCTGGACAGCGCACCGGTCCAGCACGAGCAGTTCCACCGTCTTGCTGTTGACGCCTCGCATTCGTTTACTTGTCCACACCACAAACACAGCACCACACCCACTACCGCCATGGCGTTGCAAGCGGCCTACCAGCAGTTCCTGGCCTCGCCGGACGCGTCCTACCTGGCAGACGACGCGTCCCTCTATTTCATCACGACTACGACTGCATTTCATGGCGCGTCGGACATTATCAAGCACTTTGTCACGCGGACGAAACAGCTCAAGAAGAAGAAAGAGGAGGTGCTGAGCGCAGTTGAGAATAAGAACACTCTGGCCGTCGAGTTCGAGACCTATCTCGAGTTTCTCACCAGCGGAAGCGTCTATCTGCCAGCCCTCGACGACAACTTCCTCGCCGATCGGCTTGTCCAGTTGCCGATTGTGAGTCTTGTCCGGGCAGAAACACGCCAGAAACCGTGCTATTGCGCCTCCGGCGCATGCTGCGACACGCAATGCTAATCAGACCTTGTTCCGCGTCTAGATCCACTTTGTCTCGTTCGATGCCGCCGGTAAGATTGCGCAGATCCGCCAGTCTTGGGACCAGGGCGCGCTGCTGAAGCAGATCGAAGTCATTGGCCGCTCTGGTCGCAACTGGCCGATTCGCGACAGCACCGAGCAGATTCGCATGATTACCACCGCTGTCAACGCCGCCAAGGAAGTCGCTGCTACAGCCGCTGCCGCCCCCGCGCCTGCTGTTCCGTCGACGCCCGCCCGCTCGCGCGGAAACTCGGCGCTGCGCGATCCGCACGCATCCCTGGACCTGTTCACGTCGGCCGAGGAGCGGGGCAATGACGCTGCGTCTGTCGTCGCGCCTTATGGGGGCGCGCGGCCGCACCAGCGCGACGTCACCGATATCCTCAACGACAACCCCACCGACGACGCTACGCCGCGCGCCGTCATCTCCCCCTATGCCGGCCGCCGCCCTCGCGAGCGCTCTCTGCACGACATCCTCGTTGACGAGGACGACGAGGACGACGAGGGCATCGATGCGGTTTCGAACGGCGGCTTCACGAACCGCGGGCGGTCACGGTCTCCCACCAAAGCCATTGCGCCCAAGGCCGGCTCCGGCAAGAACTTCCAGCCTGTGCGTCTGTTCGAGGCCGACGCGGCGGCGGCGGCGGCTACGGAAGACAACTCGCGCGAGCCTTCCCAGTCTCGCGAGCGCTTCTACCGCCCGAACCCCAAGCGCTTTAATCACTTTGACTTCGCCGACGGTTCGGACCCGCAGGATGTGCCCCAGGGCAGCGTGACCTTTGATGAGATGCCCAAGACCAAGCACGACAGCCAATGGTCCTTTGAAGATTTCGTGACGCCGCAGAAGCCGCCTGCCCGGACCGCACGCGGCCAGGAAGTGCGCCACTGGGGCCTCGGCAACGAAGAGATGCCGGAAACCCCATCTGCTGCTTCTCGCAAGCCCCCGGCCGGTCGTCCGCGCCGCGATGCCGAAATGCATTTCGAGTTCAAGGACGACGGGGAGCGCTCGAGCGAGCCTCGGCTGCCAGTGCGCCCGCGCGGCGCTGGCCACAACGAGGGCCTGGGCTTGTACGAGAACAACCTGTACAAGGAGGACGGGTCAGCGCCTACGCCTGGCCCCCAGCGCGCGCTGGGCAACATCACCAACCTCAAAGACCGGTCCAAGATGTTCGAGGCGCACTTCACCATGGCCGACGACTCGTCGTCGCCGGCCAACGGCAGCAAGGGCGGCATCAGCGATGACCGCAAAAAGGCTGTGCAGATGATGGAGTCGAACTGGTCGACGTTTGAAGATGCGGGCGATGCTGCGCAGAAGGAGAACAACGCGCCCATTCCCGGCACAAACGTGACGGTCAAGAAGACGGACGAGCGCGGGATCCAGATTGGCGGCGACGGCATGGGCGGTAAGAAGTCGGGTCGCAGCTGGAGTTTTGGTGACGACGAGGATGAGGAGCCACCGGCCGTGCCGGGCAAGAAGCAAGGGACGGCCAACCAGGCAAGCAACTTCTGGGATTTTTGAGCCTCGCTGAGGTAGCCTAGGAACCAGGTTTGGGTCATTGTGTCTGTGTGCCAGTTGTGGAAGTCTCTTTTGTCGTTCTGATGATCAATCCGACACGGTCTACGCTCATGATTCACGAGACTGCTTCTTCTTTTTCTTCCGCCGAACCCTCAAGCAAGCAGCTACTTTTTTCCTTTTGTATTTCTGCTGTTTATATTACTGTCTCCAACTCCAGCTGACTCCCCAGACAGGAGACTCTTTCTACTTTGTACCAATTTGGAAATCAATATCAAAGATGTAAAAAAGGGTTCTCTTTTTGTTTCTTGATCCTGGTTATAGATGGGTGCAAGATATTAATCCCCATCTAACCAACAGATCCCATCCCATCATACATGCTCATCGCGGAAAAAAAGTGTATCCAACCCTTATCCTTGCTGCCCCTTTTGTTATCCATCCCATAACAATACTCCTCCAAAAGGCCTTTGGTATCTTGAAAAACATGAAAACACCACGAAAACACCTCCCAAACGCGCCGTGTATCCAAAAAAAAAAAAAAAAAGCAAAAACCCAGAAGCCCCCAAATCTCAACACAGAAACTTGTACACCTTCTTCCACCGCGGCCAGTAATGGCGCTCTTCTTCCTCCTGGGCCACCAGGAGCGGCAGGTTGAAGTCGCGGCGGCCCGTGTCAATGTCCATGTCCTCGGTGTGGACGATGGACGTGCGGAAGTACAGCTTGTGGGCGGCCCACATGACGATGACGATGGGGACGGCCAGGTACTGCAAGAAGAAATTCTGCACGTTTTCCGAGACGGTGTGGTCGGCATAGTCGACCGGGAAGGCGCCGACCCAGAACTGGGTGGCCAGGACGATAATGTTGCAGACGAGGCCGATCCAGGAGCCGATGGTGCCGGACTGGGCGCGGAAGGCCAGCTCGGACAGGGAGCGGCCGCGCTGGGCCCAGGCCTTGCGGAAGCGGATGTGGGCGAGGCAGATGCTGCCCCAGGTGAAGATGCTGCTCATGGCGGAGATGGCCAGCAGCCAGTTCAGCACGTCGGACTCGGCATCGACGTCGGACAGGTAGGCCAGGAAGCCGAGCAGCGAGGCGGTGACAATGGCGACGAGCGGGCGGCCGCGGCGGTCGACGTACGACAGGATGCGCGGGGCCTGGCCCTGGTCGGCCAGGGCGGCCAGGGTGCGGGAGGAGCCGAAGACGGCCGAGTTGCCGACAGACACGACGGCGACCAGAATGACGCTGTTCATGACGGACGGCAGCACATCGATGCCGGCATTCTCAATGGCAATGACAAAGGGCGAGGCGGCGGCGTCGGCAATGCTCTTGGCGCCGGGCAGGCGCGGATTGTCGTAGGGCACGAGCAGGCCGACGAGGGCCAGCGCGACAATGTAGAAGAGCGAGATGCGCCAAAAGACCTGCTTGATGGCGGTCGGCAGGCTCTTGCGCGGGTTCTGGGTCTCGGCGGCGGCCAGGCCGACCAGCTCGGTGCCGGCAAAGGCAAAGGCGGCGGTGACAAAGACGGAGCAGAGGCCCTTGAAGCCGTTGTTAAAGGCGCCCGGGGTCTGCCAGTACTTGCCGCCAATGTAGCCGTCGGTCGGGGTGCCGCCGATGTTGATGACGATGCCGAGGAGGCTGCGGGGTCAGATGCATGAGGAATGGATCGCTGAAAGGGGGGAAGTCTTACATGAAGCCGATGACAGCCGTCACTTTGATGATGGCAAAGACGAACTCGGCCTCGCCGTAGCCTTTGACGCCAAACATGTTGATGACGATGATGACGAGGAGGAACAAGGTGACAAAGACGGCCTTGTTGAGACTCGGATTCCAGTAAGTGACAGTGATGGAGGCGGCAATGACTTCCAGCGGCAGCACGATAAGCCATTGCAGTGCGTAACTGGGAAATTAGCTTCCTCTCTCTCTCTCTCTCTCTCTCAGGGAATCTTACTTCCAGCCCATGGCAAAGCCCCAGGACGGGTCGAGAAAGCGGGTGGAAAAGGCCGAGAAGGAACCAGCGACGGGAAAGACGACGGCCAGCTCGCCGAGCGCGTGCACGGTGCAGTAGAGCATGATGCCGACGAAGCAGTAGGCGAGCAGCAGCGAGGCGGGCCCGCCGACGGAGAGGGCCTTGCCCGAGGCGACAAAGAGGCCGGTGCCGATGGAGCCGCCAATGGCAATCATCTGCAGGTGGCGGCCCTTGAGCTCGCGCGACAGGCCCGAGTTGGCCGTGGCCAGGTTGGCGTTGTGGAGGTCGAAGAAGTGGCCGCTGCCGGGCTGCATCTCCTGCAGCTGGTAGGCACCGGCGTGTCCGTCGCCGCCGCCGCCGCCGCCGCCGCTGCCGCTGCCGCCGCCGCTGCTGCTTCCAGTGTTCTGGGTGCCGTCGTCGGGCTTGTTGAGGATGCGCTGGTTCGGGTCGCGGCGAAAGGTGTCGACCCAGCGGGTAAAGACGTTTGGGCGGCGCTCACGACCGGTGCCGAAGCCAAACGAGGCCCGTCGGTCGCTTCGTCCGCTTCTCGAGCCGCGTCCTCCGCTGGCGCCGCGCTCGGGATCGTCATAGTACAAGCCTGCATCGTCACGGCCGCCGCCGCCGCCAGCGCCGGGATCCATGGTATAGATGCTCCCCGGTTGCAGGCTGTCCTCCTTGATCGTCAGGAAGTTGAGCTCGACGTCACGTTCCATGGACGCAGCAGATGACTTCTTCATTGGGGTTGGTTTGCGCGTGGCCGTGGTGTATCTCGCTTGCTGTTTTCAACCGCTCCTGAAAAAGTACTCGCCGTAGATGGCCTTGCGCGTCTGCTCACCCGAGGCTCGTATTCAAGCAGTGCAGCGCTCAAGTGAGGGAAATCGCACACTGGCGATTCGACCTACCCCACAGGTCTCGTCGCAGGGCCGGAAAGCGGCAGAAAATGTCAAAAAGCAAGACGGATCGACAGGCGGACGGGTTCCTATCCGGTGGACCGAGTCTAGCACTCCCGCCGGGACTCGGGTAGGCGGCCTGTCGTCGGTCGCTCGTCGCTCGTCGAGAGCGAGGGATGAGATCAACGCGAGCAGCCGTGTGGGCGGCTGATAAGGCTTTTTAAACAAAGCAAGGGAATGCCAAAAGGACGGGAAATCGGTCGCAGCGTAAGCGAGAACAAGGGAGGACACCAAAAATGCAGAATGGAGAATCGGGGGAGTGCTTTCTTTGTCAATTTCCCCCTTCTCTCCGGCTTTTCTTGGGCTTTTTTTCTTGGCCGTCTTTTTTTAATTATGCTGTCGCCATGGTGTGCCCCCACGGCATCATCCAAAAAAAATAGTTAAAGTGAGCCAGACGTGGGAGCGCTGGTGGTTCGTATTCCAAAAAAAAAAATGAAAATGAAAAGGCTGTAGCTTTTTTTCCAGTTCTTCACCAAACCGCGGAAAGAGGACCAGAGGGCACGAGTGGTACTACATAGTAGAGATAATGACTCGAGACGAGGGAGCAAAAAAGGCGAGAGGTCCCGAGGCTAGTGGCCGGTCAGCCAGTTACAGCAGGGGAAACCCCAATGGCTTGCGTCTTATCAAGGTGACCCGGCGGCAGGGACTGTGGGGAATAGCGAGCAGTTGGGGATTGTTCCTTCCCTTGCGGCCAGCCACTCAGCGGCCACGAAGAAATCTTTACATAACGGGGATTGTATAAGCGTTCTGGTACGTACAGATCAGCTGCTTTCGCTGTGTGCGCATCTGCAGAATGCAATACGCCCCAGCTGTCGGCTTGCCAGAGGGATGGAGGACCTACATGGTCTGTTTTTATTGTTCATTTTCTGGCAGTTTGGCGCAGGTACTCCATTGTCTCCAAACACTGCACTTTGGGCTGCAGGTGCTTCTTGCGCTATCTTCAGGGGTTGGTGGTCTGTGCATCTGCTCAACAGGGCAGGTGCTGCAGGCGAGACCGGCCTGGGCTGCTTTACGTTGCAGTGTGTGCCTTGCGGACGGGGTCGCGTGGGCGGCGATAACGAGCTGAGGCGTTTCGTGCTTTAAGGAACGTCGCGGAGAGTTGAAGAATGTTTGTCCCTCATGAACTGCCATTCGGATACTCCGCACTATATTGTACATGCAAATTTGAAACGCCGCAGCCGCAAGTCTATTTTTTGACACTTATCCAAAACCATGCTCATGCCCAGTCCTAAGCCATCGGCTTTCGCTTCCACCCGGTCGAGAACAGCATGCCCATGTCGAAGCGCGGGAAGGGGTGCGCCTCCGTGTTGATCACCACCTTGTCCAGCGGCAGCAGGTCGTTGGGCGAGAACAAGAGGTAAAAGTACTTGAGCGTTTCGGCCTGTACAATTAGTTTTTTTTTTTTTTTTTTTTTTTTTTTTTTTTTTTTTTTTTTTTTTT
>JACBXF010000142.1:691055-718007 GCA_014183025.1 Harringtonia lauricola | reverse complement strand
TTTTTTTTTTTTTTTTTTTTTTTTTTTTTTTTTTTTTTTTTTTCTTTCTTTCTTTTTCTTTCTTTTTTTCAGCGGAAAATAAGAAAAACTCACCAGCCAGAAGCTCTCCATATTGTCTCGGGTGGTCGGCGGAATAATGTTGGCGTTGGCCAGGCTCGTGAAGCCGCCGCCGTCCTTGACAGCCGTGTAGTTCATAAACGACTTGAACATGTCCCACCCCCATTCGCGGTACACCACGTCGCCCGTGATGCGCCACATGTAAAAGAGGCTCTCGACCGTCTCGGGCCGCTGCAGGTTGTGCGTATCGAGGCCCTTGACCTCAAAGTCGCGACGCCACGCGGCCGCCGGGTCGGCATCAAAGGTGGCGGGCGCGTGGTGCGACGCCGACGCCGGCGGTGGCGGGTCGGCAATCTTGAAATGCGTAATCTCGGCGGCCAGCCCCGTGGCCATGTACTTGTACATGCCCCAGCAGGTCTGCGTCAGCTCCCGGGCCAGCTGCATGTCGGCGTCGTGCTGCGCCGTCCACCAGGCGCTCTTGCGCGCCTCCTGCAGCGGCAGACCGCCCGTGGCGGCCAGGGCGATGGTGCCCGGCATGAAGCAGACGAGGTGGTCCATCTTGGGCGACAGCGCGCGCTCCAGGCCGTCGGGCCGCTCGCCGATGATGGTGAGCTGGGCGTTGGCCGTGTACGTGACGAGGTGCTTGCGCACGGCGGCCAGCGCGTCGCGCCACATGTCGCGGTAGACCGTCTCCTTCTCGCCCGTCTGCAGGTACTGCTTGATCAGGTACTCGTAGTACGAGTCGCCGCGGCTGCCCAGCCGGATGTTGTTGCCGTGGAACTTGCCCGTGTTGGGGTCGATGAAGATGGGGACCAGCCCGTCGTACGCCCGGCTCTGCTCGTCCACCACCTCCATCACGTGCTCCACCTTGTCCCAGAACAGCTTCTCGCCCGTCAGCTTGGCCAGGTACTTGAACTCGAGCTGCAGCGTCGTCGCCTCCGCCGTCGACGACGCGCCGTTGTTGTCGTGCGCCGGCAGCGGCTCCGACTTGCCCAGGTTGACGCTCGCATACGGCAGGCCCGTCGCGCTGTCAAACGCCGACACCAGCCGGTCCGCCAGGTCCTTGGCCTTTTCCAGGTACAGGTCCTCGCCGCCCGTCCGCGCCAGCTCGCTCTCCCCGAGCGGAGCCAGCGTCGGGTGCTCCGTCGAGAGGTAGTGCGCCGCCAGCAGCCCGCCCAGCATCCGGATCGTCGTCTCAAACGTGTTCACGTCCTGGTCCTGGTCCCACGTCAGCGACTCCGACACCCACTCGCGCGCGTGCACCAGCCGCGACGTCTGGTTCATCAGAATCAGCGTGTCCATCGCGTCGATGATGATCCATCCCAGCCCCTTGGGCGCCATCTTGCGCCCGTGCTTCGTCTCGGGGTTGAACTCATCGTGACCTGTCTTGGTGGGTGCGTGGTTAGCAAGCACGCGCAGGGGAGGGGGCCACTCGTGAGGGCCATCTTACCCCAGGCATAGCGCTCGTACGCGTCCCAGCTGAGCTCAAACGCCTCCACCACGCGCTCCCGCCGCTTCGTCCAGTCCGCCTTGCCGCGCACGCTGTCCTCCTTGCCGTTGAGCCAGGCCCACGACCGTGGTCCCGACGCCGTCCGGTCCGACCGCTCGCCCCCAAGCCAGCCCAGGTAGTAGAGCAGCCCGAGGATCGCCAGCAGCACCAGCGACAGCACGCGCTTCCGCCGATAGAGCGGCTGCACCCGGCCCGACGGCGGGTAGCCAAACGGCTTGTCTTTGTACATGGGCAGCTGCTGGCGGCTGCCGCGCCCGGCTGTCTCGAACATGCTGCCAAGGTCAGAGAACATGCTGCTGCCGCCGCCGCCGCCGCCGCCGCCGCTCTGGTGGTGGCTGCGATCGTGTCCATGGCCATGGCTGCTGCTGCCAGGGCGTCCGGATGCCGCCCACAGCTGGTCCTCTGCTAGGCGCTGCGGGTTTCCAAAGGAAGGCACATTTCGCGGTACGGCAAACGACATGTTGTCGGTGGTGGTTGTCGTCGCCGATGTCGCTTCTTCTGCGTCTGTGTTTGCTGCTGATGCTGATGCTGATGCTGCCACTGCGTTTGCGTTCTCGATGGCGCTGCCAACAACGCTCTCGACGACCTGTCTGGCCTGCTTGCCCCTTTCCAGGGCCTGGGCACCGGCCTCGATGGCCTTTTCTCGGAAGTCGAGTGCTGCCTGAGAGGCGGTGGCGCGCAGAATGCCAATGGCCGGGTTTCGATGCAAGCCGAAGGGGTCTCTAACGTTCATCGCTTGGCCGGAGGAGCATTGCCGGGGGAGCCGGGGGAGGAAATGTCGAGAGGGAGGAAGTCAACACTCGATCGGTTTGGTCGAGGGACGAGTGGGATCGATGCGCAACAGAAAACCAAGACGACAGGAGAAATAACACCCTTTCGTGGCTGAAGCTGCCAAGCGCAACGGGGCAGAAGGACGAGCGGCTAACCAAACGAGAAACAAAAAAAAACACCCTTAATGGCAACAACGGAGACTGTGGCGAGACGGAAAGGCCGCAGGCGCCGGTTGTATTACAGAGAGAAGAGCCAACAAGGTGGAACACGCAGGACATCCATGGGCTGTTGAAAAGGACAGCTGGAGGCTTAGAAATGGCCAGTAGTTTTGGTATAGTACGTAATGCCCCCAAACCTGCCCCATATCGGCACAGTGCGCTGTGTCGATCCCACTGTATCACAACCAAGCTTCAACAATGGGCTTTGTGCTGGACGTCCATCCTTTCCAGCTCACAACTCGCTTTGCACAATGACCGGCCGGCACCCGGCGGCTGCCAAGGGCGCCGACTTTTTCGAGTATCCGTTTCTCTCCGACGAGGAGTTCGCCGAGGTCTGCCACCACCTCGACCGTTTGTACCGGCACGCCACTCTCGGCCCGCTCCGGCGGCGATGGCGGCTGTCCGTGTGCACGGCGCTCAGCACCGCATTTGTGGCGGGCAGCGAGTACACCACGTACATCCAAATCACGCGGCCGCTGGAGGACGGTGCCGAGCTCGAGGACGGCGATCTGGCCGGACAGCTGGACCGGTTCTCGCTGTCGCCGGAGGGCGGGACCGAAGCCGACGAGGCCATGGCCGAGGCCGAAGACGCCGATGAGGTACGATGAAGAAAGGGGCAAGCACGGACATGCTCTTGTAGCTCACAACTGCAGGCCGCTCTTCCGAAACAGCCCCCAAAGCATGCCGACGTTGGCTTCGTCACCTACGAGATCCACCGGCACCCAACGTACCAGGCGCCGTGTCTCTGGTTCTCGCTGCATGGCCTTGCCGACTACGAGCCCGCTTTCAACATCGATACCGTGTTCCGACGTCTCGTGCCGAACCAGTTCAAAAACGCCCTGCGCACGGCAGGCAGTATTGGGGGGATCTCGGTTGATGTGAGCTCAGGCTGTTGGGCCGTGCGATTCATTATCTATTAACCATGGCTGACATGACTCTCTTCTTTTCCTCTGCAGCATCACCCCATCACAGGCGTCCCCACCTTCTTTGTTCATCCCTGTCTCCTGGGTGAAGCCATGGCCCACTTCGACTGCTCCAAGGAGAGCTATCTCATGGTCTGGATCGGCCTCGTCGGCGGCTGCGTCGGCCTGTGGGTGCCCAAGGAAATGGCCGTCC
The DNA here is from genome assembly GCA_014183025.1 of Harringtonia lauricola. Classification (NCBI taxonomy): domain Eukaryota; kingdom Fungi; phylum Ascomycota; class Sordariomycetes; order Ophiostomatales; family Ophiostomataceae; genus Harringtonia; species Harringtonia lauricola. The sequence goes on along the minus strand of JACBXF010000142.1, from coordinate 714,335 downwards.
TCCAGGACGCGTAGACCGCACATGGCGCCGACTTCTCTCTCTCTCTCTCTCTCTCTCTCTCCTCCCCTCTCACTCTTTCTCCAAAAGCGGCCGGACGTGCTTTTGTTCCACCCGGACGCCGCTCGGCGTCGGTGGTGGTTTGTAGAGCCCGTGTGTCCCCGAATCGGCCAGCCGGAAAACAAGAGGCGGCAAGATGGGTATCAAGTTCATTTCCCACGCTGTGTTTTTTTCTTGGGGCTATTCGTCGTCGCTGCTCTCCTCCATGACCACGTCACTGTCGTCATCCTCGTCTTCCTCTTCCTCCTCGTCACGCGTCCGCTTCTGGCCCCGGACCGTCGGCTGGCCGTCTGCCGACTCTTTTGCGGCCGAGGCGCCGTTCGTGGAGGCGGCGGACGCCTTGGTCGTTGGTGCGACTGCGGTCGAGCCCGGCACGGGCGCATTGAAGATGCTCTGCTGGAGATCGGTGACCTCGACGCTCTGGGCGGCTGTGGGCATCTTGAGGGTGCCGTCGAGCCGGGCGACAATGTTGGATTTGGATTTGGCATAGGCGATTTTCTGGCACAATTAGCTTCGAGCCCAATGAGAACATCCCAGATGAACCAGCGCGAGCTCACCAGCTCATGGCCGAAGAAGGAGAAGCCCTCCAGCGACCGCATGGCCTGCGTGGACGTCTGCACGTCGCGAAAGACAATGTGTGCCTGTCCTCTCATCTTCATCGTTTTGAGCACCACGACGTCCAGCACCGGCCCGTACGTCGAGAACAGCAGGTACAGCGCCGCCCGCAGATCCTCCTTCTTTATCTTGGCCGAGGGAATGTTGCGCACGTAGAGGCTGCGCAGTCAGCGAGAGAAAACCCCCCCCCACGAGCAACATCTGCCCGATATAGAACAACTCACGTCTGGTTGGGGGGCACGGGCACCACCTTGGCGGGCAAACCAGGGCCCGGTGGCGGCAGGCCGCGCGACTGGGTGGAATTGGACATGGCGAGCGATCCAGAGACGGCAATGGGCCGATATGGTGGGCGAGCAGAGGCGTGACGCGTCGGGTGCGGTGTCGAGGCAAGCTGTCCGGTTCTGGGCACTCTTGTCGCAAGGGCAATTTTTGCGTTTGGGTCCAAACAAGGTGCAATCTGCTTATGTAAGAATTTACCCAACAGGGCCACCCCTCCACTATTTTTGGCCCCGCTGGAAACGTCGGCCGGAGAGCCGCAGGCTGCCAGAAACAAACTCGCATCCCGTCTCACCGTGGTAGTAGAGAGCTCCTCCTATCACGAAAGACGGACGAAACGACACCATGGCGGCTCCCGAAGTGCACCACCTTTTCCACAACCCGATTGCGGACCACTCGTTCTCGGCAGACCGCTCCACGCTGGCGGTGGCCCGCGACACGACGGTTGAGCTGTACGGCCGCGTGGGCAACGTGTTCAAGCTCAAGGATGAGCTCAAAGGACACGACAAGACGGTGACGAGCGTCGACATTGCGCCGCACAGTGGCCGCATCGTGACGTGTTCCCAGGGTGAGCACCCTTTCTTCCCCCCCCCCCCCCCAAAATAAAAGCCATTCTAACCATGGCAGACCGCAATGCGCTCGTGTGGGAGCCCTCGCCCGGGGGGTACAAGCCGACGCTGGTGCTGCTGCGGATCAACCGGGCGGCGACGTTTGTGCGGTGGTCGCCGTCGGAGGCCAAGTTTGCGGTGGGGTCGGGGGACCGGGTGATTGCGGTGTGCTATTTTGAGGAGGAGAACGACTGGTGGGTGTCGAAGCACCTGAAGAAGCCGATCCGCAGCACGATCACGAGCGTGGCGTGGCACCCCAACTCGGTGCTGCTGGCGGCGGGCTCGACGGACGCGCACGCGCGGGTGCTGAGCAGCTTCATCAAGGGCATCGACGCGCGGCCGGAGCCGACGGCGTGGGGCGAGCGGCTGCCGTTCAACACGGTGTGCGGCGAGTTTCTCAACAACGACGCCGGCTGGGTGCACGCCGTGGCCTTCTCGCCCAGCGGCGACGCGCTGGCTTTTGCCGCGCACGACAGCAGCATCACCGTCGTCTACCCGAGCGCGCCCGACCAGCCGCCGCGCGCCGTGCTGCACATCCCCACGCAGATGCTGCCGTTTGTCAGCCTCTTCTGGAGCGGCGAGTCCGAGATCATCGCCGCCGGCTACGACTGCGAGGCCTTCCGCTTCAAGGGCGGACCCGCCGGCTGGGTGCTCAGCGGCACGCTCGAGGCCAAGAGCCACGCCGGCGCCGGCGCCGGCGCCCGCGAGGAGTCGGCCCTCAACATGTTCCGCCAGATGGACCTCATGGGCAAGGCCAAGAACGACACGCAGCTCAAGACGGTCCACCAGAACACCATCACCACCATCCGCCCCTACGAGACGTCTGGCGCGGCCGTGACCAAGTTCTCGTCCAGCGGTGTCGACGGGCGCGTGGTGATCTGGCATACTTGAAGAGCAGTCCATAGTCAATGCACTTTGCAACCTTGCCTTGGTCTGATCTTGTCTATTTTTCTATCTTCCGCAGCTCTTCATAAACTAAACCAAAAAAAGAATCGCCCAAACCTCAAGCACTACGAGTATTGTGGATGTTCAAAACAATGACGTCCGTGGCACCAACCTTGACCAGGTCGTCCATGACGGTGGCAATCTTCTTCTTCTCGACCATGGCGCTGACGGCGACCCAGTTGGGCTCATCGATGGCGGTCAGGGTAGGCGCCCGCTTGCCTGGCGTGATGCTGGTGGCCTCGGCCAGGCGGTCACGCGAGACGTTGTACTGGCACAGCACGTACTTTTGCGCCGTGATGACACCATTGATGCGCGAGGCGATGAGATCGACCAGCTCGGGGTTGCTCGGGGCCCTGGACTTGATGAGGATGGCCGTCGACTCGACGACGGTGTCGATGGGCTTGAGTCCGGCCGCCCGCATTGTCTCGCCGGATTCTGGGACGTTAGCAAAACAACAAACAATCAAGACGCGAAAAGACACTACGCACCGACGAGGTCGACGATGCCGTCGGCCACGCCCAGGGCGCACGCCGCCTCGACGCTGCCGCTGAGGTTCATAATGTTGGTGCGCAGCTTGCGCGGGTGCAGCGCATCAGCAGCGGCAGCGTCGGCGCCGGCCTGGGTCTGGCCGTCCTGCTCCAGCTCGAGGCGCGCAAAGTACTCCTCGGCCAGGCGGACAAAGCTCGTGCCAATGTTCTTGCCGATGAGGTCGCGCGGCTCGCTGTAGCTGCCCTTCTCGGGCACCTGCACCTGCAGCTTGCAGCCGCCAAAGCCCAGATCCAGAATGGTCTCGCAGCCCTGCGGCTTGCCCGTGCTGGTGGTGGTGAGCGCCGCGGCCGCGGCCTCTGCGGTCAGCTCGCCCGACAGCCTCCGCGCGCGCGCGCTGGCCCGCACGCCGGCATCGTGCTCGCGCACCTGGTCGTTGCCGGTGATGCCCAGGTCCACGCGGCCCTCGCCGACAAAGGTGGGGATGTCGGCGGCCGGAAGAAAGACGAGGGCGATCTTGAGGTTCTTGACGAGAGCAATGTCCAGCCGGTTCTCCCGCCGGAACTGGATATCAGCACCCTGCAGGAGGTTCAGAGCCGCCTGCAGCAGCCGGCCCTCTGCGCCAGGGTTAGCTCGTGCAGGTGAGAGAGAGAGGGAAAGACTTACTCTTTGGGACGGCGAATAGCAGACGACCGTCCAGCCTGTGCTGGGCGTTAGCGATGCAGGAACAGCAGGCGACGAAAGGCATGAGACATTGGGACAGACTCACGAGTTTACTAAATCCATCACAGTCGAGGAGGGGTGTGGACTGGTGATGCTGCGGGGTGACGAGAGTGGCTTGGGGAGTCCGGCTGCGGGTCGCAGTTGTTCTTATAGTCAAATGCCCAACGGCGCAACTATGGTACAGTATCACGAAGAGAGAAACGGGTGAGTCGTCAGTCGTCCGCTCAGTGTCCTAATATTTTTCAAGTTGAGCCAACGAACGGCAGGAACCAATGCGCGTGGTAAGTCCGATCTAGGAACGAAAAGTTTTAGCGGGGGACACTAAATTTGTCTTTCCTGGGCAGAACCTGTGAGAGGCTTTGCATTTCGATTTTAACAAATACAGCCAAGCTATTGAAACATATCTGAAGTTGTGTACTACAACACACCTATAATTCCGTTTTCGGCACCTTGGCCAATTGGGTCGGTGCCATCGACAAGGCTCCAACATGCCGGGTGATCATGTCGGTGTTCTGGAATGTTTCACGGAAGATTAAAATGCTTTGCGAAGTCCCTGCGTGTCGTTCAACAACTGCTAACGGTTGGATGAAACGGGTGCCTATATGAGTTATTGCACAGCCTGTTTCATAAAGAAACAAAGCTTGCCTGCGGGAGCGGAGTTTTCTATGCGATTTCTATGCGAGCATCCGCTGCACGGAGTCGTCTTGCCATTTAATCTACTCGTGTCTTGCCATATTCAACCGAAGCCCATGCTGGAACAATGAAAACCCCGCTGTAATTATGGCATAGGGCATTTGTACATGGTGCTGCCAAGTCCCCAGATTCGTTAATTAGGGGCGACGTCACCTTCTCCAGAGCCCCACATATGGTCGCTGGACGTGCTTTCCCCTGACACCCTGGCCTTTCTGCCGGACACCGAGGAATTGCTTTTTCTCTCTGAAGAAGGCAGGAGAACTCGGCAACATTGGACGCGCACCCAATTCATCTGTATTTCCACGCCGTCTGGCTCCTCGACCTCTGGCCTCTACGGGAAAGAGCGCCCTCCCCGATGACTTGCTCTGGCTGAAGCTTAGGTAAGGCGCATGGCTCGTGAGGAAGGAACGATGGAATGCGCGTAAGGGAGGCATCGCAGAAAGAGCAGGAAACGGGCCAAAAAAAAGAAACAAAAAAACAGAGAATGCAGCTTCACAGCATCAACGTCTTGTCCGATTCACGATGGCCCGGCTTTGTGGCAGGCATCGCCCATCCGATTACAATGCTGACCTGCGCAGGACCGACATTGGCCGCACGAGGTCGATATCAGGCTCTTTTTCTCTTGCATCGGACACGCGACCCATCTGGTGGCAGATCCTCGTTTCAAACGACACGAGCCACAGCACCCACGACCGCGATCTCGACCGCAGCAACACCGACGACACAGACGACACCGACGACCACGACCCCGGCTTGTTCTGCAGCCGCCACAACTTCTTTGCCCACCATCCCTCCCTGCTTGGCTCCGTCTCCGACCTGTCGCTCACCATGACGAGCCGCACCGGTCAGCCCGCCATCAAGGGCAGCACGGAGACGTCGCGCATGATGCTCCTGACCTGCGCCAGCGTGGGAATCGCGTACGTGCCTGCTGCTTCTGTTTCCAGGGCTGCGTCTGAGCTAACGATGACGACAGCTTCACGTGGGGTGTGGAAATGACATGTCAGTGCTTCTCTTTCTCCCTCTCCCTCTCTCTCTCTCTCTCTTCCTCGGGCGACCCTGCGCACCCGCTGACCAGACAGACTGCACTCCTTACCTTCTCTCGCTCGGGCTCACAAAAGGCCAAGCGTCTTTTGTGTGGCTCGCCGGCCCCATCTCCGGCCTCATCGTCCAGCCCGTCATCGGCGTGGTATCCGACCAGTCGACGGGCCAATGGGGCCGCCGGAGACCCTTTATGGTGTTTGGCACGTTCTTGGTCGTCATCGCGCTTCTGGCGCTGGGCTTCACAAGAGAAATCGTCACCGGCATCCTCGGCGGCAGCGGCGCCGGCTTGGCCAGCCTCAAGGTCGACGCCGATCAGATGCCGGTGGCTCCCCCCCACCAGCGGCTGATCATCGTCGTGGCCGTGCTTGCCCTCTACGTCGTTGACTTTGCCATCAACGCCGTCATGTCCTGTGCCCGCAGTCTGCTGGTCGACACGCTGCCACTGGAGAAGCAGCAGGATGGCGCCGCTTGGGCGAGCCGCATGGCCTCGCTGGGCCACCTGATCGGCTATGCCGCGGGCTCCCTCGACCTCGTCAGCATCTTGGGCACCACGTTCGGCGACACCCAGTTCAAGATTCTCGTCGTGGTCGCCGCGGCGTTTATGATCTTCACCATCGGCGTGACCTGCTGGGCCGTCACGGAGCGTCCGCTCGCCCCGCCCGCAGACTTGGCCCTGAATGCCCCCGACAGCGGCATCACCCAGCTGGCCAAGGTCTTCCGCCAGATCTGGTCCACTCTGCTGACGCTGCCGCCTCGCATGCAGGGCATCTGCTGGGCCGTCTTCTGGGGCTGGATCGGCTGGTTCCCCTTCATGTTCTACAGCAGCACCTGGGTCGGCGAGACGTACTTCCGCTACGATGTGTCTCCCGATGTCAAGGACTCCAACGATGCCCTCGGCGACATGGGCCGCATCGGCAGCTACGCGCTCACCGCCTACTCCACCGCCACTGTCCTGTCGTCCATCGTTCTGCCCATCTTTGTTCGCAGCCCCTACGACGGCAGCTTCACACGCCGTCCGCCACAGGCGCTCGTCGGATTCGCTCAGACAATCGAGAAGAACCGTCCGGACTTGTTGACGGTCTGGATCAGCGGTCAGGTCATGTTCGCCTGCGCCATGCTGATGGCCCCATTTGCCACCAGCTTCCGCTTGGCGACAGCCCTCGTCACCATCTGCGGCATTCCATGGACCGTCGTTACCTGGGCCCCGACGGCATTCCTGGGCGTCGAGGTCAACAAATTGACCGGTGGCAAACCCGGCGGCGGCCGTCGGCTATCCGACGTGCCCTTGTCGGCTTCCAGCAACAAGAGCTTCAATGCCGACGGCCTGCTCCTTGAGCGCGGACCCGTCGAAGATGTGCCGGCTGCGTCGTCCTCCGGCGAGCTGAGCGGCATCTACTTTGGCATTCTCAACATGTATACGACGGTGCCTCAGTTCCTGGGCAACCTGTTGAGCATGCTCGTGTTTACCGTGCTGGAGCCTGGAAAAAGCCCAGAGCTGGCCAAGGACGCACACCCATCAGAGCATCACAACACCGACGGGCCCAACGCCATTGCTGTGACTCTGTTCATCGGCGCTCTTTTTGCTCTCATTTCGGCCCGGATGACCCTGAAGCTGAAGCACTTGTGATTGGAATATATCTTTCTGGTGAGACCTGCATTTTTAGTTGATTCTTTTCTTTGTGGATTTTTGGTTTGATTCTTTCGCTGCTTGAATTTTTCTTTTGTTTTGCCAGGAGCGGACGCTCTTTTTTTTTCTTCTTTTTCTTTTTCTTTTCTTTTCATTGGAATTCAGGGGCAGTCAGCATCTAATCTTGACGACGAGCAAGGCTTGCACAATTCCACCAGCAGCATAGGCCAGCGCGTACTGGAGCGATGCACAGGCACAGAAAGACATGTACGGATAGACTTACATTTGGTTCGGCGCCAAGGGTTTCTTTAGAGCTATTTTCAGATGTGGCATTATTATAAACTATCTATTCTATCGGCACATTCCAACTGTTTCCTCCCAGACTGACAGCCGCATTATTATTTGTGAAGTGAAACCAGAACTACAAACTGCGTAATCAATGTAACAGCGTGTTTTGCGTTGTAGAAACATGTCAAAGACTTTCAAAAAAGACACCAGAGCAAGACGTGAAGCAGTTTGTTATATATTTCATGGCACGAAAAGTCAGCAAGGCATAAAAAACACTCGTCAATCTCTAGAGCAAGCACGTCAAATCATGGACAAAGAAAAGGAAAATACCAATCCCGAATAATTAAGAAAAGTGATAGCGAGCGGCTGTAGTAACACAGATAAACGAATAAAAAAAAAGAATATATACAAAAGAAAGGTATAAGCCGTTCAAGCCAAAACAGAAACAAAAAATAGAGAGAATACCACACTCGCCATCAGTAAATTGGCCGTGACTCCTGCCACCGCCGGTGCAGAGCAGACCGGTGCTCGCGGCTTGCATCGGCCTCGACGGCAGCTGCTGTGTTGTTATTATTATTGTTGTTGTTGTTGCTGATGTTGCCCCCAGTGCTCTGCGGCACTGCGGCGCTCTCCCGCGGCGTTGCCGCCCGGCTCTCTGGCGCCCACGACGACATGCGCCCACTGCGCCGCCGCCGGGCTGCGCTCAGCTCCAGCCCACCAACGCTGCCGCTGCCACCGCCGCCGCCACTGCTGCTGGTGGTAGTGCCCACGGGCCCGATCCACTCCCAGGCGCGGCCCACCTCGCCGTTGCGGCCCTCGCGCTGGCCTGTCCGCACGTTGCTGTTCTGCTCGACGACGGCGCGGACGTGCTTCCAGACGCGCTCGCGCGCAGCCAGCGAGTGCGTCGACCGCAGCACGTCATCGCGCAGCTGCGGCAAGAACAAGAACGGGTCAGGCGCCAAAGTGTCGGGATCGGCGCCGTCGTCATGGTGGCCGAAGTCGCCCTCATCGTCGTACAGCCACAGCTCCTTCTGAGCCGCGAGGCGTGCCAGGACGACATCGACGAGGGAAGGCACCTGGGCCATGGCGCGCCGGCGGGCGCGGAAGCGGGCGCGCAGGTAGACAACGGCCAGGACGGCCAGACCTAGAATTGAAAGAGGGAGTCGATATCGGGCGAGGGCGAGGCGGATGGATCGGCGGATGGCGCACGTGAGTGGAAGGCGAGCGAGCGAGGAGGACGATAGACGACTTGGAATGGTTCGGGAATCGGCGGTTCTACCGGGCCAGCAGGAAAGCTGGTTAGTTGTCAGATCTCAATATGGAACAGAAAGAACAAGGAGACACGCCAACACGCAACCAGGCAGCAGCAATAAAACACTTACTCATAGGCGGCTGGCTCGACCTCGACCTCGTCGCGGGTCTCAATGTCGCCGATGGCGGCCTTCCACAGGTCGTCGAACTCGTCCTTGTTCATCTTTTTGCTGCGCTTGCTGCTGATGACCTCTTTGAGGACCGGCTCGTCGATGGCCGGGCTCTCGGCCGGCTGGCCCTTGTCGTCCACGAGATCGCCGCACTCGTACTTGGCGCGGCGGTCCCGCAGCTCCTCGACGGCCTTGTCGGCCACGGCCTTGACGCGACGAGCCCGCTCGCCGTCGGGCTCGCAGGTGGGCGGCAGGGGCACGAGGCCGCCGAGCGCCAGCGGGTGCGGCTTGACAATGTAGCCGCTCTCGCAGGTGACGGAATAGTCCGAGTAGCAAAAGGCGTGCAGCGGGCAGGGCTCGCACTGCGGCTCCACCAGCACGCTGAGGCTGGGCGGCAGCTCCACGTCGCGCACCCATTCGGGCAGCTTGTCCAACTGGTCGGCCAGCAGGGGCACGGCCGGACGGCCGAGCCCGCAGTAGCCAACGGCGATCTTCTCCTGGCGGTACCAGGCACCATAGGCGCCGAGAAGGGTCAGGCCCAGCACCCACAGCGGCGTGGCCAGCGACAGGAAGCCGCGGCGCTGGCGCCTCCGCGATGGTGCGGCCTGCTTGCCGCTGGCGCGGCTGGACAGGGCGCCGCGCTGCTGGCGCTGAACCTCTTCTTCTTGCGCCAGCTCCAGCTGCTCTTCGGGCGTGAACTCCTCGCCCGGCGCCAGCAGGTCGTCGTCGTACACCGGCTCGGGCTCCGGATCCGATTCTGGCTCTGGCTCTGGCTCAGGCGACAGCGACGGTGCCTTGGCCAGCGGACTCCACCTGGCCCGGGAAGCAGGCGGCGTGTCGTAGGCAAAGGAGGACGAGGTGGACACGCCCGCTGGGCCGTCTGTCCGTCTCCTCGAGGACGCCGCATCGACAGCACCGGCCGAGGAGCGCTTCTGCGTGGCGGACTCGGAACCGGTGGTTTTCCGGCGGAAGGACTTGCCGCTGCTGGACGCGGCCGTCAGCGGCGAGCTCCCGCTCTGGAAGGGGTTGTCGTCCGTGAAGACGGTGTCGTCGTCCGTGGAGCTCTGGCGGTGGTGCTGTGGTTGTTGGCGCTCGAGCCGTGCAGGCGGCAGGAGGTCCTGTTCTTCTTCGGTCGGCTCCAGCTTGACTTGGGGCGTCTTGGTGCGCGACCGGCGCGCGGGAGTCGCCCGCATATGACGGCCGGCGTCGACATCGGGGGCCGTGTCGGTGTCCGAAGCAGGCGGGGCGGGCTGGTAGCTGGTCGAACGGGTCTGGCGCTTCCGCGGGCTGCTGCGGCGCTGACGGCGCTCGGCCTCCTCATCCTCGTCTGCCAGCTCCTCCTTCACCTTGCGCGTGGTCCGCCGGCGCCGCTCGGTTTGCGGCTCGGGGTCGTCGTCGAAGGTGGCGGTGCTCTGGGATGCCTCGGCGTCGACGATGCCCATGCTGGAGCGCTTGGCGCGGGCACGTCGGTCGAGGATCTTGCTGGCCTGGGGCGCGACATGGGTGTTGAAGAGCTCGACGAGATCGGGCTTCTTTGCGTTGGATGCGTAGTGGATGTTGTAGGTGACGAGGATGGAGCGGAGGCGGGGGTTGGTGAGGGAGGACGGGTCAAAGCCCGGCTGGAGGTAGTCGACGTCCGAGTCGGACATGGTGACGATGGCGGAGAGGCGAACCGGACGGCTGGGATGATGGGAAAATGGGTATCAATGGAATGCGGATGTCTTGTCGATGGCGAAGACGAGAGGCCACATCCAACAAGGGATATTAAACAGGAGAAAAAGAACAGAAGAGAAACCACACACAAAGACACAAAGAAGACACAACAAAGGCACAGAGAAGCACCGACTAGACAAGCGACGACATCTGTGATGCGGGGGGGGATTTTGTATGTGCCACCTTGGACGCTTTCGGGTCGCCAGCAGATTTTTTGTGCTTGTTTCTGGCAAAAGGTCTGTTACAGAAAGGCGCATTGGCGTTTGTTTTGGCGGGAAAAGTTCATAGCGCTGATGTCTTGTTGTTGTCAGTGGCAACACCGAGGGAGCTTGGGCCAAGTCCGATGGGGCGAATTAATCAGCAATTACGTATGTGTGCTTATTCAGCGAGGCAGACCCAAAGAGGCAGCCGTGAGGCAGCCGTCTTGGCGTATTTTAGTGGTCACGAGGAGAATGTTCAAAATCAAAGATTTAGCTGAGACTATCTAATTATGAAAGACTCAAACAAAGGAGCTGGTGAATAAACACGTGTGGCGATGTTTTTTTCTTTCTCTTTTTTTGTCGTTTTCCTTTTTTTTTGTTGAAATTTGTGGTGTAATTCAAAAACGCAAATCATCGTAGGTACATCTTTTGGGGAGATCATTCTGTTATCCCGTTGCGTTGTGTAAGATACATCGTGAATCCCCTGAAACTCCGTGCTCCAGAAAACCATTGCAGAGAGGGCTTTGCCTCAAGAGGTCCGCCCTTTCCTCCTTACAGAATGTCCACGCGCCGCACCTCGGTCCACTCCTTCTCGACGATCGGCACCGTCACGATCAGGACACCATCCTCCATCTTGGCCGTGATGCTGAGCGCGTCAATGTCTTCGCGCGTGTGCTCGTTGTTGTTGTTATTAGTGGTGCTGTTGTCTGTCACGACAGTTGGCGCCCCGTAGGGCGGCAGGCGCACCTCGCGCTCAAAGAAGCCGACGCGGCGCTCGCCGTTGATGAGGCCGCCGAGGAAGGCCTCGTCGCCCGGGCGGTGGACAACACCCGACAGCGAAAGGACCGAGCGGTCAACGTCCCACTGCACGCCGACATCCTCCTTCTTGGCGCCCGGCAGGGCCACGTGCAGGACCCAGCCGTTGTCGGTGCGGAAAATGTCGACGGGCGGCACAAACGAGTCGGAGTCGCTGTTGGTGTTGATGTTGTCGTTGTTGTTGTTGTTGCTGCGGTTCAGGTCGTCGTTGAAGCCAAAATAGGTGCGGCCAATGTTGCGCATCTGCTGGCCGAATGGATGGTTGGCAAAGGCCTGCATCATGGGGGCCAGAGCAGGCCAAGGGAAGCCACCGGGGCCGCCAGGACCACCAGGACCACCGGGACCGCCGGGACCACCAGGACCACCGGGTCCGAAACCGCGCGGGCCACCAAAGCCGTGAGGACCGCCGGGACCGCCGGGGCCGCCGTGAGGGCCACCGGGACCACCGGGGCCATCGCGAGGACCGCCGGGGCCACCGTGAGGACCGCGAGGACCACCACCAAAGGGACCGCCGGGGCCGAACCTGTCAAACCCGCCGCGACCGCAAGGGCCACCGCGGCCTCCGCGCGGGCCAGGACCCCAAGGGTCAACCCGCTGATGGCGGAAGAAGGGGCCGCCAGGGCCCCAGCCGGCCGCAAAGAAGTCGCCGCGCGGACCCCAGCCGTGATGACGGTGGGACGGGCGTCCGCCAAAGGGACCACCACGACCGCGACCGCGGCCGCAGCGGCCACCGTGACGGGGCGGACGGCCCTTGTCGGCGGTGCCCTCGCGCAGGGTCTCGGACGGCGCTGCTTCCTTGTCGGTCAGCATGGTGATGTCCTCCTCTTCGGGGTCGCTCGAGGAAGAGGTGTCGCTGTCGGTGTCGACATTCTTGTCGTTCTTGTCGTCCTGGTCGTTCTTGGCGGTGGTGTCGTCGACGTTGCCGCGCTTCTCGTCGATGACGTCGCCATTGTCGTCGCCGTCGCCATCGCCGCCGCGGCCGTGGCGGCGGCCATGCCGCCCGTGGTGGTGGCCGTGGTGGCCGTGGAAATGGTCGTCTTCGTCACCACCCCAGGGACCTGGACCCCAGAAGCTCCAGGGACCCGGACCCCACGGACCCATGGCGCCCCACGGGCCAGCCCATGGTCCGCCCGGAAAGCCGCCAAAGTCTTCGTAGTCTGGCGGCGGAGGCGGGGGGCCATCGTGGTGCGGGCCGTCATGCGGGCCTTCGCCCGGCGGCGGCGGTGGCGGCGGGTGGGAGCCAGGAGGGCCCGGCGGCGGTGGGGGGCCCTGGGGGCCGTCATGCGGACCCGGGGGAGGCGGGGGACCCTGGGGCCCATCGTGCGGTCCAGGCGGACCTGGACGGAAAGGGAATGCTCCAGGAAAAGGAGGGGGCGGCGGCGGAGAACCGTGGTGGTGCGGGCGTCCACCAGGGCCGTCCACAGGACCACCGGCGTGGTCGACACCGGCACCGGGTGCGCTGGGATCAAAGTCCCAGGCGGTGTAGTCGTTCCAAGACATGTTGGACTTGACAAGTTGGGGGTGACTGAAGGATAAAAGGCAGAAGAGATGAAGAGAGAGGGAGGCGAGTGAAGAAGAAAATGATGGTGATGATGGATGGAACTCGTCAGAACAAGGAGCCGGGAAACTGCTGTTATATAGACGGCAGAGCCCCCGATGGCAACGGAGGTCGGAGGGAGAAGCTGCTTACGACGTCCGCAGGCAGGCCGGTGACGTAGAGAGCTGGGTGGTGTGTGTGTCTTACGTAGACGGTGTCGCGCCTGATACAAAGGGAATCAATGTCCCTCTCTCCTCGGGCCTCTCTAAGAAACTCTACCTCGTCTCAAAATCAAGCGATTTGCCTCCCCCCCTCTTCTGCCGTCACTAAGTCGGTGCCTGCCAGACTGCGCCGACAGCCAAGCCGGCGTGCAAAAACGCGTATGCGTGGGGAATAAGGCTGCCTCCCCTAAGCGGAAAGAACGGTAGCGAAGCACAGAGAATGGCCACGCTATTGCATGGGGGACTCACACAAGTCCACAAGTCCACAAGTTGCCGCGCGTCCACTATGCCACCGCATTCGGGGCCGACCTGATTTCAGGGTAGGCGGGAGGCGGCCTCAGCCCAATCGTAGCGCGCCCCTCAGGCGATTGCCACAGCCAACCTTCTTTTTTTTTTTGGCTGCTGCCTACAACCTAGTGCAAACATCCCGACCAACATCGGCCTCCGAACGTCCGTCAACATACTCGTACCACAGCCCCGTACTATTACCATTTCCTTCAGATATGTCAATGACGTTCTCTCGGGTCAACCCGTCCACGGTTGATTGGTTCTCTCCGCATCGCGCCCTCCTGTCAACGCAATGCCGAGACAATACCCGAGACCCAGAACAATTTCTCGCCCACAAGACCTCGTCTTGGAGACATTCCTCACATTAAATCTAGTTCATGTCCCAACTAATCGTACTCGTAGTACGCGAACAGCCGTGCACAAATATCAAACAAACACCGCCGGTAATCCAAAAGAGAGCAAACTCGTGTCGAGCAGTGTCTCCCTGTTGTCCCCCCTCCACCGTGTAGAAACGCCTCATACTCGTATGCACATGACCGTATTTCCCGTTCATATCCAGAACCTCCCTCCTCGCTCTTATGCCTCTTGTCGTTGCTGTTCCAATTTCTTTTCCGCCTCTTCGGCCCGCCGAGTGACCTCGGCCAGCTCCTCCTTCAGCTGCTTGATGTACTCAATCGCCATCTCCACCGTGCTAGCTTTGCTGTTGGGGGTGCTGGTGCTTGCGTTGCTTGCGTTGATTGCGCTGCCCGCGCTGCCCGCGTTGCCCGCGCTGCCGCCTTTGCCGTCCTTCTTGCCGCTGCCGCTCTCGCCCTCAGCATCGCTGCCAGACTTGCCTTCCCTCGGGGGCGGCCGCGGCAGCAGCAGCGCAATCTCCTGCAGAGCCGAGTTGATGCGATTTCTCCGCCCCTGTTCGGCAATCTTGTGTGATGTCCGCTTTGACGTCAGATTGGTCGATAGCTCGCTCGGATATGACACGCCCGGCACCATGTTGCCCTCCAAGATGTTCTGGTAGTTGGATTTAGAGGCCAGCAGCCGCGATGCCTGGTCCTCTGCGGCCGACACTCCGCCTGGGAGCAATGGCTTGATGTTTGGCGAGATCCTGGGCCGCAGCGCTGGTGACACTTGGACCGAGCTGATGCTGGCACGTTTCTTGGCACCCCGAGGGAGCAGCTGGGGCGTTTTGCGCTGCGGTTGTGCCGCTAGGATGGGCGTCGAACTAGGCACAGGCGTGGGCGGTGTGTTGTGTGTGCCTGGCAGCAGCAGAGGACTTTGGCTCGCCGAGACCGCCGCCGACGCGCCGGATCCAGGCTTGGCAAACACAGGCGACGGTAAGGGCTGGAAGCTAGAGGCCCGCGCCGACGTAGGCTCCAGAGATGGCGATGCTGTGTGCGAAGAGGGCGTGGTGTGGATCACGAGCGGTGCCATTGCCGGCTTCTGGAAATCCATATTAAGAGACTCGGGCAGCTCAAAGCTCTCAATGTGCTCGTTGGCTGAGACCCCGGCAGTCGGGTGGCCGCCGACGCTGTTGCTCCCAGACGCATTCCTGTTGCCGCCCACGGAGACATCGGGCGACGACTTGTACGACTTCTGCTGGGGTGATGCCAACTTCATCAGAGATGCCGGCGTAGCGGGCGAGGGGAAACCGCCGGGTATGGCGGCGGCGGCGGAAGAAGGCATGGATGGAGCACTCGTAGGAATCGCGTGGCCAGGTGCAGAGGCCTGCTGGTTGTGATTCTGCGGGAGGAGGTAGGGTGACGGGCGGGCCGACCGCGATTTGGGAAGTGGCGGCGGCGGCATGTCTGTGAGAGTTTCAGGCGAAACGGAGTCGTTTTCGGAATCTGTTGCGCCCGCAGATGAAGATGATGGCGGCCCGAGCTGTATGGCGGCCGATGTAAGGTGGGCATGCTGAGATAGCTGTCGCTGGTGGCCATGCTGCTGCTGCAGAATGACCGGAGAGGACAAAGCTTCGTGCTCGAGAGACTCGGCGAGCTGGTCCAGGACCTGCGCATTGATGATCGGCGTCGATGAATTCTTCTTCCGCTGCGGCTTCGTAATGGGAGACTGGCGAACGTTGGCCTTGCGGGCCTTGGCCGCATTGTTCTTTCTTGCCTTTTTAGACAAGTCGCCTGGGGCAGAAGCGGAGGGGGGAGCCGGTGCCGGAAGCGTTTCCAGCTCCATATCGATGGGCGAGGCGCCCGTATTTGAGAGCCGGGGATCGAAAACGGCAGCCGTGTCGTTTTGCGCGTGCAGCGCGGGCGATGTGAGTGGGCTGAAGTATGCGCCCGGTACGGTGAATTGAGATTCGAGAGGTGTCACGGCAGGCGAGACGAGAGGGGTGAAAGACATCTGAGAGGTTCATTAGCAAGCTTCAGCAATGCAGGTTTAGAAAGCCCACTTACATCCTGCTGTTCCTTGATGTGTTGGTAGCGGTCGTAGATGGCCTGCTGCTGCTGCTGCTGCTGCTGCTGTCGCTGGCCTTGTTGCATTTGCTTCTGTTGGTGCTGCTCGGGCGTGGTGAAGAACTGGTTGCCGGCCTGGAGCTCTAGGCTCTGGGGTGTGGGTGGCACGATCTGGTTCTGGCGCACAAAGAAGGCGGCATTCTGCTCCTCAATCTGGCGCTGCTGCTGTTGAATGCGCTGCTCCTGCAGATATTGGATCTGGGCGTCGATTTCGGAGATGGCCTCGGTGGGTGTCGGGGGTGGCATCAGCGTGGTGGGCATGGAGTGGCTGGCCGGGCCAGATGTGACGACATGGTGCATTGGGTTGTGCAGGCTGCCCACGCCGGCAATGCTGCCATCGGTGCCAGCGCCATTTGGCGGCCGCGAGAGGATGGATGAAGCATTTTCGGCGCCGGTCATGGGGGTGTCGATGCTGTCTCGGGTCGGACCCATAGAAGTGGGCAACATTTGTGAGTCGGCGCCATTGGCGTTCTGAAAGTCGGTGAAGTCAAACTGCAGACCATCGGCCAAGTTGCTCATGTCGTTCATGTCGAGGAACTGTTGAAAGTCCTCGTCTGACGTTGAGTTTAGCCCATGGTCTTGCCCGTTCCAGGCGCTCGAACCCATCATGGCCATGAGGGGAGGGGGGCTGAGCGAAGCGAAGCGTTGTTTTGTCGGTCAGCAGGCGGGAGCCGAACTGAGCTGGTGATATGAACAAGACAATTAAATGAAAAGAGCGCAATCGGATCGGTGAGCTCGGTTGAATGCTGCGATTGGCGTTTTACTGATGTTGGTTGTCTCGCTGGGCCGACGAAAAGAGAGAACTGCGCAGACGAAGGTGTCGGTCGAAAGGCGGGACAAATGGTTGTTTTTGCGGCCCGAGAGAAGCACACTAGACTCCAATCCAGAGAGAAGAATAGCGATTGAGGTGTGGCAGTTGAGAACGAGCGCTGGCCAAAAAAAAAGAAAGAAAAAAAAGAGAAAAAAACGGGTTCGTGAAGCCTCACAGCTATTCTTTGCGACGAAAACGCTTTGGCCCAGTGAAGATGCCAACCAGATCGCGTCGGGGTTGCAAATGAGGGTGGCTTTCCCTCCCGTCCTGCGTGAAATCCCCTTTCTTCTCCAGCCGGTTCACTTTTCCCTCGGTAGGTGTTTAGCTGTTAGAATGGGCGCTCACCAGTCATGAAGAGCATTCTGGCGAGATGAAAACCAGGAGAATTTTTTAGGTTGACGGCCCCTCTCCTCTGGGGAAGAGACAATTGAGGAAAGGAGATTTGCACGGGCAAAAGCCGAGGACGGAAAGAGCGCTGGGGCACAGCAACAGGAGCAGCAGGAGCAGCAGGTGGTGGGTGGGCCGTCAGAGCAAGACTAAGTAGGAGCGCAAGCGATACTACTCGTTCGTGCAGGCGACGCTATGCATAGTTCCTGGTATATGTTTTTTAACGCTAAAGCTAGAAGCCAGACGGCCTGTGCGCCAAGAGCCATCGATACTTCTTCGTCGGGCTAATATGCAATAGAAGGCAAGAAGGCGGCACTAGACGATAAAGGAAAGAACGCCTGGCGATAAAAAGGATTGAACTGTGTGCAGTTTGCCGGCATGTACTCGTAAACGATATATAAGCACCGAGTGCCATAGCGCAACGTGCTGGTTGAGAGATCGGTAACGTTGGCGCTAGGTTCAGTCAGTGGCCCGCCTGGCACCTGATCTAAGTAAGATACAACGTGCGAATGATATCGGCGTTCGAACCAGTCGTGGCCACGAGATGCCTGCACTCACCGTGCATATCCACGGCGACATACCCTCCCCGTCTGAGCAAGGTCGACTAGTCTCAGTGGACCGTTGGGGCGCCATTGCCGCGGGCGAATGCGAGTCAGACCTGGCGCTGGATGCTTTACGGAAGACGCTTGGGCCAGTGACCACAAAAATACTTCCAGTACAGTCAAGGGCGAGACCCGCCCTGTTCTTTGTGCTTTGTGCGTGTATCGCCTGAGTCTCACACCGACCGTCGACTTTATCCTTTTTGCATCCTTACTGCTACTGCAGCGTATCCGGAATATTCGTACCTGCCCTCCCCACCTACCAGCATTCCCTCTCCACTAGCCTGCATGAATTTTCCTTCTCTGCAGCATCGCATGGGTCTGCCGGTGCATAATGCGGGCACCGACAGCATGAGTAGACAGGTCTAGAGGCCACCACACCCCTGCAAGCCATCACCAACCACTCTTTTTGTGGCTACGGACCCCAATCCCCCAACATGACGACGACGCGCCAAAGCTGCTTCGACTTCGTAGCGAGCTTGACCTTTGTGGAAGAAATAGCTTGCTTCTCATGCAGGCTCTCTCAGGCTTCTCTGGTCATACTGAAAAGGCATATCTTACGACAACTCTATAGGCTTTTTTTAGGAGGACCACACCACTTTGAACCGGAAAAAGAAGCAATGGTGGCTGCTTTACCGAATGATCATCATCCTTCAACACCCACACCCACACACATTCGACATCAATGGTTGAGCGACGGCCTGCTGACCAGGTTGGGGGTCACTCGTATATACGCTTTTGCTGTTATTTTCTGCTCTGTCGTTTTTTTTCGCTGTCTTTTCATTTGCTGACATTACAAAACCCCACGCCATTTGCCCGTAAGGTGGGGGGGGCTTTAAGGATATTTGGTTCAGTTGCCAGAAAAATTCAGACGGCGGGGGTGCCAAAATCACCTAGCTGTTATTAGTCTTCTTTTTCTACAGGCTTCGGTCCAATATGTTGGGACGTTGCCGATAAGCAACGGGATGACACCAAGCCGAGGCTGCAGGAAGAATAAAAAGGAAAGGGAAAAAAATGGCGAGATGACGCCAGAAGGATCATAGAAGCGACGCAGAAGAAAAGAAAGTGGGAATGAATGGCAAGAGAGCACCACTAAGCTTGACCGAGGTCCCAAAGCGATAGACCGACCCGCCTTTGAACAGAAAAGCGTGGGAAAGCGTTGAAAAGCGTTAAAAAGCAAACCAAAAAAAAAACTAGAACTAAAACTTCCACTGGAACATTGCGTCGGCCGGGAATCGAACCCGGGGCCTGTCGATGGCAACGACAGATTTTACCACTAAACCACCGACGCCTGCATCTTATTCCAAGGTAAGACCATTTTTTAATTATATGGCCTTTTTCATTGGCTCCGCCTAGCCTAGCCCAAATACAACCTATTGTCCTTGATCTCGTCCCCGCCTACCTGTCCGCCAGCTAGACCGTGACAAAAGGGTATTAGCTGTTAGATAGGATTTTGTTAATATAAAACAGCTAAAAACTACCATATTTTCAACGTTTAATTCACTCCTATCTGCCTTTTCAATTACGTCGATGCCTACCTCCGTGCCTTACACTACCACTATACTCTTACACGAAACTTAACCACTCCAAATTTCATTTCTATCTTCAAAGGTGAGTCTAAGCTAAGCCGGCTCTAGGAGACAGCTAAGCTAGGGATAAGCGAGGCTAAGTAATATAAAGCCAAGCTAAGCCACACTGTAGATGGACCCATTTCTAGTATTATGCCTAGTAGCCACTTATATAAGCCTTAAATTAGGTTTATAGCCTTTTTTGGCCTTAGTAGGTTAAATTAACCAGTTTTAGAATTTAACAGAATGTAACGAAAGCTTTAGCGATACCGATAATGTATATAACAATATAAGACATCCAGTTATAAAAAAGACCCTATAAAGGCTATTATAACTATTTTAGTATCCTTTACATAGTAAAGTTAAAAAAGCTAAATAATAAAACGAAAGGGTTAATAGTGTAAGGGAAACTATATACTTATTGTAATTATTTCTTAGGTTAAATACAAAAACGCTTACCTTTATATAAAAGACGTTATATAAAATTACTAACGTAGCTTTATAGTTATGGCTTAAAATTCTACTATTACTATAACTATAACTATAAATTTTAACAAAGGTTACGTAAAAGCGGCAGAATTCACAAAAGCAGTAAAAAATATTTCCTATAATTTTCTTAATCATAAAAGTAAAAAATAATAAGTTGGATAAAAATTGTAAGGATATCGGTTATAAAGACGTAAAGCAACAAAAGGTCGCCCAAACTCCTAAAGGCTATAGTCAAGTAAAATACACAAGGCCACAAACGGCACGTACATACAAGTCAAATAATCAAGGTCTTAAACAAGCGACAGGAGCTGAATAAGCCCGCGTGCTTTAACGACTATCGCTAAACGGGCCTAACGTATACGCTAGCCCTTACCGGACTAGATTTAGCGGCTTGGCGATAGACGCTAAGACTAATCTTCGCGCCTTGTTAGAGTCGTTATATAGACCTGCCTTAGTTAGCGACTATTAGTGACTTTAAGGTTAGGCTTTGTATAAATAACAGGCTTTTTTTTAGTATTAAATTAAAGAGAAGTAAGTTAAAGTTTATATAATAACCTTATTATTAAGACTCTTTAACTTATTATTAAGCCTTTTTCTTTACTATAACCTTACTTTATAATATTAAAGCGTTAAGTTATTTTTTTATAAAGATAAATTAAAGGTTTTAATTTAAGTTATAGTAAAAGTTTATATAGTTTTTATATATAAGTAAAAGGTATATTGTTAAAACCGTTTAATTTTATAGTATTATATACATGTTTTTTTAAAAGTATATAGTTATATATTATAACGTAGTTAATAACTAAAGTAAAAAGGGTAGTTTTAAAAACTTAAAAATTATTTATATGTATATTTATGTTTAAATTTGTTATTAAGACTTACTTTTATATAAAATATATTAACGTAAAGTAGATTTTCTGCTAATTATAAAGGTAGTAACAAAATCTTTGTAGCTTATACGGTTAAAGAGATATAACATTATATAGCCTAACTGGCTATATTAACAATTTTAAGGCTAACACAAATGTTAAGCCTGTTAACACAAGCGTTAAACACCTTTGTATAGGGTAGTATAGGATAGCGTAGGTAGCGTAGGCTTGTGTTAGCTACGCTATAACTATGTGTAAAAAATTACAACTACATTTTAAGAAGCCTAAAACTTACACCTAAAAGGGCGAAAATAAACCTTTGTATTTGCCTTACAACTGTAAAAAAGTATATAGTTAATTAATTATTTAATTTCTTTATGTTTATAATCTTATACGGTTTTATTAATAAGGCTTCTTCTTACTTAAATATATTACATCTTCTTCTTTTCATTATCGTTTGAATTTTAACTTCGTTAAATCGTTTTTAGACTTCTTTATGTATCCTCCCTAGCTATGTGTTCTTATAGAGTTAAACGTGGAAGAACAACAACTAATCCGGACAAAGTAATCGCCTTTACTCTAGAAAACGGACTCCCTAACCGGTTTACTATCAACTCTTACCTAGTCTAAAGGCAGCTTAAGCTAAAGAGCTAAACATAGTACAATCAAGATCTTTAGATATAGAACGCGTGGGTTAAGTTTTAATTTTAAATATTTTATAAGCACTGCAGCTGATTAATTCTTAAAACAGCTACTTAAGAAGATATCTAGGCTTTAGTTTAAAAGACATGTAAACCTTAAAGTATTTCGCTAAAATAGTTTGGCGTAAAACAAAAGGCCGGCTTAATACGAGGACCGGAAAGGCAACTCTGCGTAGTATACGAATTAAAATGCGTCGATTCTACAGTGCTTAAAAACGGGAGTATTATTATAAAGTTATTCTTAAAGAAGTTAATGTAAGTTATTACGTTAAATGCAATGCTTAGGGCTAGATTCATAAGTGCCTAGTTCTAGTTCTAGTTCTAGTGCTAGTTAGGTGTGGAGCTAAAAATACGCTATACTCTTTTTAGCAGTAAAAATAGGTCAAATTTTATAAGCGTTTTTAAGTTTTATACTGTTTTTAAACTTAAAATAGGACTAAAAGTAGTGTTTTTTTTATATGTTTAATAAGAGTAAAATTTGTCTTGCTAATAAACTAACAGCTATTAACAACTGTTAACAGCTGTTAACAGATAGCTTTATTTTAATAATTAAATTATATAATTAAAAATATTTTACGTAATTATATTAATAATTAAAATAGTTATATAAATAATTAATTAAACCGTTAATAAATATTAAAAAATAATTTACGTAATAATTATATAATTACTAAATTGTGTAAAGAAAAAGGTACTTAATTTTATTATAAAATTTAGGAAAACATTATGTAATCGCGTTTTAGCTCTACACCTAACTAGCACTAAAACTAAAACTAGAACTAGGTATTTATAAATCTAACCCTTATTTAGCTAACCTACACGTTTAGCTAACTAGCACCACCTTAGGTAGTGCGTATTTTAACGTGTACCGAATAAGTAGGGCGTAACACGAGTAAAGTATAAAGTATCAAGGAAAGTTTTTAAGGTTAACATTATTTTAAGCGTAGTCCACGCAAAGTTTAGGCTTAAGGGCCTAATTCACTTTTTTAAAGTTAAAGGTAAGAGTAAAGACTTATAGGATTTTATAAAAGTGTACATAAAATCTATGCAAATTTCATAGCATGAAAATGTACTATTCCATACAAGTACATTCCCTTTCATTTAATTTCGCTCACTGCTTCCATTTATTACACGTGATGTATTATATAATCGAAATTACAAAGTGAAAATTCACAAAACATAGTTTACAAGCAAGTAAACTATATACAAGTAAACTACTATAGTAAAAATTTATATGTATAGCTATTAAATTTTGTTAATAAATAGTTAAGATAATTTTCTTTACTTTGTTTATTTGTAAACTAAGTGTTTTATCACGTGTATAACTACGCTTACGAGTTTTTTATGTTACGTATACTGTCACGTTTTTTATTGTTAATATAGCCGGTTCGGCTATATAGTGTTATATCTCTTTAACCGTATAAGCTACGGAGATTTTGTTACCACCTTTATGATCAGCGGAAAATCTACTTCACGTTGATATATTTTATATAAAAGTGGGTCTCGATGACAAATCTGAGACATATATATACACATGGATAATTTCCGAGTTCTTAGAACTACCCCTCCTACTTTAGTCATCAACTACGTCATAGCACGTGACCGTATGCTTCTAAAGAAACATGTACACAATACTATGGAATTAGGCGGTTCTGATGATATATCTTTTACTTGCATACGAAGACTATACAGACTTCTACTGCAGCTTGAATTAGGACCCTTAGTTTATCTTTATCCAACTCATTCTTTTTCACTCTTACGATTAAGAAAATCACAGGAAATCTTTTCCACCGCTTTCGTGAATTCTGCCGCTTCCGCGTAACCTTCGCCAGAATTCATAAT